>CM053982.1:8159653-8504653 GCA_028641955.1 Protonibea diacanthus | reverse complement strand
AATACACACTGTAACCCCTAATTCTATTGACTTCTATAGAGGCAACATTTTCTTTAAAACACATAGTAATTACAGAAGTATGTGATGCTTTAACTGCACACTCAGTCACACTGGGATCCTTTGGTTTGGGGTTATGACTGCAAGTTTGAGGCCGTTGCTGGAATTTGGATTAGATATGTGGCCGTGTGCTTGGTCATATTCAGGTATACTTTGTGCTGTGCAATTATGTGGTTTTATTTGTTTTGGTGTAAACAGTCTTGTATCATGAAGATAACACTGTTGGAGTGGCTGTTGAGCAGATGCCAGCAGCCAGCCTGATGGTAGAGGCCCTGAAAGAATAAACAGAGACACTAAATTACCAAATCTGCTGTGAACAAGATTGACTTTCGACTTTTTATCCCAGCCTGCACTCTACACAAGGCTGGACTATGAACCAGACAAATAGGGCAGCAACACCAGAATCAGCAAAAGCCCCAAATTCAGTGTCAGCTGGCTTTGAGAAATCTGATTAAAATCACAATAGTTTTGAGAGAATTTGCACCAGTTAAAGAAATAGTGAAATATTATTGGAAAGACTTTGTATGTTAAATTTGAGTCTAGTGTATAGTACAGCCATGATAAGGTTACCTTAGCTAACAAAATCTGACTACCAACAACACGTCTTTGACCACAGCATCACATTTTCTAAACTTCAGTTTCTGCACATAGCCAGGCTAGTTGTTTCCCCGTTTAGTAAGCTAACTGTCTTAAAGTTGCACCTTATTGAACTGACAATTTTGAGCGGTAACTATCTTCTTATCTAACTGTCTGAATCGGGGTGCCAGGCGGCTTTATTATGGTTGGTTTCTGGGTGTCGGGGCACATAATGAAACCCTGTGAAGGCGTGCGCTCTAACAGGAACTATACCAACAGCAAACGTTCGCCCTAAGGCGACTCTGGAACACACTATTCCGGACGTGGCTTTACACAAAAATTTCAGACTATCAGCAAATTTTTCAAATTAAGCAGGCCTCTAACATTGTGGTTTCAGACACAACAGATTGCAAAAGCACTAGGATCGATGAGAAACTTCACTGTGTGAATCAGTCATAGGAGGTAATTGTTCTACATGAGGGAGGCTGACTGTGGTTAGAGGCCACTGACTTTGGGTTCTACCAAGACTGACTATTTGGTGTGTATGGGCATGGCTTTATCAGAATAACTGAGTGCTGCATAACAAAGGGAGTGTTTGGAGAATGGGTATGCACTGTATTGTTGTAAATGAGTGTGACTGAGAGGTTAGATACCATATGGCAATGAAGTCATCTGGCCTGGCCCTTCTCTGGAAGCCCCACCCGAGCCCCGGCGAGAGACACAGGGCGCTGAGACTGAAGAGAAAACAACTTTTAATCGATTATGATAACCACCATCTAAATCAAATCCCCTCCACTCTCCTTTCCTCCCCTGTTGCACTCCTCCTCCACTCCCTCACCTCTCCCACTCTCATTTATTCCACCCCACCCCAGGGTATTCTGCTTTCTTGGCAGAACACCGTAGCAAGCCACCTGCAAAACCTTCTCCCCCTTAATCACACATATTCACACACACACACACACACACACACACACACACACACACACACGAATGTACAACATACACACACAAAAAGCAATTCTCTCAATCAGTCAGACAAAACTCACGCATTATGTGTGTGTGTACAGTGTACGCTGTGTCCTCTTGAGAGGTTCTTAACTCTATTCCAAGATGTGGAGTTGTACACGTGTATAGTTTTTATCAGTACATCAGAGCCAGGCTACATGTTACTTTTCTTTTTTTTTTCAGTTTTTCCTTTTGAATAATTCCCTCCGTTCGAGCAGATAACCCGTCATTCAAACAGACACACATACAAGTTTAGCAGCTACCTTTGACATGAGAGACGCATATGAATCTGCCCTCCAGCACATCAGACAATCAACCTGGGAGACGAAACGGGATTTTCCATCATAAATTACCTCTTTTCTCTCAGTGGCCATCCTCTGTTCTGTTTGCTTTCCCTATTCTCATCCCTCTCTGCTCTATCGCATTAAGCCTGTTTATCTTTTACACTCCTTTTCACATTCACTTTCTGCTTTCTCTACCTCTCACCCCTTTTGTAGGCACTGATGGATAAACTCAGCCCTAAGCTGTCAAGTGAGGTCAGTTTTACCATTTACAGCCTGCAGAGAATGTAACCCGATCGTCCTTATATCTGTGCCTGCAGGTGTCTGAGTCTGAAGATCTACACCGTAAGAAGATGGCCATTGTTTGCAACACCCAATCCAAGTTTTACATTACAAGCACAGAGAGGACTAAGACATAATCCAGAGTTTTGTGTCAGGATCCAATAATAATCCAAAGTGTGATAAGCGCCGTGCCACTGCTGCATTAGTTCTCCTCTACTGTCCCTGTGATGAATGTGCCAAATCCCATATGGCCCAAGTTACGAGAAAAATTAATATTACACTTTCCATGGTTTGAAATGTTTAAATTCCACACTGTCATCTCTTACACGACTCGTATCTCTGCCTGATGTCCTGCGCTGACAGAAAAGGCTGAGACGGTC
The DNA here is from genome assembly GCA_028641955.1 of Protonibea diacanthus. Lineage (NCBI taxonomy): Eukaryota > Metazoa > Chordata > Actinopteri > Sciaenidae > Protonibea > Protonibea diacanthus. The sequence continues at coordinate 8,502,072 of CM053982.1, read as the reverse complement.
TTGTAAATGGGTCACGTTGATTTGCCATGGGTCACGAGAATGAATTGACTCAATTTAGCAAAAGACAAGGCAGAATGTCGGAGCTGGCCAGGCTTTCTCTGGGCCGCCAGCTCTGTGTAGTGTGCATAGCACAGTGTCACAGGGCGCAGGGCTGACACGCTTGTGTTTGACTGATTATAAACCAGCGGACACTGGGTAGTCTCACCGCTCTCTTTACTGCTCGGGACAGACACACGGGCTGGTGGATGGGCTCATTCAGCGGAGTTATAGCTCATCCTGGCTGACTTCCCCGTCGGAATGGGCGCCCAGGTTAGAGGAGCTGTTTACAAAAGACAGAGGTGCACCTTTTATTGTGTTTACTCTTGGTTCATCGTGAAGTGTGTGTACATGCACACACAGGTATTGCTGAGATCACATCAAGTGAACAGTTTACAATTAATCCTGGACGGGTGCTTTGCTGTCAGCGCAGGTGGCTCTTGATTCTAGGCATGTGCAGCAACAGTAACATTGTTGTTTAGCCTGCCTCAAGTAGAGTTTTTGCACGATATGTCCCACATTTGATGTGTTAACAATGTGTCAAATGACTATGTGTGTTGTGACAGATTTCACTCTCTGGTGATAAACCTGCAAGGTGTTTGCACCCAACTCTGTACTCTCTGTTTGCATCTTAGCGTCTCTCTCTGTTTTGGCTTCAGCTTTGTTTGGCTCTGCCTTATTGCTCTCATCAGCAAGGTCTCAGCAAAAAAAGCCATCATAAACTGACGCTATACACTACCTGCCCTGACAGACAAAGAGTTGGTGGAGACTTGCATGTGCCAGGTGCACTGGCTCCATGTCTGCTTTATATGTAAATGAGCAACTCTTTGCTACCACACACCCCAAATCTAATTTTTAATGCGCTAATTTTGTTTTTATACCCTGCAGACTTACAGTGTGCATTGCCATTTGTCTTCTGTCCTGAACCACAGAACCACAGATTGTTTCATCACTAACTATCCCAGTAGGTCTGGATCCACACACAGTATGGCCAGAGAGAGAGCAGGGACTCTGGGGAAGTAGCAGGTTTCATCACTCACTGTGCTCCTTAGGTCTCCGTCCCACAGGGCAGTGGGGGAATGTAATGAAATGGCTGCAGCTCACATCAGTACAGAGGAAGGTTGGAGCTCAAGACAGTACCACAGTGACTCCAGCATTCCTACTGAAGCATCTGCTAAGGTCATCCACACTGGGCCTGAGCCTGAGTCCAAGGCTCGGGGCTTCATTCAGGGAAATCTGGAGGAGATTTCCCAGATCGGTATGTCGGGCCTGGAATCATCTCACTAAGTTGTTTTTGTTCTGATTGGTTGTCTCTACCAGCGCTGCTTTTCTAATGTGTTACAACGAGTAAGTATGTGAGGATGGATCTGTGATCATGAGTGCTGTTTTAGAAGCTCAGTGCTCGCTCTGTGAACTGGAGCAGTTGCAACCACAGAAAAACCACATGAGACCAGAAGTAGTGACGCAAGACGCACGCCGGAGCAAAGCCTGGGAAACTGTGTCACTGAAAGTGCAGCAGTGCATCTTACATCTTCTTCAAGTCTGTCTGTGCATTGTAATGAAACATTTGGACAGTTATATCAGCAAGTTACAACGTTTTATGGTGAGAGAGTGATCTCTGAATTTGAACAGATCGTATCTTTTACTTTTCTTTTTTGACTTACTGTACATTAACCACAGCCTGATATTTTTTGTGCACAATATATTTGGTGCTAGAGGCATAATAATGCTTGTTTGTAACTCAGTGAAGCAATAGTTATTTGTTTTCATCCAAGTAAATCCCCTAACTTGCCCACAGGATGATGCAACTCTGGCCTTTTTTTATTAAAAGCAGGAGGATGTAACCACAGGAATACTGGAATTTAAGGCAGCTCAATAATTGCTTGATTTGTTAGATAATTCTAACTATGAACTATAAATCCTGGATAAATATTAGTTTCCAACTTTCAAAAGAAGACAGAGTAAATGTCCGCAGGTAAATCCTTTGATTGAGTCTTAAAGGGCTGTTTCGTACAGTCTATAGGATATGTTTCATTGTTAATTCTATATAGACTTAGACAGAGGGGATGTTTTGGTATAGCTGAAGTGAAAATTCAAAAAAGAAAGCTACTGTAACGGGACAAAGAGCAGAGCTCTGAGGTGTTTTCTTTGGAAGTCAAAAATCACTGTGAGTCAACACTTAAACTGGAAGGATCTGGAAATACCACAAGATCGGGTAAATGTGTGTGTGTGTGTGTGTGTTATCTGTATTGCCGAGAGGGTGCCAGAAACTGGGAGTTTTAGGTGTTTTCACACTTCACTGGGCACACTTTTTAACCTTCATCACATGTAATTCTCTTTCTGATGAGTCCACCTTTGCACCTCAAATGATGAACTTCATTTATGTTTGTGTTTACGTTCACATGCATCGCGTGTGGTCAGCATATTTATGGATTCTGTTTGCATTTTGTGTGCCCGTGTGCACCTCGGTTGAGAAACTGTCGGAAATCATTTTAAGAAGTGGGAATGAAGTTGTGTAGATTGGATGTTGTGTAAACAAAAGAAGTCAGCACTTAACTCACCAGAAGCTGCATTAAGCAACAATGCTATGTATATGTTACATAAGGGCTTGGTTAAAACAAAATAAAGTCAAATAAAACACAAGAAATTTACTTAAATGAACTTTGTTTACCAGTTTCAGAGCACTGTCTGCCATGTCTGCAGTTATGAACAACTTGCAAGGCTACGGCTAACACAAACACTGAGACATGCATCTATCAAGAGTGAAGTGAGGGGAAAACCATGCTGTGAAATACAGCTTGATTTCATGAGCTATGGATTAGCTGCTGCTCAAGAGGTTAAAGGGATAGTTCCGTTTTTTTTTAATGTGTTACCTACAGTAGATGGTGGTCAGCATGGCCCCAGTTTAGAGAAGCAGACTTGAACGTTCTGACTTGGAAGTAGAGCAAAGTGCTGCTGAGGATAGGGTTACCAGAAAAATAGGTTTTAGCCATGTGAAAAAAGGTCCTAAACAGGAACTAAAGTAATAAAGTGATTAGGATATGCTTAGCTTAAAACAGATACAGATTTTCTCACGTGGTCCTTCGGTGGCTAAAACGTGTTCTTCTGCTAATAACAGTGCTTTCTCTACTTCCATCTGCCTGTCCTGGCTTCTGTCTACTGTAGATAACACACTGACTATACATACAGTGAGTAACTCAAAAAAAATGAACGAAACAAACTATCCCTTTAAAAGCAAATGATGCAACCGGGGTTGAGATGGTTGATGTTGGAGAACGACTGTGGTCGTCAAAACCAAAGTTTTGTAAAGTCATGGTTAAGGCAAGGCGGCAAATAAAAACTTGGTTAAGTTCAGGGATAACAGCAGGCCCAGGAGTCATGATGATAGGCTTCTTGGATGGTCATGGTTAGGTGTGATTGTTGGGTTAGAAATGGTTTAAACTATCACGTGACTCTCTGGGTATGGCCGGCTGGCTGAGCAGTGTTCTGGCTTCGGAGTTAGTGCTGAGTTCATAAACTTTACAACGGAGTGGAAACTTTGTCATGATTTGGAATTTGATCAGCTACGCACCTTAGTTTTATCTCAGCTTTCCTCATCTTAAAAATCCTTTTGATCATGTCAGAAATGCCGGTTTACAATTGGTCAATCTGTACATCTGAGTTTTGTGTGTGTGTGATTATGCAATCTTTCAAACTGAAACAAATGAATTTTAAGAGGTTGAAAAAAAAAGTTGTATTTTTTTCTTTAATCTTAACTGGAACCAGTAGAAATCCCCATCAGCAACATGAAAATAGTGCATGTGAGGTTTTGTGTGAGAGTGTGTGGTATGTATATCAGTGTGTGAGGGCATGGGTGTGTGTTTGCCTGTAAGAGGCCCAGTGAGTGGGAGAGTCAGGCTCTGCTGGGACTCACAGCTGCTTCATGGTGCTGTTCCAGGAAGAGCTGCTGGACTTGTTAGTGTTTACTGGCAGCCAGCTTGTGTGTCTATGTGTGTGTGTCTTTGCCTCAATGTGTTAGGCTGGGTGTTGGTTCACTCTTGTTAGGCCACTAGTGCTCTCCTCCTCCTTAGCTGCCCTCACACTCCTCTGGTCTTCCTCTGAAATTCGCAACAAAATTAACCAGTGGCACTTAGCCATGACACACAATTACAGAACATTCAAGGCTATGGTGTGATTATATCTGATAATTGGGGTTACAAAAAGTGGCAGCACAGCACAAACAGCATAATACCTACTTGTAGATTAAATGACACTTTATTGAAAAGTCTTTTTACTTGTGGCCCACAACAGCAAGGTTAAAGTTTGGAGTCATCTATATAACACACATGAAGCTGAGAGGGATACAATGTCTTGCTCAAGGACACGTCAGCACAGTCGCTGAGCGCTCGCCAGCAAAAGATTTAAACTGTCTCCCATACCAGGGTCGCTCTTACACAAGATTATCCCAAATATTCACAAGTATGACACAACACTGTGATATGTGCTTATTTAGTCTAATTTGCTTGAATCGAGACTTTCTTACTAACAGAATGAGATATTAACAAAATATGTACAGATGCAAATATTTACTCATTTGCCAGTTCATTAGGTGCACCCAGCTCAGACGAATGTGCTGTAATGCGACAGCCCTGCGGTAAATCCTGCCTCCGTGAAGGTTGTAATGTTCCGTTTTTGTTGAAGATGTTTTAAAGAGGAGCTGATTTAACTTTGGTGAATGTAATACACTTCAACGACACCCCAAACTACATCCTTCAAAACGATCATACGGTTGGATCAACACTGCAAAGCTGTTTAAATAAAACCGACTGTTATGATCGTATGAAGGTGAGATTTATTGTAGTTTACTGAATTAGGCCGTCTTAGTTATCTGATGAACTGTCGATTGAGTATATATATGTTAAGTTTAATGTGAATTTGCAATATACAAATCCTTTGCTACTGAAAACATTTTCAGAACATGTTATTTGAAATGTGAGTATAAGTGTACACAGAAAAACAAACAAGTCATCCCTTAAAATGATTGAATTCAAGTACTGGGCAAAAATGATGACTTTGTATTTATCTATTCTCTGCTTAATATTTCTAACCTCCCAAAAATTCAGCTTGACATATGTGGTATGTTTGAAATAAGGTTTTCCTGGGTTTGAGTAGTTGTTTGAAAGCATGAATTTCTGCTGACTGTACCGGCCGGGAGGACAATTCACAAAGTTAATCCAGTCAATGCAGAAATATGAGATTCTGCCAGCGGTGGAATGTAAGTACATTTTTGAGGCACTCACTTTCTTTCCTTTCTTTTCATACCACTTGATACTACTACTCCACGACATTTAGGAGGAAAATATTGCACTTTTTTTTTACTTCACTGCATTTATCTGACAGCCTTAGCTACCAGTTACTACAAATATTTATTATTTGAAAGTCAGAAATAGATTCACAGTTCCAGTTTCACAAACTTGTGGATTTTCCTTTTAAGAATTTGAATTGTTTGCTTGGCGGGGCAAAGCAAGCAACGTGAAGGTATCACTCTCGAAAATGTACAAACCAAACAATCAAATTAATCAGTAAAACAATAATCCATAATTAAAAGAATCATTACTTGCAGTAATGAGCTCCACTTCAGCTAGCTATAATGTTAAAATCCTGTATTTACATTAATATATGATCAATAATAATCTAATGGTGTAATATGTAATAGGATAACAGCCACAGGGGCCATATATCTGCACTGAGTAGATGAGTAGTAACATTTTCAATGCAGGACTTTTACAAAGCCCTAACAGCAGATAATGTACCATAGGTATAAAACCTAAAAATGTGAAGCTACAAACTTGTCCTTTTTCCAGGCCTACAGTATATCACAGTGACAGAGACTGAGTAAATATTCCACTGAATATATGCCTGCAGGAGAAGAGTTGTGAATCTATCATGACACTGTAAGTCCCCTCAGTTACTCCTCGGCCCCTCATGGGTCTTGTCACACTTTGAAAGGCCAGAAGAACAGACTAAACATGGTGAGACTGGCCTTTCTCCTCACTAAGCTCAGAGGTGTCTGGGCCAGGTGCAGATGGACTCCCTCGCACGGTGCGGTATGTGTACATGAGCGTGACTGCGGGTGCCTCTCCTCCAGGTGATGTGAAGGGGAACACGATAGCTAACAGGAAATGATGTCAGTTTGGAGTCAGAGGTTCCGATGTGACGGAGGGGTTTGCCGTTGTGCTGGTTCTCGGGGAATGTTTCTCTTCAATTATCCTCTGTATTTTCACTTGGTTTCATGTTCAAAGGAATTTCCCCTGAAAACCTTCTGCATTGCTCCAAAGCCACAAGACTTGTATGTGTATGTGTGGTTGAGAGACTTCTAGTGTGTTTAAATGGGTAAGTGGTCATTCACAAGTGTATATGTGGGGGTGTTTTTGTATTTCTATACCAAATGTCCTCATCGGGACAGAGAAAAGAGGAAATTCCTTCACAATAAAGCCTTTTTCTGTTCCTCTAGTTTTAAAGTTAAAGCTCTGGTCAGACCTAATTGGAAATGCTAAAGTACAGGTTATAAAATATAAGTCCAGTGGATCTTATAACCACAGTTTTTGCCGCTATTTATCAGTTATGACAAGATTGTTCTGAATGATTTAATCGCAGAGATCTGGGCACACAGCAACAACGCTAAAAAGAAATCTAATGGGAAAAGAAACACAATCATACTCTTTTAAACAAACACACAAGGTTAGCCAAACTTATCTGGAAGAGAAAGTGAGGACAAACATTAAAAATATCTTGTTGTAAACATCCATCACTCGTTAGAGACCGACCTCTCGGTTCAGCTTTGATCTACTCTATTTACCATGCTTGTGGGATTATTATAAACATTTCAGGTTAGATCATTTTCACTTTCACACACAAATAAAAAGGTTTTTGGTACACTGGTGACACCGTTGCCTTGTTTACAACCTGTGTTCTTAGCAAATAATAACAATTATACAAGTAATAACAATTGGATGAGTACAATATTATCAAAACCGAAAAAATGAATGGACAAAACTACAACAGTATGACCCAAGGTGTCAAACATGTGAGCAGATAGTTGGCTATGCACACATCCAGCAGATAGTTTGGTGTTTCTGGACATCTGGTGATTGTAAATATCCAATATTCTCTCTGATTTTATCTCTGTTTGTGTCTCCACCGACTCCCTTTTTGCACCAGCTAACTGCTAACTCTGACTCTCTGCTGTTTGGTTATGAGCAGGAAGTGTACAGCCGGTTTTACAGCGGGTTTATCTGAAGGCAGCCACCTGGTCCCTGCAGGAAATGGCACCGATGAGAGCGGTGTGAGTGAACCAAAGCAATAAAGTTGTGGCAAACCAAAAAAAAATTATAATAATAAAATAAGCCGAAAGATGCTAAAAAAAAAAGCACCACAGAGTTGAGAGAAAATGCAAAGCCAAGTGATGACTTTCTGTGAGTCTCTACTCTGTCTTACTGTGAGAGTCTAAACATTTTTTTTACACTAAATTACTGATTAGAGCTGCTTTATGGCAGAAATTGAATATAATAAGGATGTAAGCAGTATGTTGATAATAGTCAATGATCACCTGCAAAAAAATGTTTTTGTTACCTTGGAATGAGCCTTTTATATTTATCAAACACTCTTACACAAAGTCTGCCATGTTTCTACAGTAGCTCACAATAGACAAACTAAACACCGGATCGAGATAGCGTTTGCATTTTTCACTCATGGTGCAACCACTGTAGTTTCTCCTTCATGCTAGGAAGGAAACGGCGAGGTGCCACTAAACTACACGCCAGCCCTCTAAGGCTTAAGCTTAAGTTTAAAATAAAGCTTCAGTTTAGGCAGTAACGTTAAATGTTTGGTATAAAGTGAAGAGGTTTTGTCTAATAATACATTATGTGTAATAAAATGTAGTGTGATAAAAGACCTCCCAAGTATATTAATACAAACATATCTGTGCGTGTGTGTGCGTACTTCTGAATGTGTGCTTTCACGCTCACATGCAAGTGTGTGTGTGCATGTGTGTGTATTGGGGGGGGGGGTATATGAGACGGCGATTACGTGGAGATAAGAACAGTAAAAATGGCCTCAGGAGTCCTACGTGGACCTCGGCGAGGGAAGCAAGAGGAAATGGGCCCAGAGGCCAGACTCAGCTGTGTATATATTCTGCGGGGATCTGAAAGTGGCCGTGTACCCATCCTCCCCTGCCTCCCACCACCCACTCCCTCGCTCCCTCCCTCCTTCGCTCTGTTGGCCAGCGCCACTCTGTGCGTCTCAGGGCAGATTTCTCCCACAGTTGGGAGTGCTGGGTTGTGTGGCGGCCTGTTTATACTGGAGCGTGGACTTCCTAGTGGCAGCCTGCACCTATCTAAACATCCCCCCGGCCGCTGCTCTGTGTTCCCGGCCTTGCACAGCCTCCCCCCTCCTCCTCCTATTCCACCCGCCTTATCCCCACCCGGTTCACTCTGCTCTCTCTCACACCCTCTTTATGCTTTATCACTCCTTCACTGCGGGTCCACTCGTCATCCTTTCTGGCTGTCCATCTTTTCCTCTTTCTCTCTGACCCTCTCTTTCTCTTTCTCTTCCCCTTTTCTTGCACACTCTGTCTTCCTTCTCCTCCTGCTTCATCTTTCTCGTCATGCTCTTTCTTCCATTGCTGCTTTTTCTCATGATTCCGTTTCTCTTGCACTTTCACCCTTGACTTCGTCTTGATGTAGAAGAGAGAAAAAGCAGGATACAGTGGGTAAAGAAGGAATTCTTCAAAGCACACTTCCTGTATTGTTAAAGAAAAACTTGCTTCTTTATATCTACCAGTTTGAGTTGTTTTTACTTGTTTATACTTGTTGCTCTATTGCTGCTGCGATATGTGTTACTTTATCCTAATTTATAGCTTTTTTAATTTATTTATTTATTATTTTTTCTCTTATTTATGCTATTTTGGCTGTTTATGCCATGCTGCATGCAAGAAAATAAAGCAAAAAGTGAACTAAACATATATCCTCAGAAGGTAGCACCTCTACAGTTAACATGATGCATCCTAACACGGGTACACATTACAGATGCAGGTGTAATGTATACTATCTTACTTTAGCATTTTAGCATGCAAACATTTGCTCATTCATCAACCAAAATATTGCATACAGCACATTGAAATTTGATTATCGCTATGTGGGAAATTAAAGGTCCATTGTGTATGATTTAGAGGCATCTAGTGGTAAACTTACAGATTGCAACCAACTGAATACCCCCTGGGCTCACCCTCCCCTTTCAAGCATGAAGGAGAAACTATAATGGTTGCAAGATTTTGGACTTTTAAACCGATCCCCAAAGCCACTTTGATTCATCTTGATGGTTTCCCATCAAACCAAAAGAGTCAAATTGCTTATTTGTGCCAATCCATCAAGCAGATTTATTTAATTTGACTGAGTGATAAATTTGACCTGCTGGTGGCGCTAGACGTAAAGTCAGAGGATCCCGTCCTCTTAGGACTATGACAAACTGTTGTGGCAATTGCTGTTGACTGTCCAAGAGACCAACAAATCATGTAATCACATAAAAACTCAGATGTACAGATTGGTCACTGTCATTATTATGTCATTATAAGCTGATTACAGTATCGCTCTCTGTTTCACACACACACAGGCCCACCCACCCACACACACACACACACACACACACACATAGGACATATAACACACCTCCCCCTTGTTTGTTTATTTGTATGATTATCAGCTCCTGTCCAAAAGAGCAGCAGCAGGATATCTGGTGTAACACAATAGCAGGGTCTGTTCCCTGGGGAGCTCCCTCTGCTCTCTGCTGTAAGACCACTGGAGCATCCAGTTTAGCATTATCGCTTTTGTCCAGGGAACAGCGCACTCTCTGCAACGCTTTGCCTTCAGGCGAGCAGAAAATACTGCATCATTGGATATTTATGTGTGCAGACAACTGGTTTCATTCCCACCCTCTCCACCTTCTGCTCTGGCGAGCCCTTATCTCAGTCATGGTTTTACACTGTTGAAGAATGAGCTCTCTCTGGGGATCTCCTCAGCCCATTTTGGGCTGTTTGGTTGATGTGAGCAGTGGTGACTGAATGATTTGTTCTGGTGTAGTCAGTCCGAGGTGAAGTATGTTGGACAAGCAATGACTGTGAAGTCTCCGGGGACGTGTGTTCGCCATGGGTGAAGAATTTGTGTGCAAAGTGTGGGTGAAGTTGGGAGTGCGAAATATGAAGGTCCGGCGAGAGCAGGGCCAGAGAAAGCTCCAGTGAAAGCGCGCCCTTGCTGACAGATGAATTGCTCTAATTAGAAATCCATAACATCCTGCCACATGGCCGCCTTATCCCCAGCACACTTCCTGCTCTGGGCCAGGCTGACGACAGCCAGCCCAGCTCCTTCCGTCACTTCGAGTGAGAGAACGAATCGACGAGCGAGTGTGGGTGTCTCCTCCAGCACATGCCCCAGGCACAAGTCTTATCTGTCAGTCCCCCCCTTCTCTTGGACCATAAGTGAGCATATGTCTGTGTGTGTGTGCGTGTGTGCGTGCGTGCATTTGTGTTTGTGTGTTGCATGCATATGTGTGTGTGTCATCTCAGCCCTTTGTGTCTGGGGTCTTGCTCAGCTGGCTGGCTTTCTGTCTCTATCACTTCCTCTGTTTTTGCCACTCTCAATCACACTGCTGCTCTATCCGTCTGCCTCCCCCTCCATTCCTCCCTCCCTCCCTCCCTCCCTCCTCCCAGGTGTCTGGATGGGGGGCACGAGTTGAGGGAGTCCAGAGACCAGCACAAGGGAATACAGATGATAACAGAGGTTGCAGGCCTGGCTCGTCTGCGAGGAGGGTTCTTGCTTTGGCAGAAGTAGCGGTGCCAGCTCGGTGGATATACAGCAGGCTGACAGACACACTGCTCTGCACATTAAGAAAGACATAACTGAGATCCATGACCCATCATAAACATTATGCAAAGCTTAATGGCCCTGCTGAATGCTCTGCACTATCTCTGGCCCATAATGAGATGAAATGGCCCTGGAGTAAGTTTAATGGTCGTGTAGCCACTAATCTCCGTTGATGAGAGGTTTCATGGCAAGTGTTTCTCATAAGACGGTGTTAATAAGTAAGCTCTTAGAGGTAAGTGCTAGGGCAAGCACGAGGGGTCTTAATGGTCTGTCTAGCATCAGCAATTTTGCCAATACAGCTTCACTGCACATTTGGGGACCATTTGTAACACTTTAAGAAGCATGCAATGTTACTGTTCTGCAAGAATTATAGTGACTCTCTGTTTTATTGATTTATTGATTTCACTGATGCAGGAAAATGTTGCCTCAAGTCCAGCGTCTTGACAGGATTGGCAACATGGTCAACACTGCCGGTATCATCATTGAGTATTGTTTTGTCTTTCTTTAATGACCTGTGCTCTCGTTTTGCCATAGATATTTTGCAGCTTGCAGCACTTCACTAGTAGCGGTGAGTGTATCAGTAGTTTGGTTTTTAAAGTCATAGACAAAATTCTGAAATGTGTGTTCATCATCTACCTCAAATACATTATTTATAAGAGGATTCATTCATCCATTTTCTTACACTTATCCGAGGTCAGGTTTAGCAGGGCGTTCCAGACGTACCTCTCCCTATCAAAACTTTCTAGCTCCCACTGGGGGATCTTGAGGCTTTCCCAGGCCAAACAGGCCACGTTGTCCCTCCAGCAGGTTCTGGGTCTGCCCTGGGGTCTCCTACCATTTGGACATGCCCAGAACACCTCCAAAGGAAGGTGCCCAAGGGGGTATCCTAATCAGATGCCCAAGCCACCTCAGCTGGCTGCTTTCGACTTGAAGCAGCTCTACTCCCTCCGGATATCCAAGCTCCAAACCCTCTAATCCCGGCCACCGATTGGGTGGGCTTCAGCAGCACCTCAAAGTACTGTACAAGAGTATGTGCAAGATGAAAGAATTAGAACTAGTAATTGTTTCCAGGTTATTGTCCCTACGATACTTCCGATATATGCAAAAGTCTCTGCTGATCTGGGGTGTTACAGGCAACCATTAGTTTGGTTTCGTTGGCATTAACATTATACCCCAAATCTGTTAAAGTATTAACAGCCGCTCAAATGTGTCTGAACGTCATCTGCGCTCATTTGCTTACACGTGGACAGAGAAAACATGTTCCAGGTTCAGGATGGCATGAACATAAATCTGGGATGTTGTGGTTACGTAAATAGTTGGCGTCCACTCTCTTTATTATTTATTTTTGGGAGGAGGAATGCTCGCAGGTCGCGTGGAAGTATATAATGAAGAGAGGCAGGTTGACATGAATATTTTTGCAAACAGTGGAAGAGCCAGAATCAGGTACAGTACCACAATGGTAAGGCATATTCAAAGTCTGTTTCTATCAGACTTTATTGCATCTTTATTTCATTATGCCATTTTTTCCTTTTCGCCCAAGCGTAAAAAATAACATTTTTGCAATATTTCTTTTTCCATTCAGTTGTCTGCGCAAATTAAAACAGCACGTAACAACAGGTGGCTGGAAACGTACCTTCCAAGTCAGTCATACTTTTTACATCTTGTTGCTGAGCTAGCTCCAGTGTACAGTTTACACTGTTTTCAGGCTCATCATACTGTTCAGTGACCTCTTGTGCCCTGTGGATACAGACTCTGTCATCTTAGAGGGAAAAAAATAGACTAGGATGAAACTTTCCAAAGGATGGAAGTAATCACTGAGAATGGTATTGTATTTGTTGGCATTTATAGTGCCCTCTGAGGGGAAGATTAGAGCAAAACCAGAGCAGGAAAATTCTTCCCACCTGCTTTCAATATACCTTTTATTCTTCATTTTACGCTGGCACTTGTAGAGTATTGTCGGCATACAAAGGGGCAGATTTTAAGTGAAATGCCATGATACAAAAACATTCGAGCTAGGCATCTTTTACAGCACCATTACATTTTTATGTCGAGTGAACTGATTTCAAAACACACACACACACACTGATGTAAAATACAGCAGCACCAGACATGCACATTCACAAAGATGTTCGGGCTCTGCGGTCAAACACACATACAATGTCGCAGTGTAAGATTTGCTGTGGTCTAAGCAGACTGGACCGCTACTATTGTTTTTATCCCTTTTGTCTTTTTGGTGACCCCCCCCCCACACACTCACACTCGCAAACACATGCCAGCGCACACATGCAAACACATGAGCCTACACACAAACACAACCCCGGTGCATGCGCCCACACACATGCATGCACACACACACATACACATACCAGCATACATGAACTTCTGGCTTCATGTTTAAAGTATGCAGTTTGTGTATGTGTGTGTGTGTGTGTCAAAAAAAAAAAAAGAAAAGTAAGGGGAGGGGGAGAAATGGAGAAGGGAAAAGTGGGACAAGAGAGAGTCAGAGAAAGAGGGAGAGAGAAGTTGAGCCACAGAACAACGCTGCTGCGAGCAGCTGTGGCACTCCCAGATTTCCCCCTGATTGCTTTCAGCTGGTACTTGAACCCTGGGCCTTTTGGGTTTTGGAGGCCAGCCCAGACCCCACAATCCCCCCAGCGCCCCATCCAGCTGCCTGACCCCTCCCTGACCCCGTGCCGAGGATAGGAAAATACGAGCCGTGCCAAGCCAGAGAGACTCTTTTATTTTGCCTGCTGGCATGCTGCCGGTGACCAGGGCTTACATAATGGGAAACATAGCAGGACCCAGGAGAAAGCAGCCCCTGCCCCCCTTTCTCTTTTTCCTTACCAATCGATCCTCCCCCTTTCTACCCCATCTCCTTTCTCCTCTTCTTCATTTCTTTTCCCACTCCGCTCCCCTCTCGCCCCCACTTGCTCCATCCTCTTCCTTCCCCTGTGCACTCTGCCTCCCCTCCTGTTTGTGATATATCTTTTCGGGCCCACTCGCCTGGGCACATTTATTACAGACAGCCTCGACACAATCCTGAAGCCGAGCCACCAGCAACATAACGGCACAGTGCGCGCGCACAGACACACTCAAACGCACAGGCGCACACACACACACACACACACACACACACGTGTGGGCGTGTGTTTGCATACTCTTGAGCATTTACAGCTTGGGTTGTGCATCCTTTCGTTGAGGACTTTAATGGAAGAATGTACATGTGGTAATTAAACGTTACCTCCGCGTCAGGACATAGAGCACAGCAAAGCATTTTTGCATAAAATAGTCATTTTTTTACCACTTGTTTTATGTCTCCACTGCGGTTATGTGATGTCTTGAGGTTTTTGTTTTGCTTTATTTTAGCTCAATAAAGCAAATTCCTATCAACCACGGTGAAACGGCAATAAAATCCTGAATCATGAATGAGTCTTTAAGAAACACTACATACTACGTTCAGCGTCAGTTGGTTTGGTTAAGGGGTGTCAGTGCAGGGAAATCTTCCTTTCACTTTGCTGTTACTGTACCTAATATACTCATGGATTACAGATCCTGCCTGTCGCCATTTATTGGGTCTAATTTTATGACTCTCTTTATAAGAATTCATTTGGAAATAAGTAACAGTACAAGTGAAAAAAAAAAGAGCACTTGGTGTATTAACGCTTGATTTTCCTTTCTGTCTGAACTAAAAATGGAAGAGCGGGGCAGCTTGTCAAACCTCTGAACTGCCAAGTAACCTTTCCACTCATGTTAGCCTCTCAGTTTGATAAAGTCCACTGGGAGCCAATTTGGAGGTGATCATAAACCAATTAGCTGTGCAGTGTTTTTTTTAAGGATGACATCACCAGACCACAGTGCAGAGTTTAGCGAGGTCTAGACTGGCTCACCACAGCTGAGGCAGACACCACAGAAATAGGTGGCCTGTGTGTCTGTAAAAAACCCCAAAACAAGAGTGTAGGGACTATTAGTTCTATTTTAGTTTGATGCACGCTTCATTGAGAACCATTACAGTACAGATGGTTGAAACAATGTAACGGCAAATGCACGTGGGAAGCAGGCACTTTCACTCAAAGGATAATTGCGATTTATTAGGCCTACAACTTTGGCGTTATTTTTTTTATCATGTTATTGTTATTTTTTGTATTTTATTATTATGTTATTGTCATAATAGCAACAAAGTGATTGGCCTAGATCCAAGACCACAGGAACATTGTTAATCAAATGTCCATGGGTGCAAGAAACCAAGCTGATAATGAGTTTGAATTGCCATTTTGTGTTCATGTTAGCTGCCATCATTTTCGGTTGGCACAGAAACTGCTGTAGAGGTGGCATGGAGCAATTTGTAATGTCACTGTACAATGAATCTGAACTTCTGCCTTCAGGGAGACATTATAGATTACCGATTGCTATTAGAAATATCTGCAAGAAATCTTTTATCCTAACTGCTCTGAAGCTGATAAATGAAACTAAGGTCCGGGAGAATAGGATACAAAGTGTTGCGCCCAACTTGTGTGATGTGAACTGTCTTTTAAATTACGTTTTGCTGTCTGATGGTAAAATTAAAGACGGATTTCCACATTGTGGTCAATAAACTTTGCATATTCATATTCTTAATGCTGCCGACTAAGCTCTCTTTGACCCGCTGACCTAATTGCTCCAACTGGTGGAAATCAGCACCAGAATTATTTCAATTGCTGGACAAATCTGAGATGTGTGTGACAAATCAGAGATCTGGAATCAGGCTAGCAAAAAACACACATGGTCAGAAGATCAGACAGATTATCTATAAACCTTTATTTGGAGGTAAAACGGAAAGTGAGTGCACCCGAAATGTCAGTAATCATCCATCCTAATTTAGCTGTTGTTTTTCCATCTAAATAACTTTTTACATGGGGCTTTGGTTAAAATTTGTATAACTGCCTTGTGTTCTTGCCCTGTCAGACTTGTTGTAGTGATGTCACAGTGTTTCCAGGCCTCTGCAATCAAGGGAGAGGTCTGATAATATTTTATATTTTTAATGCTTTAAACAAATCCCACGAAAAGACCAAAACTAACAATGAATTGATCCTGCTAACTACTAAGTATTTCCTGTGCATGCAAACGGTCTACTGTTGCACAAAAACTATTACAGACACATCGATCTGCACCTTTCCTTCATTAGAATACGTTGTGTATGGACACAGAAACTTATTTTGAGTTGATCCCACATACGGTCATGCTGTCGTAAATAATCGCTCTAAATCTGCAGCTGAAAACAGCCCGCTGCAAGCTGACAAAAGGCTTTTTTTAAAGAATGACACTATATTTTTGTGAACTGTTAAAAGTTTTACGTCTTCAGTCGGAAAGAATGGGCCCGGGGCTGAGAGCCACAGACATGCTGGGGGAGTCAGGATGGACTGAAAGATGAACTAATGCAACTGGTGATTTTGTTCTTTTCATGGGATTTGTTGACAATAACAAAAATATAGAATATCGCCAGACTTATCCTCAGACTTGGCGAATATAGCGTTACCAAAACCAATAGGAGTTACGATCAAAACTGTGAAGACCCAAGTGGAAGTAAACCAGAATTACCCTTTAAGGTGAGGTTGGGTAATCTCCAACAAGCTCCCCTGTAGATCATGTACTAATTCTTTCTTTTTCTCCTCTTCTCCTTCACCTCCTCATCACCCTCCTCTCCATCATCCTTCTTACTGTTCATCTTTTTCTCTCCTTGCGTCTGTCACTTCTTACAACAAATCCTCATTCCTGGGAAGGTCTCAATAGAGTGGAATAAGATTAAGTCATGGACGGCTGTTGAGGGAAAACGCTGACCTCTTCTCCTCCCTTTTGCTCTGTCTTTCATTTTTCAGTCTCTCTTTCTTGGCTCTTTTCTCCCCTCGGCGCTCCTTTATTCTCGCTCTCCCGTGTACCCCCCAGCCTTCCAGATTGTAATAATAGTAATAATGATAATAACGGTGATGGGCCTGGTGACGGTGATGTAAAGAAACATAATATTAGAATAACAAACACACTCTCTAACCAATGGCCATCATTTGACCCCTGTGGATGTGAGTGTGTACGTACATGTGCGTACATAAGCGCACACTCGCTCTCGAGCTTCTGAAACTCAGATTTTTGTGTGTGTGTGTGTGAGAGAGAGAGAGAGAGAGAGAAGGAGAGCTAAAGAGAAAGAGGAGATAGAAAAAGACAGTGAGGGAAAGGGAGTTTGCTGGCATGCTGTATATACGGTCACTTCCTCTCCAGTTTAAACAGAGCAGGCTGTGCTGGCAACCTCCGCTCCCCACTCCAAATGGTTTGCATCATGTTTAAACCCCCCTGCCACCACCCCTCCCTCTCTCCCTCTCTCCCTCTCTCTCTCTCTTCCTTTCTCTATAAATCATCAAAATCTCAAACTTTATGTGTTTGAAAAAAAACGACACCCCTTTGCTTTCCCCTTGCAGAAGGGCATAAGAAAAAGCTATAAAATGGTTCTAGGATCTCTTTCCACTTCAAACACCCCCCCACCCCTCCTTTTCCTCTTACCTCCCTCCATTCATCCAGCCCTCAGCCGGCCTCTCGTCACCCCTGTGTCCTGGTCATGGTGCTCTCATATCTGGCTGGGTAGAGTTCCCTCCTCAAGAACCGACGTGGCTCCAGTAAAACACCACATAAGGGGAGCTGGTGGCCTCGGGAGGCAGATTATCTCCATGGATGAATTTCTATAGCAAACCCTCCTGTCTGTGAATCATGCAAGTCCCTGTTGGCAACTCGCTAAACGCCTGGGTGGGACATAAATGGCCTGATTTTAAGCTCTGATAAGAATTCACTGATAGATGAAAAATTCAACTGGCCATGAACAGTCAACTGAAACATGAGCTGAGATCACAGGCCGGGCATCCTTCAAATCATAATAACATAAAGCTTTATACGAGGCTGCCAGCTTCAAAACAGCCTTCGTTTTCCTGATAACTTTCTGCAGTTGTGACAACATCGACTGAGCAAGGAAGCTCATTCTTGACTTTGGGATCAGTGTGTTTGACAAGATAATCCCAGCGGGTTAAGACGCAAACCCTTTAACCGCAAAGTTATTTTTTCTGTTCGCTTCTGTCACCTAGCAACTATCATGCGTTCGTACACACTCGCTGATTTCCCCAGCTTTAAATCAGCTAATTGATGTGACATGTTGTTGAGAGCCAGTGAGTGTCCTCCAGAAAGCGTAAGGCCGCGTTGAGTTTGCCTAGCCTCGTGTGAGAGAAGCGCAGGCCTTCCTTCAATTTGAACGAGGCCAGTGCAGCGATACGCGGATGCTGCCAACGCAGGTTCCTTCCGAAGAAACAGTTGAACTTTTGCTGCACCTACATGGAAGGACACATTCCTGGTGATTATTTTGTAACACCGGTGATGTATTTCTACTGTTTAACTCATGATCATCGCAACAAAAGATAAAATGATTTCTGTGGTGATAACTTTCCAGAGTTGTAAAATCCTGTCTGTGTATTATAAACCATTGTGCAGTTTTTTGGCAGTGTTCACTCAAGCTTTTAAATTCATTTATCTGTTACTCAAACTGGACCTCCTGGTTCATATTTCATTGTCTACTGGTACCTCTTACATTTTAGTGTCCCCTGGAAACAGTTTCCATTGTCATCCGAGCTACTCGTCGTGTTTTCTGTTTTTGCAGCATGTTTCTGTATTTCACTGCGTTTTCTCACTTTGCTGCACACGTGTTGCCAAATTTGTGAAGATTTTACATTTTCTTCAAGGACCAGCGTGTTGGATTTTTGGTGGCATCTAGCAGTGCAAGCTTGTGATTTGCAACGACCGCACCTCCCCATCCAGTTGCAAGCATGAAGGAGAGATTGTGGCTTCAACAAAAACGCCCTGTCTAAAGCCAGCATTTGGTTTGTTCATTCTGGGCTACTGTAGAAACATGGAGGAAACATGAATGAATCATATTTTCAGGTGATTATACTGCATTTTACACTTTTGCCCTAAATTTGTAATAATTTCCAAACACATTTCTCTTTTTTTTGGTTTCATTTTCACTTTCATATGTTTGGAAAAGATTGATCAATAAAGTTTTGAGAAGATACACATTATCTATCAAGAATAAATTATCGCAATCATTTCATGAGAAGAGGTAAAAATATTTTATTCCGACTTTATGGGCAATGATGTATACACTATGTTATTGTTTGTCATATTCTGTGAGCCTAATTATAAATACAACAATAAACCGGTGCGTTGTGTCACTGTAGTATTGGTTAAAATCTGAGGCACAGAGACAGATGACAAAGAGTGCTACTGAAATGTGGCTAGTGTTGACACGGTGTCTGACTTTGAAAAGTTTTTATTACTTCTTCCCAAAACATGTTGTGACATTATGCACGCACACAAAAAAATACTTATAAAGAAACTCCATGATGAGTAAGTGTTATTTCTTTGACCACGCCATTGGTACACTTTTACATCACTGCAGAACTGAGAATTTCAGCCGTGGGAGGTAAACAAAACAACTCTCTTTTCAAGCATATTAGTGTCAAATCAAAATATGTTTTGCCTTTTTGAAACCTCTCGCATTGTTTGTTTTGAATGGAAAGACTTATTGTACCATTTATGTACAAAGACTCAGCAGACAAGCTCTTTCAAAGTCAATAAACCAGCACCTTATTGGTTTATTGGAGAGGACCCGCACATGAATTTGATTTTGATGGACTTGCAGTGCTTACGCCGCATGCTCACACTGGTCTGCACCTCACTGTGTGCGCTCTTAAAAATAGAAATTAGACAAGGTTTTTGAAATAAAAACTGAGTAGCGTAACCACGGATAAGGCAGCCAGAATTTGTGGTTCAGTGTGTGCGGCCTGGAGTGCCAAAAGGATAAAATGTTCCTCTTAAATACGTCAGATTCTGGTTATCTATTCATTGTCTATTCATTGAGCTGAGGTGTTGCGTTGCTTTGATTCCGTTCTGCAAACCCACATAAATGTGGATTTTTGATTGTGCACTTGTGTGTGTGTCTCCTTAGCACGTACACCATCGCACATGTGTGTACGCTTGAGTTGGCACCCACTTAGTCATTAAGCTTGGCTGTCCCTACACAGACCCCTCGCTGTCTTTAGTCATAAAGGGGATCTCTCCAAAGCCTGAGGAGACTCTATAAATCAACCAAAATAGTTTGAGCATCGTCCTGGCCTGCTGGCTGGCACACACACACACACTCACACACACATATTTATATATATATATATATATGCAGACACACACAGTGTAAGCACACCAACACACAGAGAGCGCTGACTACATGGGTGGGCACACATTACTGTCAGCTCCGGAGATGGAGCTGATAAAAACAGGCCCACAGTGCTGCAGATGAAGGGAAAGAGAGGCAATGTGGGGACAACCCATTTGAACTAATAGACACACATGCACACATACACACGCACAAACACACACCCCTTGGGCTTTGGCTCTCTGCTCTGTCTGTGCAGATCATATTTCAACATCTCACCTCTAGATAAGAATGTTTATCAAAGGCTTTAAGTGTTTCTCCTGAGCCCAGGTTTACACTCAAACTTGTACTGCAACACACTTTCTGCAGCTCCTCACAAGTCTCTGATCCATCACAGATGGCATCCTTCCTCAAAAAAACAAAAAAAAAAAAGAAATAATCTATTCATTTGGAATTGATTCACACTGATAAATTAGAAGGGGAATTACCATTGTGAGTCCTGGTGGTAGCTAGAAGAGGAAGAAGCTGCGCTCATTTCCATTTCAAACAAGCTGCGTTGCCCTCCAGCCTTATCTTCATTGACTGAACATGTTCCTCGCTCGGTAAACTGGACCTGGATCAAAACAAGTCTTTGATTAACACCATCCAAGGCTCAGGACCTCAGCTACTGAGGGCCAAAGAAACCACAGACAAAAGGTTGGGACCAGGTGTTGAGAGGGAAAGGTTAGGAGGTGTGTGAGCGTGCAAAAGTGTAACAGTGTGGGTTGCAGAGGTGAAGAAAAACTAAAGCAACAAAGGAAAAATGTGAGTGTAAGTGAAAGGTACATCAGTGGAAAAATCACCTATGTAACACATATAGCACATAGGTTTACATTTCTTTATGACAATGAGTCAGACAGCAGTACAGAGGCATAAAATAACAGGAAACAATTAAACAGTTCATCAAATATTAATCAGCTTCCTTCTAAATGAACTGAGCCTTATTGCAAACCATTTACATACTGTATGGTAATGAATACAAACTGAGTACCATCTTTTCGTAAGAAAACTTGCCTGATATAGTGCACCTTAGTAACCGATGTCACATAGCCGCAACGTCGCTGCTTGTTTGTTTCGTTGGTTTCGTTTTCCACAGGTTTCAGAAGTGGAGTGTTTTGCTCGCCAGACTTTGTTAACTTGCTCAGATTTTTCCTTGTTCGATGCGCTTCTACCACGAGTAAGCAGACAACGTAGTCATATAGTTTCTGATCGGAAATTTGCACATTGTGTGTTTCATTTTGAAAATGGAGCGAATTCTCCGTGCTCTGCACTGCTTGACAAGCCTGATTGCTGCATCCGTCAAAAATAGAAGAGCCTCTCTAGCAGCACTTCTGGTGAAATTTCAAACACTGTCTAGAAGCAGCACCATGGCGCTACCGTGCCCAATGTGATTGAACTGTGAGCTTCAAACAATAAACTCTGAAGTTAGTGCAGTTAGTAATCGAAAAGGCTAGCTGGCTTCAACATGTTGTAGGCAAATCACTTAACTTCACCATATGCAAACATGTTGAAACATATAGCATGCCAGTGGCAAAAACATGTTCACACCTGAAACACTGACATGAACTTTTCTCAGATGTCCATGATGACTCAACGACTTTAGGGTTCGTGAACAATGAAGACACTCGAAGTCATCATTAGGCTAATTCTGTATAGTCGTGGTAGCTTGCGTACTTGCACTAAAAATCTCTCCAACAAAGGAGAAACACAGTAAAGCTTGAAAATCAACTTGCTGCTATATTCTTTGATATTCTACCTCTATTTAGTTTTCACTAGTTCCAATGTAGATAATCCACGTGCAAATGCAAAAACAAGTAGCCTATTGACTATTAACTTCTTCTGAAATATACAAACATAACTTGTAATCACATTTTTGTCTGTCGTGCTGCAAAATACCTCCACTGTCTTTCCTCAGAATGCCTAGATAGAACAAATATCAGATAATAGAGGAGCGCACAGCTCGGTGTTAGCAACGCTAAAAAAGAAAGACTACGAACTTCAAATTTCGAATATCAATTCCTACTAAAATAAATAGGAACATAAAAAACACAATAACGCAACAGCACGGCCTGCAGTAAACATGCTAGCAGATTAGCTCGATAGTAGCAGTTTTAGCTACGCCAACGCTATGTGCACTTCCTAGTGGAGCCCACAAGTACTAACTTTCAATACTGCTGTTGACTGTACAAAAAAAAAAAACAACAAACATATAAAACCACAAAGATACTCTAAATATCAGTCAATTTAAAATATTAGTCAGTAATATAACTATTCCCTCTGGCACATACAGAAGTTTTTATTTCCTCCAAGCCCTCCCCAATTATATACATATATTCACCTTGAAACATAGTTTTAATACATGGTAGGAGTTACATATCTGTTGCCAGTTCTTATAATATCTATACAGTGTCATATCCTTTTTACTAATTTTACATTATTTCCTTTTTAGTGCACACGTTAAGTCCCTTTACTCGCTTTTATATAGCATCATTCATGTCTTTCTTCAATCCCGATGACACTTGTGGTTAACAGGGTGCAGTCTGATATATTTAGTTGGGTGGTTTTTACTCACACAGGGAGACTGGTGTCATGCGGGAGAATTTCCAAAGATTTAAAAAAAGAAAGTATTCTAAGCAGGCTGCATTTAAAAGCAGCACACAGGACATACACAAACTGACACACACCTCTGTATACTTTGCACAGCAGAGTCATAACACACACTGCTGCCTGTTTCGTGTATCGTCTGCGGTTCGACTGGTGACAGGCTTCTTATGACAATTATACCCTTGCTGCAATCAAGTCAATTGACAGACGTGCTTTAATTAGCCAAATTAAATAGGAGTTGGTGCTCACTTTGCTCATGACTGCTCACTTATAATTAAAGGCGATGTGTCCAAAAACCGCATGCATAAGCTTACTACATGCATGGCTAAAAATAATTAAGATTTAAGTCGTTTTTATGGATGTGGATACCGCAGCAGTGACCGGGTCAAAGGGTTAGCTTGTTGTGCATGTTCACACACACACATGCATAGCCTCTCGTCCGACGGTTTTCTCTTGAGTGACTAAAAGGAAGAGGCCATCAATAGCATCAGTGTTTGCATCCAAACTTAGTGACTCGTCCAGAGTTAACAGGCTTTCAGTCCGCACCAAGTCAACCCCCTGAGGTAATAGAAAGCAGCTGACCTGAAACCTCAGAGGACTGCAGGTTACAGCCTGGTGCTCTGACTAATGACCTCTTGTTTTCATAGCAAGTTGAGTGCCTGGGTGTTACATGTGGCCTCAATAGAGCACACACACACACACACACAAGCACACACACACACACATACGTGGTCAGATGAAAGGAATCTTAGTTTAACAACAAGTGCTATGAACTTTGGAAAGTGTTAAATGTGACCTGAGCTGTCTGCAGTCGTTGTGAGTTGATGCACGATGTTCACAGTTTTTAGGTGCAGAATCCTGCACTGCTGTCAGATGTGACACAAATAGACTGATATGACATTTCTGTAAAAGCATATTTTCTTCAATCCTGCATCTGCATGTACCACACCAGAGGAAGTGTTTCACCACCTCCTCGCTCTTTTTTATCTCTTATATTCCAGTTTGTGGTTACTGATACCGAGAGCTTGTGTTTCTATGAATGCTGGATTTATCAGTCAAACTGAGCATTGATTCCAACTTGATAATCTTTGGTCACACACACTGAGAGGTTTGCACAAATACTAATATTCTATAATAACAAGCCCGAGAGATGACAGCCATGCTAACGGCTCTGTGAGGCTGTGATGAGGCAAGTGTTGTGGCTCTGTGGCTGGGAAATGAAGCCAATGCAGAAGTGCCAAAGACCGCAGTTCCTCGAACGTCCACTTAAGGCTAGCTCCAGAAATGAGTCTCCGTAAGTCCCCATGTTAAAATGTCCAACTTCACAGCAGAAATATACATGTTTACAGCCTGGTACAAAAAAATGTACTGTACTGAGGGTGAATTTCCATAGGACTGACCCATTCAAATTTTATTAAGGCTTAAAGTTATGCAGCGTGGCTCCTTTGATTGACAAATGGGTGTCGTTACAGATGGCTTATTTGAGCACCTAGGCATCATTCAGTCTGCCTTAGATCCACCAATGATCCACATCTTTGGTGATATTTATATTATGGCGGTGGCCATAGCCAAATATACATACATATATACATATATAATAATATAACATATTTCAGCTTCAAAACGGCACTTTGGAAACCTACGAATGATATCATTCATGCTCTGTCCATTCTTTATACTGTCATTATAATGAGGCTGTAGATAAACCGAAGTATCAGACGAAACTGATGATGGTGGCAGAGAAAAGGCATCAACAATGGCTTATGCGTGGATATAATCTGAGACGTGTACTCTCAACATTAAAGAAAATTATACACTTACTAGCGTCAGGATCATCAGCTAAGGAAAGATACCCCATGAAACATAAGTTGTGAAAGTATCTGTGTGTTCTGCCAGGCCAAAGTTGGGTCACAGAGAAACTCCTGCAGCCCTCATCTGGCCTCTCTGTGGCTACAGGTGCTTCACATTAAGGCTCGTAAAACTCAGCGAGAGAGAAAAATTACTGCCACAATTTGTTAGAAAGGGAAGGGGGGAGGTATTGGGGTGGGGGGTGGGGGGGTGCGGAGGGTTCGCGGGGGTACTGGAGTGGTGCTGTATATGGATACAGTATTGACATACGTGACTGTGTTGTGTCTGCTGAACGCTTCAGCATTCCGATCCTGTGCCAGGAAAGGCCATATTGTTTTTGAATTGAACTCAAGTGTCATTTTCTGAGGAATGATTTAGTGGTGTGTGTGTGTGCCTGTGTGTGTGTGTGTGTGTGGGTGTCACATGCCAGCTGGCACACTCCTCAGCTGATGGTGTGTATGCCATACGTACTGGGAGGAAGGTTACAGGGTCGCGGGGCCATGGGGTCGCTTGGAGTGCACTGCAGAGAGAGGAAACAGGCCTAATCTCAGAAAGGCTGGCAGCTTCCTGTTCTGAATGGAGGGCACACAGAGGACACTGTCTTACCCAGCTAGTGAGTTTACTATGTAATTCAATCAGGATTAGTCCACTCACTTACGCCCTCTAATAATAGTGAAAGAGAGGAGGCCCGACTGAGCTTTAAATCAGTATCTCCTCGACCTGATCTTATAACCAGACTTGTTTTTTTGGTTTTGCCATGTGTCGGCTGTGTGTTTAGCAGCACAGAAAAGATATGTAGGATCGCATTGGATTGACTTATTTCAGCTGTGATTCTTCAGAAGACACTGCTCTATTAGCATTTACAGTAAACTAGGTCCTCTTGTGGTGAGCACAGCTCAGAAAATACTTCCAGGAATAGAAACCGAAAAAAAAAAAAATGGAAACGCAAATGAGCTGCTAATTATTCTGATCAGACTGAGGCCCTCAAATAAAGTATACTTTTTACTGCAATACATTTTTTTTATCTGGTGTACTTATTATTTATGTATTCTGACAAATATAATCTAAAAACAAGGAGCCTCATATCCGTATTAAAATGATCACTTATCTTAGAAAAGTGTGGAAATTAGGAACAAATATTCAACAAACACAAGTAGATGTTTGATGTGAATTGTGAGTATCTCAACCTCAGTTGTATTATGTAACACTTAAACACCTGAGTAAGAATGGGCCTCACTGACCAGCTCTGTGTCAGACGCTCTAGTTTTTTTTATTTTTTTATTATTAGTTTCATGTTCTGAAATAGCTGAAATTATATGCATTCAGTCATTCATTCAGACTCTCACACTGCTGTGAACTTGTGTTTTTTAAAATCTCATCTTCAGTTTTCATATGTAAGTTATGACGGTAGCAGTTGTGACAGTGACACACATCCTGTATGACTCCTTGAGACTTCCTTGACTCCTTCATTTCTCCGCAATGAATGTTGTAACAGAAAAAAAAAAAAAAGGCCAATCAGACAATAACAACACAATCGCCTGATTTGTGTGTGTTTGAGGTTACGCAGGATATAAACGTTCAAGGCTAAGAGGTCAGGGGAAGGTTGGAGGGGTTGAGGTCAGGGCCAGAGGTGGAGTCAGAGCAGATAGCTTTCTTAATCTGAATGAGGATGTGAAGAGAGAAACTCTGAAGTTCCAATGAAACTGGAAGGAAGATGATTCAACAACTTATTGAAAGTCCAAACTGGTCAGACTGGAAGTCACAGTCAAAGAAGGGGCAAACAAACTATCGTAGACGAATGTAACGCTCACGCCAGAGTGTACATTTAAATCATAATGGTGTGGGGGTGTCCTTGGTCGCCCTTTAGGTTAAATCCAGTATTTGGTAACAGTTGGGGTTCATGGGAGAATTTAGAGAGGTGAGGGCTAGATGGGCTGCAGCACTTTGGATGAGCCCCAAGTGTCAAAGAAACCACAGTCCAGACTAAACATATCATCCTATAGGACTATTCTGCAAAACCCTGGATTATGTTCAGAGATGACATTTTTAAACGTTCAGTGCCAGTGTTTTTTCATTTATGGTATGACAATATCCATGCGTGGCAACTACAGTATGTTTAGGCAATTAAAAGTACTTAGTTAAAGGAGCGTTGGAAGAAAAATGAGGCAACCCCAGTTTAAATTGGCGCAGTCTATGAGTGTCAGATCTGAGGATAAGAGCACAGCTTATCACACTGATACCAAACCTATCACTATAAGATACCAAAAAAAATGCGATATATCTGAAATTAGACGCGTCCATATAGGTATATTTATGTTTGCAGTTTTCAAACATAAATATACAACATGTGATTAAGTGATAAACAGAGAACAGTAAAATCATGACACGTGGCTGTCCTCACGTCATATGACTACAGTGAAGCAACCTTTGATAATAAAAAGAAGTGGTATCTGATTCTAACCCTGGCATAATCAAAACCACATTTTGTGGTATTCCCCGCTGTGGCAGCACCATGTGAGGCTACGGGTTTCAGTTGTTGGTTTTACTTCAGCTTTAAGTTGTTTTTGTTGAACTTTCCCAAGGTTTGCTTACTTTTTCAGCTGCATTATGATTTGTTTTTCAAAAAAAAAAAAATGCCACTCTTTCTGATTGATTCTGGCCTTCAAGTGTTGCATCAAACCTCTCACCACCGCCACCACCACCACCACCACCACCCCGTGTCAAGTGAAATCGATGACTCAAATACCAGAAACGCTGATGTTTTTCACACATTATTGAGCGATGCAAAAGCATAACTTCCTGAGAAATAGCAAAATCTCTACTGGTTGACAAATCTCTTATCAGTCATCTTATGGTGTACCGTATCTCATGATACCACCCAACCCAACTGATCACGTCCACTCTGTGGGCATGTTTGTTATCACTGAGGAAACAGCTCAGAGCAGGAGTGTCACAGCTGATCTGCTGCACCTCATTCCTCTATCAGTATGGCTATGTCATGTGATGAGTGGTATTTTATCTGGCTAACCGTAATAGGCGTTTATCAGATCACATAGTCATAAGCTTATGACAATCATTTTTCCTCTTGCCATCAAATTATAGTTTACAACTATGTGCTGTTAGTCACTCACTTCTACTGAAAATAAAGCAGCAGTTTCCAGAAGCGTTTTTTAGTTGATTGCTGCTCAGAATTTAAGATCCAGTGCCAAATGATATCATTCAGCACTGAAGTGTGTTATTACTGACCCATGTTTTACAAAAACCACTCTTTCTTTTAAGCAGTGTCTGCAAGAAACAGTAAGTGTCTGTGTTTCCTCCACACTCACCACTTAAAACAGATCCAAGCTCTGAAGCAAACCGGCAGTCACATTTTGGAGAAATCTGCTTTTTCAGTGCAGCGCTTGTACCCAGCGCATGGTAAAGAAGTCCTAATGTCTAATAACACATCCTTACTTGTCTTTTTATTGGCCTGTGCAGCTGGTTTTGAGCTTTAGCGGTATAACGTACAGTTCAAGTTCTCTGTAGATGATTACTGGGCCTACATAAAAGCTTGTCGAACGAGGAAATGGGTACCAAATTACCATTATGTGATCTGGGTGGATTACCGTAGCACTCAGTTCATATAAAACAGAACTAATCTAACATGAGAGCCTCGCAGTCATTGTTTGGGTTCACCTCCATGTCTGACTACATCAAACGCCCGATAGTGACAGAATGGCTCAGCCCCAAGCGCAGAAAGAAAAAACACAAACTCTAGCATGAAAAAGCCCAGAGGCAAACAACTGGCGGGAAAATAATCTCTTTACAAATGAGTAACAAGTTTCACAGACTGGTGGGTGTGCGAGTGCTGTCACTTGCAGTGATAGAAGTTGCAGCGCGCTACAGCAGGGCAGCACTTTGGGTCATGTAATTACAGCATTACCACATAATGAGAGTCATTTGTACTAATCACAGGGGCCACGCTGACTCTGAGAAGAGCCTCTATAGAAGCTGGAAGTCCCACTGGGAAAAGGTGGAGAATAGAGATCTGCAGGTGCACCGTAAGAGCAGAAAAAGAAGTCCAGCACACCTTTTGACAAAGTTGTTACCCTTCCCACTGATTGGACTCTTGTTCCTCGCTAAATGTTTGAACTTCTCTGGTTTACTGAATCTCTCAGACTCAAGAATAATTACTAACATCTGATGATGATAAGCTGGAGAGATGGTGACAGGTTATTTTACTGGGTCATCATCGGTCCCTCCGGCTCCCTGTGATTACTTTAACTGTTTTCATCTAAGGATGGCACCCATCCAGACTCAGTACACTTGTTTTTGTTTTTTTTTAGTCTTGACAACTATTGGACGCATTGCCATGGTTTCTGGCACAGATATCCATGGTGACAAGAGGATTAATCTTAATGACTTTGGGGATCTCACCAGTAAGTCAAAGTTTTCACTTCATCAGACAAACATCTCAACATCTACTGAATTGATTGGGATGAATTCAGTACCTACGTTCATGGTTTCCAGATGATGTGTCCTATGATTGTCATTTATGAGCTCATTCACATCCCCCTCGGGATGAATTGTAACTTTGGTGATTAAAATATCAGCAAAACTGACATTCCCATCAACCTCAGCTGTATGTGTAGTGCTAATTCGTTAGCTTAAGATGATGAACTTGTTAAAATTCATGCCTCATCAGCATATTTAGAGTCACTAGCAGTGTTGTAGACTGATACAGGTTAATGTTGACAGCTGAACTAGATTGACTTAAAATGAGTGATCACAGAGGAGACAGATGAGTTAAGAGGACATATTCTCATTCTGCATCCTCACCCTTATGGACTTTTCTCATTCATTCCTCATTAACTTATCCAATCTCATCCGTCCTTCAACCCAAAGCCCGAGCCAGAAGAGTAGTTTGGATCTGGTGGGCAGCAGCAGGGCTTAAGTGTTTCCTGTAGGGCCTGTGGACAGGAGGAACCGCTGCTGGCCCTCAGCCTTCAAGGGTGGAAAGTATGTGTCGTAGGCTGCGCTCCCACCTCCCACCTCCCAGCCTGGGAACGGAAGCTGGGAGCCGCCAGGGAAAACAAGCAGACAATCAGGTAGGGCCTGAGCCGGGAGAGAGAAAGAGAGGATAGGAGGGGAGGCGGAGCTGCTAGATACGTCAGGTCCTGAAAGAGTCAACTGAAGCTCTAGGAAAAGCATACAGATGTAATGGGGATTGGGATGGAGGTTTTGTTTATATGTTTGTGTGAGCATTTCCTCATCCATCAAAGAAAGTGAAAGGATGTGTGTGTTTTCAGAAGGACGTGTGTGTGTATGTCTGCATGTCGCACGCGCATGTGCATCGCTGAAACATAATCCGATATTAAAGTTCAGAGAGTGTTTGGACAGTGTGTGCGTGGGTTAGTGTGGGTGTGTGAGAAAGTCGGGTACTATGTGTGTGTGTGGGTGGGTGGGTGTGTGTGTGTGTGCGTGCGTTTGTGTGTTGTGTGTTTGGTTAAGGACAGTGGCCAGCAGGGGACAGGGTGGGTTCAGGGCAGGGGAGAGGGGATGCCTAAAGGGAGGAAGATTGTGGTGTTCAGTTTCCACAAGGGGGGTCCTGTCGGCCTGCACGTAACACACTGTGTGTGTGTGTGGGTGGGGGGCATGGACCTCCCCTGCACCACCCCATCCACCCCCTCTCTCTCTCTCCCTCTCCCTCTCCCTCTCTCTCTCTCTCTGTTGTGTTTCACTGTAAATGAGCGGGGAATGAATGAGGGAAATTTCCCTCTAATGGTATTTTTGAATGGCTTTTGAAGGGAATGAGAGGCAAGAATGAACAAGGCTGAAAAATTTCTATTGGCTTGTTCCTGTAAACATTAAAGTTTAATAATAAAAGTCATGGTCAATCATTTATAGCATATTTAAAAACGCCAAAAGAAATGATTCAGCTGACAAATCCAATCATGTCTCTGACCTACATTCACTTTTGGTTTTTCCATCACATGGGAATTTCTTTTTTCTTTTGAAAACGCATTCATCATAACCGTCATTCAGTGTCTGATACTGATTGTGAAAATATAATTTAATCTGTGACCAAACGGTTTAACTAACTTTCTGCCCATTAAACTGATCAAAACGTCTCGTCCTTGTACTAGCAGCCTTTGTTCAAAATCATGTTTTATGACATGATTGAGCACGATTTAATATCCTGTTAATGCCAGTCTCTATATTGAATCAAACTTCTACTGAGACTGAATTTTCATCCTTGACCTTGGAAATAATTGTTGACAAAACGATCACGTCACAAGGTTCATTTAGTGGCACTTCTAGAGCTTTTGGTCATGTCAGTCTTCTTTAGCAGGTGGAGTTTACCTGGCTACTGTCTCATAGATGAAATTAGACATTGAAATTTAAATTTTTATGAATGGTTTAGGGGCTTATTTCCATCTTTGTTGAGACTTAAAGTTCATTTTTTTACCTCTTTTTTCTTGTTTTGATTAATTGTGACAGAATTTCTAATGTCTTAAGGCTGAAATTATATCATATATCGCCCCTGAAATTAGTGTGAAATTATGCATACACCTTGTAATAATTCTCTTAGTTTAAAAACAGGAGGTGGATCATCAGCTTGCAGTTATCCACGGTGAAATGAGTGTTGCAGCCTTGATCATGTACTTGGCTTCCCTTTAAGAATAATACAAAATTCCTTCAAGGACATGATTAGACCTCTTCTTCCTCTTCTTTTAGGTGTATTACATTAGTGAATGTCCACAGGTCAAACACCGCCACTCCCCACTGATGAGTTTAAAAAAAAACCCTGCCAGCTTTAATAACTCTCCACTCTGAGAGCAGACCAGGCAGAATAAACAGTATGGGAACGACACATACTATCAATATCAGGTTAATAAACACTGCAGTTTTACTGAATATGACAGGCGCAGTCCTTTCGTTTTCATTTTATCAGGAACTTGATGCTATTTCATTAGTTTGAGGTGGCCCAGAGAAGTTGCACATGCTTGAGGGCTCTTTATGGTCACATTTGGCCATAAATCTGTCACTCGCTTCCTCCCAGTAGAAGTGATGCTGCTTTTAAGACAGTATTGAATGCTGTTCATAATACAGATCCTGCTGGCAGAAATGTGACTTTTTAAGCTCGGAAGAAAATCAGTGGTTTATGAGGCAAAAAGGAGTGATAAGTGGCAGACACGGCTTTACTTTCCCACCTTGGTTCACTTGCTCTACACCTGTTATTGTGAGCGATCATAATCAAATCAGGTTGAGATCATGTGTTCCCTTTGAGATGTTTTCAGAGCAAAGGTTGGTGAGGTCACTGGATCCGGTGCAATGCACCGAGTCGTGTTACAGTGGTTGCTCGCTGCTCTCCTCAGGTTATTTCCTTTTTTCTCTCGTATAAACCACGCGGAAACGAGTGAGCTCCATAAAACAATAAACCAATTACAAGGCGTTACGGGATCACACACTTGGTTATGTTGTTGTATTTATTAGCACTTAATTGCTTTGCCTTTATTGCATAATTTAAATGATTTATGTTTAAGACTCGCATGGTTGCCTTTCGGTCTGTGTTTGGTACGTGCTCCATTGACTGTCCCAGGCCACAGTGGGACGCCAGTGATTGAAGCCAAGTTGAGAGAGGGGACAGATGCAGGGGATGGGGAGGGGGTGTGGACGTGACATCCCCAGCTGGCCTGTGACATCACTCCAGCCGGGACAGGAAGTAAGGGAGTTGGGAGGGTACAGTAGGTGACATCAGGGCTCTGTCTGGGTCTCTTGGTCCTCCAGCTGGGTAAACTAGACAGAGAGAGAGAGAGGACCCCCCCCCATCCATCCCACTCACCCCTCCATCTCCAGCCTTTGTCTGCAGCCCACCACCCTTTCTTCAAGCCTTTATGTGCACAGACACTACCTGCCCTCTCTAACACACACTTATAATGCCATGTGTTTCCTCATGCAGTCTCCTCTTTATCTAACTCTCTCTTTTATGTGTGTGTGTGTGTGTGTGTGTATTTATATTTTTGTGTGTGTCTGCTCCTCATCCGCTCACTCTGACCTCGTATCTCCGTTGAACGTGATCAAACAGACCCCCCGCTGGCTTACACCTAGACACACATATACAGTACATGTGTTTATACATGAGGAGTTTGCCCTTTTCTTTCTAAGGACAGAGTAAGACTCCCACGGGGTGCTTAGCACCTGGTTAGCCACCAGAAGGTCCCCAAACAAAGTGGTCTGGGTTATTTTGAGAACATTGTTCCAAACTTTGAGATTATAACATTACATTTTCAAGGTGCTTTAACACATATTTTTGTGAATTTTCATATCAAATGTTTGAATATAACCACTAATAGATGTTGGTAGCATTATTCCAAATGTTTGGTATTGTAGCAACGTGTTGTCGGGGTGCTATATTAAAATGACAACAAAAAAGATAAATATAATACTGGCATTTATTATTTGCTAGCAGCTCGGTTAGTTTCAAGATGCAAAGAATGAAGATGATAAAAAAAAAAGCTTTGATATGATATTTTAGTGTGTTTTTGCCACAAATGTTCAGCAGTTGATCAAACAAATCTCTTTACCCTGACACCTCAAGCTGAATTGAGTGCACTAAATCGTCAGTGTCATCGAACCTGAATGTTTTTGCAGTGAAGCTGTGATATGCAGTAAAAAGCTACCTAGCAGACAACAGTAGCCAAATAAAAAACCACGAAGCAGTAACTGGCTCATATTTCTCATCTCTGAGACTCTTGTTCTTTATGTCACAGTGTTATGAGCAATGATGTGGTCACTTAGTGGTGTTTACAGTGATGTATGTGTGTTTGAACAGAGCTGCAGTCGGTTGGTGTAAAAACATGACAAACTACACAGTCAGTGTATATCGATATTTGAACGTAACTGAACAAAACAAAACATCAATAACGCTGTTCATTCTGGAACAGCAGTATGCGGATTGATTTCATTTTTATCAAGAAGTCAAACACTCACACACACACACACACACACACACACACACACACACACACACTGTGACATACATAATACTGTTCTGTAAGTCCATTTCTATGACTACACAGAGTGAGTGTGAGTGCAGCAGGCTGCCAGTCACACTGAGTGGTTGGCCGTTGGTTTTGCACATCTCTGCTTTGAATGTGAAACACATGTTAATGTGTGGGTGGGAGTCAAGAGAATAGAGGAGAGGGTATCCATGTCTCAATATGAAAACGCCCTGTCTGTCCATCTGCAGGAACATTTAATAAGACTTGCACACCAGCAGACCTTTTTTCCATCCTCTCTTTCTCTCCCTCTCTCCATCTCTCCAGCCTCGCGCTCTCGTTATCTTTGATCTCCAAGCTGTGATTCTTTCTATGCAAATTAAGTTTGCTGGAAAACTGAGAAAAAAAAAAGTGTGTTTCGCTGCAGTCGTGAATGTTTGCCTGTGTAATGTTTCGCCTTACACCGTACTCTCTGTGTTTGTTTAGGTGTGTAAATGTTTGCGCAATGAACTCTACTAACTGTCATATGTTGTAAGATCCCTCCAGTGTGCATACTATGTATGTTCCACCACATGTGTTTGTTTGAGAGACGTGTTACTGCGGGGTTCGAATGTGCAAGAGGGGGCCTGAGTGCGTGGCAGCCCCTTTTGCCTGCCCCCCTCAGTGTTCTGGTGTGTGTCTCAGGGCTCTGCAGTGGGTTTATGATGTCTGGCAAAGAGTGTAGAGAGTGCAGATGGCAGGATTGAGAGAGAAAAGGAGGGAGAGGGGGGAGGGAGAGGTGTGTGGTTGCATTAATACGGTCTGCAATTCTCGTTAGCACTAATCAGGGGCTTCCTGTACCGGGAGGAGCATGAGTTCACCTTCTCGAGTACCCCTGCACCACGCACACATATACACACAGAGACACATGCATGCACACTCTGAGAAAACATAACACACACCAGTAGGGTGCTCACATGCACACACACCTGCACACTTCCCTTCACTATTATTGGCTCCCTCCCATCCCTGTCTTCCTACACACTGAATACTGTAGGTCCATCTCTGCGTGTCTGTTTCTGCCCCCACGCTATGACCATGTATCGCTCTCTGTTTGTTTGGCTCCTCGCGCTCTGAAACTGGCCATAAAATAAGTTGGAAGGAACTGCAAGCAACTGAAAGTGAAGCTTTTTCCACTCTCGGGGGTGACTTACCATATGCTCAGAGTCACGTGAGACCTCGTGGAAGAGTTCACACTCCCTCAGAAGGGCCCTCGTCCCAACGTGAACTCTGAGGGGTCATGAACTTCAGCTGCAGCATAGAGGAACTGGCACTAAGGGTGGAGACTGACAAAGACTAGTTGGCATAAAGGTAACATGGATCACATCCTGGAATGTGGAACACAATGACGCACTCGTGAGCAGTAAATCATTTGCTGACATTGGCATATTGCAGAAAAAAAAAAGCACCTAAGCCTGACAGGAATCAAGTCATCTGCATGCGCGCAAAGTGTGTAATACCATCTGTGACCGTTTAGCAGCTAGGAGCCTGTGTGGCCATGATGGCATGTGGAATCTTTTGGGCAATATGTTGACCACAGAAACAATAGAAACGAGATTCCACAATGAAAATGTCATAAGTACCCTCGCCCCTTTTCCTCTCCCTCCCTCCCATCCCTTCCTCTCCTTTCTCCCGATTTTAAAAGAGCCCCGGGGTAAGATAAATTAATGTATTTAAGATGTGGAAATCAGATATTGAAATCTTTGCCCTCACCATCCTCCCCCTTCTTCCTTTGCTTCTCCCTAAACCCCCAGCCTGCCTTACCCCCCTTCTCCCTGCACTGCTGCTCTCTTTAATAGAGTTTAATAGTGCACAGGGAGACAGTGTGATAGATAGACTGAGAGAAACTGAGGAGATTTGGTTCAAACTTTTTTTTTTTTTCACAGTGCACGTTTTGTGTCAAACCTTTTTTTTTTTTTTTCTTTTTTTTTTCTTTTACTGTGCCCTGGGCTTTGCAATTGATAGCCTCCTCAAAACTTAACCACGACCACCACTCTCCTACTCCTTCTCCTCTTCTTCTTCCCTCCACACCTTCCCACCCTACTGAACCCTGGCCAGCCACAGCTGCCTGACCAGATGTGAATGAGAAAGAAAGGGAGGAGAAGGAGAGATGGAGGACAGGGAGAGGCCACCTCCTGGGGGAATGAGGACTGAAACAGAGTGAGTGGAGAAGAAGAGGATGGAGAAAAGGAGGGAGAGGGTAGAGAGAACAGAACAGATATAGAGAACAGGGAAAGATGGAATAACATAGCTGGTAATCAAATGTGAGAGAGCAAGGATATAGCATAAATTATGCCTCTTTAGACAGTACCTGGGCTTGTCATTAAAGACCACCTACCAGGCAACACCAGGCCCCAGTGTGATCAGTCATCATGTGACCAATATGGCTGAATTCCTTACCTCGGCAGCTTCACACCTCTTTTCACACCTTGAATCATCACTGAAGACCAAAATAAGTACAGCACCCTTTAAAAAAGTGACCGAAACTTGTGTATACAACATTTCGTGGCTCAGTCGGCAGGTTAGTGGAGTCCGCATGTATCCAGGCTTCTCCATGGGCAGAGCTGATTTATGTAGCAGCTCAACGCTCTAAGCCTCGAGTCCGCGCTCACACCGTACTCCTGGGGGCTGTCTGATTAGAGATGGGGGAGAGAAACCATGCACTCACACATCCCACCATTTGGTTCTCATTACACACATGTACATGCACACACCCAGAACACCACTCACACTCTGACACATGCACACTTGAGCACACACACACACACACAAAGATGCAGATGCAGACTTGTGCAATCTCAAACATGTAGTGCCATTCCTAATTTACCTGTGTATTGCGAAACTGGGCATTGGCAGTTGCTCTGTAGCGCTGGATACATGGAGCAACAGCAAAATGAAGAAGTGGAAAGGCAAAAAAACAACAACAACAGAGTATGACTATTATTAAAGAATGCAACACATTTTTCTAATAATATTTATGATGCATATTTGACTGCATTCCTGATTAAGCATAATCAGTGCTCTCCTCCCCCTCTAAAGTCCCAAAGTTCAAATACATTTTGAACTTATCATGCTTCTCCGTTTACTTTGTCTTTGTTCAATTTGCTCGGTGCTGTCTCCAATAAAAGCACTGAAATAAAGTATTGGCCTCTCTTCCCCATTTAAATTCTACCTCTACTGCTTCAGATGGGCACACAGTTCAGAAGGTGCCATCGAGGCAGCGGTGTCAACCTGACACCTAATTTTGTGTGTTTTCCAAAAAAAAAAAAAAAAGGAAAACCTGCTACAGGATGGTACCCCATGCTGTTTAACACAAGTGTTAATATGAGAGGACTGTAAACACTCGGCTGTAATCACAGACCGCAGCATGTGGTTGCTTTGACCGCAACGAGATGAGGAGATGCATGTGTTAAAGGTAGAAATGAGTGAGTGTAAGGGGGCGCAAAGGCTAATTTACAACACCAAATGTTGATTTTAACAGCTGACCAACGTATGACAACCCTCACAGGGTGCGTTTGATCCACTCAAGTCTCCGTTGTGTTCTAGATCATGCACCATTTGCAGCATGTCATTAAAACCTTGTTAAAAATCTGTTGCAGAGCACCCCTGCCGTTATGAATACACCGTCTCCCTCCAGGGTGACCTGTGGATGCACTCGATCCTGACTCAGGTCGTGATGTCGTCTTCTCGGTGTCTTCACCTTGCTGCCAGAGTCGCCCTCCCCCCACCCCACAACCCCCCTCAGAGACACTTCCGGTCTTGTGGCTCCCTCCACAACACCTCATCCCGAGTGACATCAGCCTCCAGCAATGGGTGGAAACACTTTACACACGTAGCTTCGCCGCGCTGTGCCCCTCACCAGGTCAGGGACATGACGCTGAGGCTCTGATGGGTAAACCAGATGCACACATAGACAAACACACCCTCACATACCAGACACACATTATGTGCATATACAATACAGACAGTAAATCACAGTTATGGCCTTGCTGAACACGGAGGAAGAGGGAGGACAGAATTTGATCAGAATTTATCAAGTAAAGAGAACAAAGGAAAACAAACACTCTCATCATGTTTTTTTTTTTCCCATATCACTTATTTGTAAATAAAGTTTTCAAAAACTTTCATCTTTTTAATGTTTTATGTGTATTATATATTTAAAAAACATATATTTAATTGTTTTTTTTCAATACATTATTTATTATTATTTGTTATTTATTTATAGTATTTGCATCAATAGTAATATCAGTACAGGTAGGGGAAGGAAGATTTAAGATTTAGGGGAGATAAACCTGAGAGCACCTTTATTGGTCACCAATACTAACAATAATATGCAAATTTTTAACTTTTATACTGTTGCAAAGTCATTTTATTGATATTTTCAATACAGATAACGTGGAATATTTAAAGTTTTCAAGAAGCAGGTCTTAAGTCTTCATTTTTTTTCCTTGTTTTAGCAGTTTTCTTAATCGTCAGCGATATATTTCATCCTGAAACACACACCCTCCGAGCTCCTGTCAGTAAATCTTCAGTATAAAATCATCCAGGTCTGTTGTTGCTGGTGCCTCTGTGACAAAGAATGTGTGTCTTTTATCTAACAAAGCACCTGTTCAGGGAGGCTGCCGTCCGTTCAGCCGCGTTCCCCAGTGATCACGCTCAAGTGTGAAAGAGAACAATGAGGTGGACAGAGGTGGATGAGAGGATTCTGCAGGGGGACGTAGTGGAGACAGATCAAGCTCTCTCTCCGAGGGGGTGTCGCTGTCTGACAGGAAGTGTAGGTCAGCGTTGGACGTGTGTTTGTGTGTGTGCATGTCTGTCTGTCTGTGTGGCCAGGTCCGCACCAGCAGGTCAGGGCTGTAGAGCCAGCAGGAAATGACCCAGAACACGCACATGAAGACTTAACCCCATGTGTGCCACGTCATCGTCTCATCCAGGGCTCTTATTTGGACAGTGACTATCATCACGTCTGCTGTCAACAGAGATTTAAATTTCGATATAAACCCGTCTGTTTGTGTCTGGAAAATTATTGAAAGTAAGCATTAAAGTACATTTTTAATGATCGAGAAAGTAAAAAGTACAGAGTTTTGGGGGTAAAGTATGGATTTATTGGAAGTTGACGGTTCAAAACGATCATAATCCCATCGTACACGCGTAATGACGTAATTCTTGGAAATGGATGAAGTAACAAAGTGTATACGTGAGCATCCAAATACACGTAAGAATATTTGGAATACTTGAGTGGAGGTGCTCTAAATTTAGCTTCCCCTTGACTTTCCCTCGCCCCCTCCCAACACTTCTGCCTTCCAGTCTGAAACAATGGACCCCCTATGTCCCTCCCCCATCCTCCCCCACCCAACACACACACACACTCCCTGTGCCATTATTGGATGTGCTACCTCTCCCTGTTTAGGTGTGCGTATGTGTATGTGTGTGTGTTTGGAGTCCATCTGGCCTCTGGAGTCCCATAAGGAAGAGCAGAATGTTTAGCGGCTCCTGTACTCACTTTGCAATGTTGTTTCCGTGGCGATAGGGACACGCTGCCTCTGTGGACAGGAAGTCACTCTTGGGGGTGAAGGAATTCTCAGACGGCGGGCCCTGACTGACGTTATGGGGGCAAAAATATGCCATTAGAGGAGAGCGTATGACATTTTTGGACAGGATATCGCTGCCTGTCAGCAGACACGTTTACATCAGTCTTGTCCAACTCTGATTGACCTATTAACTCATCAGGTTATGTAAGCAGTGCTCTGAATATCCAAAGGCACAATGCATCGGCTTTGTGTGCCTATCTGTGTGTCTTCATCCTGCTGCCACTCTGGAAGGGCACGTTTGTCTACAGTAGCGCACAAACAGGAGTTGATGGGGTGATCTAAGGTTCATCCTGTTTTGGTGTGCGACTGCAACCTTGAAACATGTCATTTTCCTGGAGTGTCTTGGTAAAAACAGATGGTTGTTATCATCAAGGATTGTGAGGAAGCCTCGCTGGCAGCTCATTAGTTCATCCTCACTTTTCCTGCTTTCTCGTCTCCACTCCTCTGTTCTTCTCTTTTCGCCTCACAGCTGATGTTGCAGCCCTTTTGTTTCCCCTTAAAAAGAAACAGTTTGACATTGTGCTATTTTTCTGTCTTGTAGAACATAAGAGGAGAAGACTGACACCACTCTCGTGTCTCAGCACAGCTTGGCACAAAAACTGTAAACAGGCACAACAGCTAGCCTGGATCTTACTTACCAGCCCGTCTCGAGCTCACTAATTAACACAATACATCATGTTTGTTTAGCCCGTACAAAAAGCAAAGAGTAAAAACGACAACTCACTGTTTTACAGGACATGTAACTTCTCAGTCTTCACTGATTGCCTGCCAACTGCTCCCAGTCAAGAGATAATTCGGCACACAACCTCCCAAATTGACTCTTTTACACTTCTGTGTTTGTACAGATCAGAGTAACAAGACTCAACGTGTTAATAAGTGATCTTTAGAAGTGTTGGCAGGCAGATTTTGGTACCTTTGGAAAAAGCCAGGCTAGATGTTTCTCCCTGTTTCCAGTTTTTATGCTAAGCTAGGCTAAAAAGCTGCTGCAGCTTTGTGTTTATGTACAAACAAGAGAATGGTGTTTTTATGGCTGCACCATCCCATCAATGTAAGTATTTTAGATGTGCATTATTTTAGATACATTCTTATATTTGGTATCTTGGATTTAGGATCTCTGTTTCATTTTAAAATAAAGTTCTGTATGTTTGTTCACCATGTTTGTAATGACCAACTCTGCAGGAAGCTACTGTTTTTTAATGAAGGATGCTCTCCTCTATAATCAACCTTCTTGTGTCTCTTATTCCCACTCGTCTTAAACTCTCCAGTAACTTCCTCTCTCTCCATGTTCTCCACTCACTGTACAAATGTGTGTGTGAGCCCAAAGCATGTGTGTCAGTGTCCATCTCGCCGTGGCAGCATTCCAGTAAAACTGAGCCAGTGAGGGGTCTCTGTCTCACATCCCTCTTCAATCAAACACAAACACACACGTCCGGCCAGCCTGGCCCACGCTATCTTTCCCTGCCTCCTAGTGCCAGATGCACACACCCTGCACTCTCCCTCTTTTGCTCTCTCCTCCTCCTCTTCCAACATTCCTCCTCTGCCTCCTCTCTCTCCTCTGCTTGCTTTTCCTAGCCCCCCTCCTCCCCCTCCGGTTCAGCACCCCTGTGCATCACATTGTCTCCCGGCTCTTCATCTTTCTCCACTTCCTGTGTCCTGCTCCTTGTGCCCCCTACAAACCCCTCCTCCTTCCTACCCCGCTTCTCTGGGCTTCTCTCTCTCCTCGCGACGTGACTTTTAGCACAGACAGTGGGGCCGCTGCCAGCAAACTGGGGCAGAACTGGCTGAAGATTCGCTCGCTGTGGTGTCCATGTACAAGTCTAACTGTGACATACGCAACCAGACACCACGACGCAGACACAGATGTGGTTTACGTCGATTCAGATTTGGTGTCGTCGCTTCTGCCATCCCGTGTACAGATGGGTGACACATTAAGGAAATAGGTCAACACTGTGGGAAATATACACCTATTCGCTTTCTTTCCGACACATGTTCATTAAATATTAATCTAGACGTTTATTTTAGCTTAGCATAAAGACGGGAAATGAGACACAATGAAACTGTTTTGCAGGCTTGTGATGACCCAACACTATTTTAAGCCTAAAGGTTGTTGATTGCCTTTAATTTGTGCATGGAAGTTGATATTTCACCATATATCTATTTATATTTTATGTTTTTATGTATTTAAAAAAATGATTTCCCCACGGGGAGTCAATATAGTAAATCTCCTTCACTGGACAACATGCACTGCTTTCAGTGCTGCTTAATGACCAAAGTTTATCCACTTTATACTACTATACTAATATTTGTAGCTGATATAGGCATGGTGCTCATGACTCAGCCGAGAGACACTTGTTTTTAATGTGATCGTGGGAATGTAAGGAGAACCCGATTTGCCTGAAGAGAGCAAAGCGGGAGGGGAGACAAGCTGCAGCTGGTACAGGAAGTGAGGATGATGCCAGTGGAGGGCATGAGAGCAATCAACAGAGCGTTCTCACAGGAGTCACCAGAGCTCAGTCCAAACACACTCACACACACACGTGGCATAATGAAGCTACCACTGTCCAGACATGTTGTTGTGCGTCTTGCATGGCGTGTAAGTGTGTATGTTTTTGCGAGTGTTATCTGGAGGTTGAAGATGGAGACACAAGACGTCGGACCATCCCTCTCTCTGTGTTTACACTCAGTCTAAACAGCAGACCAGCCACTGAGGCTAATGGGGTTCTAATCTACAGCTGGATGACACACACATGTCGTCCTCCGAGCTTCCCAAACAGACCAGTAACCTCTCCGTGCCACATGTGCATTTACAGCACTCTCTCACTCGTCTCGAAATTTACTTCTTATACATTTTACTGCATGCAATGCCGTTGGAGTACGTGTAAACGACATCTTTTTCTGTCGTTTTTTTTTTTTTTATTTTATTTACATTACATTCACTTGGCAGACGATATTTTCCACTTACTTTTTTTTTCACCGTCGTGGGAAGCATTATGGAGTTCAAGCATATCACCCACATGTGAGCTGAAAGAGCCAGAGACTTTCTTGCAATTAATAGACAACCCTCTCTACCACCAGAGCTACCACTTCCTTCTGTTGGTTGCTTGTTGTGCAAAAAATGATTTCATGTTCATGTTAACACGTGAAGGGACATATGCAGTACACGCAAGCAGACACCCACTAAGAGAGAGACAGAGACATGCACAAACATACAGAAACCACACCCTTCCTTTTTTCTCACCTTTACAGTACACTAGAAGTGTAGGCACCTACCCACTCTGCACAAAGACACACACATATGCACACACACATACACTCATATACACAAAGTGAAAGTGATAAAGCACTTGGTCATTTATTAGGCTTGTCAAACTGAACAGAATACTAATGGACGGCTTTTAAGTGTGTAACTCCATGCTGGGAAGGTAATGGACACCCTGTTCTTAACAGCTCAGTGACTTTCTCTGTTCTGTGACAGCAGGAAATACACACACACACACACACACGCACGCACACACTCACACATATATGTTTGTGCCCAGGCTCAGTCTTTGCCTAACAACACGTCACCAAAGTCTGAGCAACAGATCCGGCAGTCTCACCTTCACACCTTGTGTCATATGTAGAGCACATCTCACTGCCAACACTTTCACATGAATCTCACTCTCATTAAATTAAAGGTCACACAACATCTATAGGCCCCACAAACAGCGCCTATGTGTCTCAAAAGGCGATCACCTTTTGAACTGCAGTTGTTTGCATGCCAGCTCATTAGTTCGTTAAACTTTTTCCCCTCCAGGCTTGCAGCATAAAGGCTCTCTCTACCTCATTCCTAATAGATAAAGATCTCATTATTACTTCTAATGTTTGGGCTGCCTTTATTCATATATATATATATATGTGTGTGTGTGTGTGTGTGTCATCCAGCCAGGCTGGCCGTCAGCCCCTCTCCCCCAAGGCCAAGCAGCTTTGTCCAGGCTTGTCTGGCCGCTGCACTCATCTGTGCTGGATGTGCAGAATTTATGATGTAAAGTCCCTGTTTGGTTTACTGCGTGTGCTTCTCCTTGTTGCTTCCAGCATCTGCGAATGACAAATTCATGAGCCTCTAATACCACTTTCTATTATCAGCATGTGGGCTGGTATGAAACACCAAGTTTCTGGAAAGTTTAGCTCATGCTTGAGGTCACCATTTAGGTGTTTGGGGGATTTTGATGCACAAAAGACTGCACTGTTTTTTACACTTTTCTGCATGTTTTCTTTATCATTTCATTTGCATGTTTCTTGCCTGATAAAGTATGTGCTGCAGCACAGAGTACATGCATTGTGCGAGCTGAGAGAAACAGGATGGGTGGATTTGTCAGGGCAGGTGCCCACATGTTAGTCAATCCGCAAGCAGGATATTGCACTGGCATATACACATAAACACACATTGCCCACAATATACACCCTATTTGTCACCCGGGCCCTCTCAGCAGCTAAAGCAATACTTCCTCCTTGTACTTCTGTTGACCCTGCTCTGCTTCTAACACTGTCTTTAGCACTCTTGAAACTTGAGTTCATCTTTGTGATGCAGCCAAACCACCCAGCACCATCTTAATCCCTCTTAATCACTCACAACACATTAAGTCGCCATGTTTAAGCTCCACATCCGCTCTTTCTTCCAAATGTTTATTAGCAAATAAAAAAATCCTACAAGCCAATTACATATATGACTTATGATGATGACTTAAGGTTAAATTAAGTCTTGGCTGCCAGTAAAGGTAGGCCAACACTCCTTCCAGTCAAGGCCATGTCACGCTGTAGTCATGTAACCTTAATTACTTAAGGCATGATAAAGTTTCTATTTTAGCCCGTGAGACTTCTGTACATTTTACTTGGTCACCGTTCAGTGCCCAGATGATGACACAATTAGCGTTATTTCCCTCGATTTCACAAGACTCACTTGAGTCACCTTTAAAGACATCATCGGCTGTGATGATGCAAACATGTCGCATGTTACAGAAGCCCAAATAGAGGGGAATTGACGCAGTAAGTTACACGGCAGAATCTTTGTTTGTTTGTTAATGTCAGCTATCATTAGCCTCCATAAGCTACTGAACAACTGAGGACATAGCAGCAAAACTCTTCAGTAAAATAAACGCTAACATTTCAGTACCTTTCAGCTCATTGTTTTGGTTTTCCAGCTTGTAACTCTGCTCTCATAAATCTCCCTTTCCAGCCACAGAAGCCAAGTGTTTTCAGCTAAAACAAAACTCTGATGAATTCACTGGATGTT
Source organism: Protonibea diacanthus (assembly GCA_028641955.1). NCBI lineage: Eukaryota > Metazoa > Chordata > Actinopteri > Sciaenidae > Protonibea > Protonibea diacanthus. Next base: position 8,457,553 of record CM053982.1, on the reverse strand, counting down.
ATCTGTCCAGCACCAAAGAGCCAAAGAGCAGACAGAGTATTAGCCAGAAACATGACTCCAAATGAAGGCTAATGTTGCTCTGTATCTGCAGGATGCCTCCCAACATATTCAGTATAACTTAATATGGCGATAATTGTGTTTTTTGGCTCGTTACACTGCTTGTAAGTATCCAGAATTTTTAATTATTCAGCTTTAAACTTTTAATTTATAAAAGGAAGGCTTGACATTATGTGGGTGTAGAAGAACAAGAATGTAATTTGTAGAAATGATCCAAAAAAGTGCACTGAACAAAACAGCTGCCACATGTAAGCACCTTAATGCTACAGTCCTGTTTTCACCTCATAAGATCTTATTGTTCTAAGAAACACAAGAAGGGTTTTTATGGCTGTTTTTGTCTTCCCATCTACCACAGCAGGTGAACTACATTGGGTATCAGGGCAAAGTAATAACTCTGACACATTACTTAACATATGCATACTTGGCCGTGCAGCTCAGCTGCATTATATCTTTCGCATTTTTCAACTTGTCAGAAGCAGAACTAGCCATAACACCAGAGTATCACCAGGGAGCAAGGTTGGGAAACGAATTCACAGAAAAGAGGAGAGGGAGAGAGAGAGTACCATATGTGGGTGAGAAACATGTTCTCATACAGGCTGTTTTTCTTTTGTTTCAGCTGCACAGCCCCACCTTAAATGAGGACAGGGAGCAAGGGAGCTCACTGGACAGAGGAGGAGAGGGGAGAGGTAGATGGGAATTCATTGAAGAATTGGGCATAATGTGCTCTGGGCAGTCCCTGACCCAGCTGTTTTCCATTCAGTGGGAGTCCAAGCAGTGAAATGTAGCAGGGGTGGGGTAGACAGGCAGAGAGAAGGAGGAGGAGGAGGAGGAGGAGGAGGAGGAGGAAGGAGACTGTAAAACATGGCGTGAGACACAACATGTAGGGGTCATGATGATGGCCATTTAAGTGGACTGGTGTGTCTGCGTCTCCCTTCTTTCTCTCTTTGTTTGCCTCTTTCTCACACAAACTAAAATGAACTAATTCATTGCCCTTATCACACCGAGACACACTCCCTTTAAAGGAATGACAGTTGCTTTTAGATGCACGTATATAGTGCATGCTTCTATTGATAACCTAAAATCTTTTTTACACACAGTGCACACTGTGTACAACTTTTTCACCATCACATTGATTTCCCCTGTTTTGTCATGGCTAAAGTTTAAATAGATTTTCTTCTACTTTTTGAATGTTTTTTTATGCTCTAAAGGCACAGTTTCTTGCTCAGACAAGTACAGTAAACAAGTTACTTGCATGCTGCCTACAAGAACACAAACTATTAGTTGAAGCTGGTATCAGAGAAGCAGGAAATTAAAGGCTCCTTATCTCACTTGCTGGTTGCTGAATGAACAAGTGTGCATTAATGTGAAGCAAAAACCGAAACCTCTTCATAAATGTCAAAGGTTGCGACATTCTAATGTTTTTAAAGCAGCTTCATGAAGCATTAACAATGGCAGTGCAATACTGAAAGTGGCATCAGGAGTCTGGAGAGATCTTTTCCTGGAACTGAAGTCCCAAAAGTCCAGAAATAGGAATAAGCTTGAAGGTTTCTAGAATTGCTCTTTAATGACGTTGATACACTTGTTATTTCAGTCACCGTCAGTCTCAAACACAGATACAAGCACACACTTCCTAATCTCCCTCCATAGTGCTGACAGCAGAGGCCCTGCAGTGTGTCTGTGTGTGCTCAGAGTTTAAATGACTCTGCATTCAACACCTTTGCCCTTCTCATGTCCCATCTACTCCACTACATCTGAAGCACCAGGTTACGCAAACATCCACTCCACTGGAAACCGGCTCATTATCCAGCTCATCTATTCATGTTTTACACCATTATCCCTAAAAAGGTTTGGAGCCTTTCCCAGCATACATTGCTCACTTCCTGAAAAGTTCAATACTACATCGCTGAGCAAACACAGACAGACATCACCAGGGTTCAAAGTATGGTGGGGACTGCGGGGGGGGGGTTGATGTTGTAATTAAGAGTTGGACGCCACCAAAAGAAGTAACAAAAAAAACAACAGGTCAAGGTTTGAAACATTTCTATTTCCTTTTTTACCTGTAATCATAAATATTACAATATATTTCCAGTATTTGTGCCTGGAAGAATTTCGCAATATGACTCCTAAAGTAGACCATACCATTTCAAAACACTGGTGTTAGCTGAACGTCGTGCAATGCCTCACATCCAAGTCAGTGCTTGTGTGCACCGCATTAGCCAGTGGAGATGCTGTAGGTTCATGTAGCTATCCATGTAGCTATCCAGCCAGTTATCCAGCTTACCTTTAGAGCTTCTCAGTTAGATGCTGTCATGTCTCTATGGATGAGTGATAACATTAGCTAGTTCGTAGTTCATTTTACCACAGGAAAATAAAACTGTCCACTTTCTTTGACCTTGAAAATAGTCTAATAGAGACAATAAAACCATATTATACAGGATCTTTTTTTTCCACAGGAGCCAGATGTTTGTCACTTTTGAATTAACGGGAAAGATAGTTAGTCACTGTAGGCGCGGGAGCCTTTAATTTGAGCACTATCCATTAATTTTGGTATTAGGAAAGAATTCCCAGCTGATTGTCCCAACTTAACTTACCTTTCAAAGATAGGAAAAATTAGATTGGCCTACAGCAGCATTTCATAAACTCATGACTGTGTTCGACCTTGTCTCAACTTAAGAAATTCTGACTAGGACCGTAAACTTGCTATGTCTGTATCTGTGTTTAGGATGTACAACCTGTCTACTTTTACTCGTCGTCACTGGCAAGCTAGCTGGCTATAATATGCTGTTTGAGTCGGCAGCTATTAGTTTGTTCCACAGAGCAAAGGATTCTTATCAAAGAAAGAAAGAAAGAAAGAAAGAAAGAAAGAAAGAAAGAAAGAAAGAAATTCAGAGTTCAGCGAATTGCTTGGGAACTTTCTGTAATGAGGCCCCTATACAGGATCTACAGTGTGTAATGATGAATGAGATGATGTGGAATGCTGATTTATTTTTTTCTATTACACTATTTTCAAAGTAAGAAAACAGCTGACACAGTCAGATTATTGGGTGGTCTAGATGCCTTTAATGTTAGTCAGGCGCAGGCGTAGATGCTGTATGGTACTAACACATCTGTCTACCTCTTTGGCATGTTGATAGTGTTTTGGATTCTGGTACAGCATTGTGTGGGTCTGTGTATGAGCGGAAATGATGGCCTGCTATTACTGCGTGTGCGTGGGCCTGACTTGCTGGAAGTTTTACTCAAGAAATCTTTGTTGGTGAGTTGTTATGTGGTACGTACCCCCCTGAGCTGATGTTATGGATCGTCATTATGTAATTTGTACTTTGCACATCACTCACACACATTCATAACTGTGGATGTTTTCATCTGAAAGACACGTGGGGGGAGAGCCTACACAAACACAAGCAGAACATCTAAACTCACACAGAAAAAGTGGACATTTCTAACTTAGAGAAGGGAGTGAAGGCTCTGTGGGACGGTGAAGTGACTGAGATCTGGCACCTAACCAGCTTCCCCTTTCTTGGCATTACCAGGCTGAATCAGGGCACCTACTGCCTGACACCAGACACCTCAGACCTTTGCCATTTAATATGTGGTGCCTCCAAATGGCAGAGAGGCAAGGGAGCAGAAATGCAGAGAGAAGGTCTCCTGGTCTCTGAGTGTGAGCAGTGGGCACTAACTTGATTTTAAAGTTGCTGCAAAGTCTGACAAAGCGAAAAATCATGAGCAATCACAAACTTCCAGCGTAGCAAAACATATTTTCTGTACGCACTGACTAGTAAGGGATTGTAACCAGCATTAGCAACTTTAAATTTGAGGCTGTGTTCAGGCCGCCAATGATGCAGGCTCGACTTAGCCAAAAAAATCAAATACATACATACTTTGTATCGGGAACACTGTTTCACCTGTTATACCTCACAACTGAAAGGTAAAACAGTTGCCTTTCCAGAGTGGAAAAATCCTGTCTCAACGTATAAACAGCTGTCTGATAAGCCTTTAAATGCATTAATCTGTCACTCAAACTGGACTTCCTGGGTCAAATTTCATGTCACAACAGCACCTGAAGCAAAATTTTCCCCAATTTTTTTCGTTCTGCACACTTACCCCCAGAATAAAGTGGTTTACATAATCTGGCTAAACGTTTGGATTGTTCGCACTCTGTCTCATCCTGAACTTCATTGCGGTGATGTCACCATGTTCCTACATCTCAGCAATAAATTCAGCGAGTACAGTGATAGAAATAATCATGACAAGGTCATTCCTGACCTTGGAAACATTCACTAGTTTGAAAGCTTTGGAAAAAGTTAGTAAGTGGACTTTGAGTTGAGATTTTTTTGTTAATAATAGATACAGTGAAGGCCACAACTATGAAAATAAAGCCCACATGTAATAAACTGGAATTTTCCTTTAACGCAGAGAAAACTTTGCCTGCGTTCCAGGTTTAGGAAAGAGAATGAACTGAGACATGTGATGAATGTCATGCTGTTTCTTTTATTTTCACCTACTGTTCAAACAGCATAAAGCGGATGATGTCTTTCATTACACCTGGTGAATATGATCTCAGGAAGCACCTCGAGTTCATGAATGTTGATGATTTACAGCACCTGAGAGGAGAAATGCTAATTTGTTTAATGTCAGGAGGTAATTTGTGGCAAGTTGCTTGATTCATATCAAACATCTGGAAGGCACTATGATTTCTTATGTGCTAGTGATAATAAGGTGATTTTCACACAGTGGAAAAGGATGTGAGTGTGTGTGTGAGTGTGTGTGTGTGCCTGCCTGGCTGGTTTTGCTCCTGCTGACAGAGTAATGGATCTGTTCATTGTTGCATGTGGACTGTGTGTGATGTATGAGATTCATTTGAAATTCTCTGTCTTAAATGAGGCACTCACGTCTCCATATGGGAGAATATAGACTCGAAGGCGAATGTATTATAGGAAAATGAACAGAAGTTGCTCATTTTTGTGGTCATCATTGCTGTGAAATGGTCTTGATCGTGGTCTTTTTGTCTCATATTTTTCTTTTTAATGTGAAACCCATATCATGCACAATAAATGTGTCAGAAATTCAAATGGTTGCCGCACTGGTCGAATACTTAAAGTACAGGTTTTGAAGATTTTAAAATGGGGTTAATCTAGTGTAAAGAAATGTCAGAAAATATCGATTTAAGCACATCCAAAAATAGCTTAATAGCATGTTTGTGTAATAGAAATGTATATTATTAAGTAGAATTATTTGTATTTGAATTATAGGTGTGAATAAATGAAACAATCCGACACATTTTCTTGTAAATCCGTTATGCAATTCACTTTATTGCCAAGTTGATTTTGAGTATAGTAACAAACAAAAAAAACATGACATAATTCACATTGGCTTTTAAAAAAATAAAAGCCTTATCAACATGATTTTTTTATCAAGACACCATAATTAAATGAAATTATTATAAAAACCCACAATTGAAATTTACACAAAAAAAAAAATTAACTATAAAACATTTTGACATGCAATAAATACATTCATTTCACTAAAGCAAAGTAAGATCAATATTGACAATGAAATGCAGAAAATGCAAAAATACTGTTTGGTTTAATGTATTGCTTTTAATTGTTTTCGTGGTATAAACCACAAAACGAAACACTTTGAAATGAAATACATTACTGAATGCTTCATGGACGTCTGCTTCATGAAATAAGATCCCGTCTTCCTACTGAAAAATCTAATTTCCATTGTAAATTTGTGATGTATGTATTCTGTCATGTATTTCTTTTTTTTTTTTCCATCCATCCACAGCGACTACTGTCTGCGTGGCAGTCTGCGTTACTGCTGCTGAACTTTCTCATCCGTGAACCACAACCAGCCGGGTACAACCACCTCAAAATATCACAGTGATCTTCATTAAATCATAATCCATCATTTCTATACACATAACCTCTTTTTTTCCCCCCAAAACCAGAATACATGTTTTGTGCGCGTGTGTCTTTGTGTACGTGTGTGTGTATCTGTGTGTGAGGACCCTGAGGCTCTGTAACATTTTGGCACAGGTTTTTAGAGAGTGAAGCCGTCAGTGGAATCACCTTTTCTTTTAGTAATGGCTTTTTCTACAAGAAGCGACACTCCAAACGGAGCAGGGCAGCCTAATTAAATCTGACCTAATCTGGAGCAGCAGTCTGCCATCCAGCTGTGTGTGTCTTTGTGTGTGCGTGTGCGCATCTGTTATGTTAAGTGTGTGAGTGTACGTGTGTATGTGTGAGATATACAATCAAATCTTCACCCCGAACAACTTTCCCTCTTTCAAATTCCTGCTTGTTTTGTCCTTTCTCTTTGTTTGTCTTTCCATTTAAACCTCTGGAGCAGAAGTTGTACACTGTAAACGAGAAAAAAAAAAAAAAAAGATTCAAAGCCCACTTATTCTGCGTTGTATGTGTTCAAGGTAGTAAGAGAAATAGAGATCCAAGCCAAACAGATGGAGGACACTACGAGCCGCCAGAACCCTCTGCCCCGTTTAACTACAAAGAGCCTACTGCGGGTCATCTGCTGATAGGGTGATAATTGTTAGGTCTGGAAAAAAGGATGACATCTCTGAGGGTACGCTGACATGAACATTAGCATTATAAATCCTTGACAATGACCCGCAGCAATCAACAATGAAAAGGCAAGAAAGAAAAAAAAAAAAAAAAAAACTTCATTTCCTCACCAGATTATTTCCTACGGGAGGGAAATGAAACAGAGTAAACTCCGAGAACGAGGTGGGGGGAAAAAGGAGACGCACAAAGCAAACCAGCTTTTCTTTGTTGTTTACTGAAAGTTATGACTATCAAGCACAAGTCATTTTTCTCTCTGTTTCTGTTTCTTCTCCTCTCAGCTCTTCTCTCTTACTTGTTCTCTCCATCCCAGCGCATGACTTGGCTGGTGCAGCCGAGGCCCGGCTCAATTGTGCAATTTCATACATGTTTACTTTACTGGCATCTTTCTGAGCATATTTTCCCCCGAACATTTCCCCTCACATTATTCTGCATTTCCTCTACAACGATATGCTGTCTTTAATCTCCCTTTGTAAGCCGTTTCTTGGCCTGAGGATCAGAATACAATAACGATGTCAGACTTTTTTATTTGGCCCATCATCTGCTGTATTTTAACACATGCCACAAAGTTCATTTTGGAAATTGATCAGGGCTTAAAGAAAAAGAAAGTAGCTCTTCACATAAACATTTAGACAACTGTCTTCTTCAGCATGAAAAACAGCTGGAAGTAAGTGGATCATGGGAGAGGAGGGAGGCAGCGGGCGCTGTGGGTCAGCGGTTTGTGTTGAGTGTAAGAAGAGAGAAGGGACAGAGAGAGGTGAGGAGGGAAGCTGTGCTTTGAGGTAACAAGGGCGGTGAACAAGCGTGGCCAAGCTCTGCACTGGAGGGAGGAAGAGGAGGAAAGCGAAGGAAGCAAAGTGCCAGAGGAAAGGCAATTGTGGGACTTCTAGGGGATCATGAGAGTAATAAAAAAAATCACAATACAATGATTTTTCCAGAAAAGTGCAGTTCGGGGGAAATAAATCTAAAGCAGCTGCTTGTAATAAAGACTCTTGAAAGTGTCAAATCTCTCCCTTGTACTTCACCCTGCTACACTGTGGGAAAGGCGCTCAGACATGTAAATGGACAGGTGCACTATGTGGTCACATCAGAACACCTACACACTCACACACACACACACACACACACGCATACAAGTTATTGCAGAACCGTCGATGCGTATTATACTGAAGGCACATTTGTATTGGTCGACTTAAGATGCGGTTTTTGGTTTCAACACCAAAATAAGACTTGATTATTGATATTATTTGGCTCTAGCTTACATTTAAATGAGTCCTCGTAAAAAAGAAATATGTACACTGGACAATAGTGGCATGTCTGCAACTGTGCTCTCATGATTAACCACACAGATAATGGCTTTCATAACAAGGCAAAGTCAAAGTTGGTCAGAAGCTTAGCTCAACAATGCAACGCATGGAAACTACAAAGACTGCCGCTGAGTTTTGTTTTGAGCATCTGCGATGTCTGCTAAGTGCTTCAGTCCTTTTGGCACACTTTGTGAAATACAATAAATGTCAAACAGCGGTATGATTGCAGATCAGGACTATTCGGCCTGTCAGAGTCATATAGGTGACCCCAGCCTGCAGCCGCCGGTAGAAAGCTTAAAGGCATACTTTGCATTTTTTTACATTAAACCATTTTTGGTCTACACGGGGCCTCTGGACCGCGTCCAGATCATTTTTTACTTCTATATTGTTAGTGTTATAAAAGTTACGGGCCTGGGATGGTTGCCATAACAACATTAGAAAGGAATGAAATGGGCTAAAGAACAATATAAAATAAAAAAAAAATTTAAAAAAAAGACCATCCCAGGTGATAGCTGGCGGTTTGTCTTACTGCACACATTCATTCATTTTCATTAAATCAATTAATGTAACTAACAAATTGCTTTCAGTGCCTAATTTTACTACTTTCATAACATCTTCATCTAAACCACTTTGGTGGCAGTGAGAGGTTTTCTGGGTTGGTGTGTTATATAAATAAAATTAACAAAGGCATATGGTATAAACCCCCTTGGGGTGAGTGGCTACATCAGTTAATTGAAACAAGACTCTTGTAATTTTATTTTACTAATTGAATCAACCACAGAGCAAAAGAAATACTGCCTTTTTAATTATGATGTGCATTACAGCTTCCAGGCCCTTCGTATTGATCAGCCATGCAGCGATTTTTTTCAGAAATGTTCAAAATATAGACAATATGGAGAAAATATTTTAATGAATTCCTCTGACCAAAAGGATGCCAAAAAAATTTAATCCACAACATCCTCGAATTGTAACAAAATGTCTGAATGGCTTCCTCACCGCGCAGCCCTTGAAAGCCTGCGATGTCGTATCACTGTGATACTGAGCAGAGGTTTATTCCCAAAGAGCAAAAAGGGGAAGGAAAAGAGAAGATACAGTCTACTTGTTTTCTGAATGGAGAGTTTTAGAAGTACGAACAGGCTTTCATACTGAGACAATGGCTCGCGTCCACCCTGCTGCGTTCTCCCTGCTCCTCTCCCTCCCCATTCTCCGTCTCTCTATCTGCCTCTGAGCAGAAACACACGGCACATCCTGCTCAGCACAACACACCAGCCAAAAGTTCACTTCCTGCTCCTCAGCTCTTCTCCTTCACACCAGCTCTATTCCCAGGACATGCATTAATAGGCCGTTCATATGTTCAAATAGCATGGGGACACACAAACAGACAAGTGAGCGCTTCCCCTCTCTATAGATACACAAACCTCCGCCTCTTGTCTGTCGTACGCATTAATGCAATTAAGCACATTTCAGCCGGTGCACGTCCTAGAGAAATGTTCAGGCATTATCTTGCTCTTCCCTCCTGCACAGATTTGAAGTGACAGTGGGAACGCTTTGTGTTATTTTAATGGTGTAAGGCAGGGAAAAGGAGGAGACAGGTTTTCATTTAAACTCGTGAATGAGAGGGAGCGAGCGGGCTGAAATTCCCACGTCTGACATCCGCCTGTTTTTTAACACGTATGCACACGATCTTACTGTTAAAAATGTTTCTTTTATTTATTGATTTTTTTTTTCTATTTGTCGCAGAGCTAAACAGACAAGAGTCCCAAAACCCGAAGCACCATCCAAAACAAGCTGGCTTCCTGTGTGTTTGTGTGCATGCACGGCCTCAGCCTGACTCACATCTAAAGGTCACTAACCTCTGGAGAAAAGGGGTCAAACAATACAAGGCTTTTTTTTTTTCTTCTTCTTTTTTTTCAGCGAAGCCGCTGCTCGTCTGTTTAGGTAAGTATGATGCATCACGTCTTGTGGAAACATTTCAAAAACACTTTACTGAAACCAAAGATAAATGCCACCTTACTCGCTAAAGTGTGGTTCAGATATTCACAAACAGCCAGTTAAGATACTACCAAAATGACTTTGCCTTATGTTACAACAATGGAATTGGTCAGACCGACACAAGCCTCTTTGAGGACTACACAATAGAAAATGTATACCGCATAGTAAAAATAAAAACAAAACAAAACAAAACAAAAAAAAAATGTTAATATCACATGTTATCTCTCCACCATAAAACTGTAACAAGAAATGTATAAAACACAGAAATAACCACAGGTTTAACACAGGACAACTGTCCTGTTAATAAGAAAATAAAAAAAACATGTGTGTGTGTGTGTGTGTGTGTGTAAGTGTGTGTGTGTGTGTGTGTGTTGACATTGTTATACGAAGGTTTAGTAAAGCTTAGCGTCCCCATGCTGGGTTCAGTCCTGAGGTAAGCACCAGTTTCACGTGCGCTGCTTTCAGTTAAAATCAAAAATAAAGAAAAGTAAGTGACAGAAAACAACATGTTTGATATGATCATATGCTACAGAGAAGAAGCCCTTAAATTATTGTTACACTTAAAAAAAAAAAAAAAAGAAAAAAAAAAAAAAAACAATCCCAAAAGTCAGGCACATTGTTGTTTTTTTGTTTTTTTTTTTAAGCCTTTAAGATTCACTACGTCTATCACAGTGTATTTATGGCTTTAGTCTTCACATTCACCCACTGAGGTTGGCATTGGCACTATAGTGGTCAGACATTTCTAATCTGAATAAAAGACCAGTAAAAGTGGAAAAAGAAAAAAAGAAGAAGAAGAAGAAAAAGCCAGCATGTTTTTTGGAATAAACACTGAAAGACAAAAATGTGCCGTCTACCCGCAACCTTTAAGTGCTCTTTTGTTTTCAAGCTGGAGGAGCTGCTGGTCAGCCAACACAGAAATATGTCATTCTTTTGTTTCCGCATATGATACCAGCATGGAAGGGAGGCGAGACCAGGAGACATTTGCTCGGGTCGGATATGATGTTAATAAGTGGATCAGAGGGGTAAGATGGCAGGCATGAAATGGGACATCATGCCTGGCGAGCAGTGCGAATTGTCCAGGAGAAAGTGAGATTTCACAGGGATTACTGAGGCACAGCAGCTGGGTTGTGCTGTTCATCCTGCTGGCTTCCAGGGAAGACCCGCAAACCCCTTCTTATGTTCATATCGCGGACAGATTAGCAGCTCGCTATGTGTGTGTGGAGAGGAGGGGGGGGAGAAGGCATATATGTGTGTGGTGTGTGGAGCGCTTTTAAGGCGAAGGGCTGAGTACAGTACTCACTTTGGCCTGTCAACAGTAGCAGAGCTCCCAGACAACAGGCTACAGGGGAGGGAGGTCAAATAAAGGGTCAGCGGAGTGGCAAAGCAGTATACTGCCACAACCCAATTAATCATCAAGCTGCTGTGAATTAAGTAATTTCTCTTGACAGTAAATGACAGGCTTCTGACTCATTAATCCTGACCTGGTCCATGCCTCACTGCTCAGCCGCATCCACAATTGTAAATATTACAAAAGGTCAGAGGCAACACCCATGCTTCGTCTACTCTGTGAGATGAAGCTACACTCATCATGAACAGGGATTAGTGTGTCAACAGTTGGGTATGTGCAATCATGTCCCAGTTATGAGATCACAGGGCTGTGCTGCATCTCTGTAACAACTGAAAGCTAAGGGATGTTAGTCAAAATGCAAAGGAAGTTTTAGCTCAAGGAGGGTTACACACTGACTGTAAGGCTGATTAAGCTACCATTACTGTCACATAGTATGAGCCTTTACCCCGGCGAATATGCGGGGGAGTGGGTTACTTAAAAAAGAAAAAAAAAATGTGGAGAAAATAAAGCAGAGGAGACGTTACCAAAATGCTGCAGCAAGTGCTCTTATCGTTCAGTCATTTCCTTGCGTCTTGGGGAGAAGGAACATGATTTGGAAAAGCTGGAGAGTGAGATACATAAATTGTCCAGTACCCCAAAAACAGAAAAAAAAAGAGAAAAAAATATATATCCTCCCATTACTTTAAAGTCCAGAAGAGTTGGCTTATTCATTTGGTAAAAGTTCCGCTCAGGTCTGGACCGAAACCCTGAATCTTGTCCTTATGTGCTTTTTTTGCTGTTGTTTTTTTTTGTACACAACCTTTTGTACACAGGTTTAGGGTCAGATTGCAACATTTCCTTTGCAACAGTTTCTCTTTGGATTTCACCATAATACAAAAATAAATAAAACAATTTTTGGCGTTCAATTTGTCGCTTTGGCTCAATGGCTGTAATTTTTTTTTTTTTTTTTTTTTTCATTGTTTGTTTGCATACACGGTACATAAATACTGTACTTCTTTGAGTGAGTGTCCCTCTTGGTCACGGAATAGCACAGCGCTCCTTTATGAAGGAGGACTTTAAGATACATTAGATGCATAGAAAGGCACTTACAGTCTACACATGTTGGTGTGCATCAACAGACCAATTCCTTTTTGGCCTGAGTCTGAGGTGCAGAGGAGAAACTTGAGTTGAGGTGAATGGCTTTTGAATACTGCAAGTCGTGTGTGTGCACACAGACCTTTTGGTGATTGCCATTTACACAGGTCATGTGGTCTTAGCTGGGTGAGTAGCGGTCAATGGTGCGGGCTTCAGAGAGGGCCTGTGGGGGAGGGGGGAGGGGTTGGCCCAGGACATCCATCTTATCGTGGGAGAGGCCCAGGTGCTCCGAGGCCAGTTTGGACAGCGGGTAGAGGCTTTCCATGGCCTTTGCATCAGCTACCATTTGTTGCTGGGCTTGGATGAGAAGCTCATTGGCCTTCTCCTGCTTCAGCCCCAGATGCTCTGCTGCGTATTTACTCAGAGGATAGATGCCCTCAGCAAAGTCCAGCTTCAGTTTCCCATCTGTGGTCAGGCCCCCTCCGGCCCCTCCGCTGCTGTGCATCTTCATGTGGCTGATGAGGTTGCGCTGCTGAGCGAACTTTCCTCCGCACACCTGACATTCATAGGGCTTCTCCCCTGAGTGGATGCGCATGTGCTCGGTGAGGCGATACTGTCTGGTGAAGCGCATGCCGCAGGAGTCGCAGGCGAAAGGTTTAAGGCCCAGGTGGCTACGCATGTGGCGGGTCATGGTGCCACGTTGCGTGAATTTCTTGCCACAGATGCTGCAGGGGTAAGGCCGGGTCAGCCAGTGGGTCTTCTCATGCTGGCGCAGAGTGGCTGGATCTTTGTAGGACTTCTCACAGGAGTTACAGCGGTAGGGTCGGATCATCTCTCCGATGCCCCCTGTACCCAGACCCTGGCTGGTCTTGGTCTCCAAGTGGGACAGACTGTTCAAACTGTTGCTGCTGTTCAGGCTCCCATAACCATTTGTATTATTGGTCATGTTTTTGGTGCTGCTGTTATTGCTGTTTCCCATCTCACCACCAGAGTTGCCGTACAGCTCTTCCTCTGTGTGTGTCTCCACATGTGCATTAAGCTGCTCTGAGCTCGGGAAGCCTTTGTCACAGGGAATGCAGACGTACAGATTGTCCCCGAAGCTTTCTGGCTCATATGGCATGTGGAACCTCCCCATCGATCCAGGCGGGGACGGACGGCCTTCACTGCTGCCTGTCTCCTCTGTGCCAGACCCACTCTTGTCGTCCGCTCCTTCACTCTCCTCCCCAGCCTTGTGGTGGTTGTGATGCTGTTCTCCATTTTCACCACCTTCTTCCTCATCCTCGTCTTCATCATCATCTTCAGCTGTGTATGACAGTGGCTCATGTTTCACCCAGCGGTAGATGTTGCCCATTTCTCTGCCTGCTTCTGCACCTTCTGTGGGGGTATCTGGGCTTGGGGGGCATGGGTAGCGATCTGTGCCCTGGGAGCCAGAGCGATGCAGATGGGGAAGGTGTGGGCCAAGAGGCTGGTTGTGATGGGAGAATGGGATGGGAGGAGGAGTGAGAGAGCTTGCCTGGTCGGTCGACTCTATTTTTTCTGAAGGGAAGGCTCTCCCGTTCGTCCCCTGCATGGGACTGGTGTGGCCACTCAGCGTTCCGTCTCGCTCCTCATCATTGTGAGTGTTTGCCAGATGGGAGTGAGAGGGTGTGTGCTGAGATTGAGAGTTGGGGCTTTTCTTGGAGAGATCAAGGCCGTAGTTGGGGGAGCAGTTCCTATCAGGGTGAGCTGAACGCCCAAGCTGGGCGGGCAGAGCTGACTGCAGGGACGGGAACACCTGAGAGCCCTGGGTGGAGGTGGGGGCATACAGCTCGCCAGCATGAAGGGCTAGTCGATGGGGAACTAGCTCCTCTAGTGGTGGTGCCCGGGTTGCATGGCTATTCATAATTCCTCCTGGAGGGCAGGACTGAATGACAGGAGTGGAAACCCTATACCTGCCACCACTCCCTAAACCCATACTATTGGGCCCCATCTTTGGGTAGGGCAGAAATGCAGGACCTGGGCGGGGAGGATATTTGCCATTTCTTTTCAGCTTCTTTTTGCACAAAGCCACTAAGTCAAGCAGCTGAAGGTAGCTGGCTGCTGCCAAGACAGCCCCTAGATTGGGTTCAGTTGGAGAGGTGGGGTCTCCATCACTAAGACGGCCTGTGTAGATGTAGTCCAGAATGACCCTGAAGACCCCTGGACTCACCATCTCGTGGTCGAGGTTGATGAGATTGTCATGGACCACCAATGATTTCAAGTAGAGGCTGCTGGCAGCCAGAATGTTCTTGTGAGCTCTGAAGAGGGCGTTCTGCACCACAATGATAACATCACACAGAAAGCCCTTGGTTCGCTGGCTGTTGAGCTGCAGGAGGAGATCCCTAGCATGACTTGGAACTTCCATGGCACCCAGCATCGTCTTCAGTCCGCCACCTGAAACAACAGATATCTGTAAAAAGTCATGCGGCAGTCAGCATTTCGATACACAAAAACACAATAAATGTGTAATTTTCTGCACCACAAGAATGCACGTGGATGCATTTTATAAAAGTAGTGCATGAAAAATGAGGATTTAGACAGCAGACTGCGTTGAAATGATGTTTGAGTACCAAAAAGCTTGATTGCCAAAATAAAAGTCAAAAGTCTTTAAAGAACACCGCAGCTGTAATATGGAAAGAAAAATATCCTTTGCATATGGATACAGTTATGAGGATAATATAGATTGGTTATTTAATAACATATTTTCTTTTGAAAAGTTAATTTAAAAACTTAATTTAATTCTATCCTCATGCAAACTCATTATTAAAGTTACAGTCTGAATTGTCTTTGTTGCCTTTCAAATTAATTTGTAATTCCTGCCATAAGTATTTAACTACTCATGTTTAATTCATAGATTCCACTTGATGGAACATGCACAGTGCACAGAACTTATGTGTGGGTTGTGAACATGAAGGCCACTAAGAAAATGTGAACTTTTGCTAAAGGTGAATGGTTGCAGTGGTTTTCTCATTATCAGAAATTCAAGTGTACGCATTCGCTTCCTCTGCAGCGAGAAAAAAGAGAGAAAGAGCAAAATTCAGAGAACCGCAGATATATATTTTGTAACTGCTGGCTTCCTGATAAAGTATTCCAGAAGTGGTGTGCAGAGTTTTAAACAAAGCGAGGGATGAATGTTTCACAAGTATGATGAACAGCAGGTATAAACCTGTGGGGGGAAGGACACACATCCAAAAAAAGATAGGGCTTTCGGCTTCCCTTTCTGCCCAGTCATATAAGGAACACTGTGCGCATGGGATGTAAATCAGCATTACATGGTTCAATACCATTCGTTGAGATGAGCTCCAGGGATCTAATGCACACACACGTACGCACGCACGCACACACACATGCATTCATACACGCTCAAACATCAACACTAATTGTTCCATCAAGCCTAAAATAAACTATATCAGCTGCATGCATGAAACACCATGTATTGTTCGACCGGTGGCATCCGAGGATAGTTTACATATGAGATTAAACGTCTCAAACTGTCCCAAAGGGCTTAGTCTCACTGATGGGAAACAAGCAACTAAATAAATATCATGTCATCTGTCTGATCATGCTCTTCCTGACACCAGCTCATTCACTTCTTGTTTATTTCATTCAGTGTGCACGCTCGGAACGTGAAAAGGGAAGTGTGAATCTAAATTCAAAAAAGCTTGACGAATGAGCTACTAAGTAATTCTGGGGAATCCTAAGCAATTTTTCTTCTTACAATGCGCTGCGGCTAACGCCGTATTCTTTAAAAAAACCATGTCACCCCTCAGTGCAGTTTTGACGTTATTTTGTGCAAGTCATGTTCAGTATCAGGCCTATGGCATCCGAAGGAAATGTCATCGCTGAAAAAATGGAAAATGAAATGACAGGATAAGAATGGCATCAAGCTAGTGGTCATGTCGGTATGAAAGAAAAATCGAATGCAATAGCTTCCATAAAAAAGTATTTTTATTTTTACATGCTCTCTTCTTATCGACACGTGCGGCTTGTATGTTATTCATCACTTATTACCTGGTCATAAATACCTAAAATAAAGAAAGACTATGAATAAAAAGGTGGGTATGGCAGGTTTAGATGGGTTTACGCTCCATCATGTCCCCAGTTGTCATCTAAAGTGTTTCCACTTCTGGTTTTTGTCTGGCTTTGATTACTCAACAGTCATATTTTACTATAAATTTCAGCATCGGCCAGATCAAACGTGTTTAGAAATGAATGTGATATGAGAAATAGGCCAAGTACTTTCCACAAGCTGCTGAACTTTTGCAGGGTCTCCACAGCAATAAGGGGTGTTCAGCTTACTGTTACTGGTTACTGTGCGTAGCCTGGTGACACGCTGTGTACTGACACACACACACATACACATGATCAGTGTACGTTCCCGTCTGTATGCGGTCTACAGCGCCGTATTATGTGACACAGTTCAACTGCATCACAAAGCATGACATAAAATTAAGGCTTCTTTATCTCCTGATTTATGACGACAGTTTTTTTTTTAAATACAGACATTTAAATCCACGTTTAATATATCCTTGCAAATTCTATAAAATACTACGTGATATATGAAAAAAAAAAAACATCTCATGCACAAAGCCATATTCCTGTGCACCTGCAACGTGCTTTGCATACAAGAAAGTATTTCTGGTAACGTCTTGTGGTAACAACAGTCAAAGGAGCTGTGGGTTTCTCGTCAAAACAATAAGGATCTCTTTTCTCTCGCTGTCATGTGAATGGGTCTTTTTAGAGGCTAAGACTTGCCTTTTCATAATAGCTGAGCTCACTGTTTGATGACAGAAAGTGAAGAGTAAAACATGTTTTCTAAAACTCTTGAGCTGGAAGGCATGTTTAAGCTCACTGCATCCTGTTAGGAAGCCATCTATGATTGTAAAGATATTTAGACAGACAGCACGACTTAAAGCAAGCCCCGCTACATGTAATGTTGTAAACAGATTTAAAGCCTGCACTACGGTTCGTTATTTTTAAGACAGGCTAAATGAAATCATTTTTCTTGGTTGCACAAACAGTACAGTCGCCTGAGAGAAGGTGTCTCGAGTCCCTCTGGGATGCAGGGCTGTTTTCATCTGATATCCTTCTTTTTAATGACCCGTCAACATGCTGAGGAAGCTTAGCTGACAGAGACGTACCTAATGGCGATGGCATTCAGTTATTTGCATTAGATTAATATTCATTGTCCCTGTGTTTTGTCTGTTTTGTCACTCTGGTGGTTTGGGGTGAAGCGGGAGACTACATTTCCTACCTCTACATGCAGCCTCAGTCACATAAACACTTCAGACATCTGCTTAAAACGTTGTGTTGACATTTTATTTTTCTTTCATTTCAATTTTCTGCACCATGCTCATGTCGCCTTGTTTATTTTAGAAGCCATTTGACCACGTTCACATACAGTCCATGCCCAATTTATGAGGAAACACAGCAGCACAAAGGGAGTGTAAATCTGCAAAAAAAGATACTTTACTGTACTTTTTGATATCTAGTTTTTTTTCTACCCTTTAATCCAATTAATAATTTAATATTTATCTGTTATTTGTGTAACTCACGAGAGGCAAACAGGCTGGAGAAGCTTTACATGCATTAAATAACACACTGCGTTTTACATCTCAGTTAGAAAAGCTACATCCTGGAGCGCAGATCGCGTAGTAGACCCCATGAAGGGTTAGAAAAGTTGAGTTTTGAGTTAAGTCAGGTCATCAAACATCATGGAAGCTAAGAGTCAGTTTCCTGTGTGATTGCTATAATCGCGCATCTAAAAAAGAAATCATCACAGACTTACTAAACAGTGCCGGAGGCGTTAGAGTAACACAGCTGCTTAATCTTGATGGGAAACGAGTTAATTTAAGCGTATAATCATATTAATGATATTGGAATTATAGGCATTTATATTTAAGTATTAACAGAGTGAATTGTCACTTTTTTTGGATTACAATCATCTAACATCGTGCAGTTTTTTCCAGCAGATAAAACTGAATCTGCATCTTTTTCTAATTTCTTCCCCCTAAGCTCTGATGATCTATGAGCTTCATTTATTTGAAAATTAAACCAAATTTATTGTGTGCAACTTTTATTTTCCCGAAGTCACGCTCCAGAAACAATTTCAGGGCTCGTTTTCGTGCCTCACATGTGAACACTTCACGTCGCGTTCTGCAAGCGCAGCATGCTGACTCTGTGCGTGTGTGTGTGTCTGCGTCTGTGTGTGTGTGTGTCGCCGTGAGGACCCCGTTCCTCTCTCTCCCTGCGTCTCTATTTTACTCTTCACTTACTGTACAGCAAAATCACGTATCACGAGTGAACATTATGTCTCGTGAGCTGCAGCGCCCCATCCTTTAAAACCTTCACCTTATCACCGCCAGAAAGAGCCCTAAATCACGTCCAGAAACAGACCGTTTTCAGCTCATTACTTTGAGGAGCATCACACAGATGGTTCTTCTTCAGACCTGTCAACAGCACTGAGATGCATCTCTTTCTTACATGGATATAAAATCTCGGGGAAAAAAAGGAATTCATGCACTAAAAATCCTCCCAAATATTCCTATAATAATAATTTTCCGTGTGTCTGTGTTCAGTCCTGACTTAACTGCAAACAGTGACAGGCCTGCATGATTTTTGCTTTTTCTTAAATTTATTACAGGATCAGGGAAGAAGTTGAAGTTCCCTTTCAACAGAGGACGATGATCCATTTAACTTTTACATTAAATATGAGTTTTTAAAAATTAACTCAGATCAAAAAATTGATTTTTTTTTTTGACAAATGTCTTATTTTGTTAGTTTTTAGATCATTTTGCAGATATTTTGAAGTAAAATCTAAATTCGTCGATATATCAAACTGCTTCTAAAGATTTTATTCTGACTCAACTTCTCCGTGTGTAATTAATTATTTGAAATAAACCTTTCAACCGACTCGAATTAAATGCGTAAAAGCTGACTGAGCGCAGCGCATATCAAAGTGATCCTGGGATAAAAAAACGAAGCAAAACTAATTCTACAAACATTTCAGCGATTGATTAAAAACACATTTCCTCCTCTGGCCGCATACACTGTACTGTTTAATGAATAAAAACCTGAATGTCATCCTTCCCCCCTGTTCGTGTTTGGGTGCCTGTGCGCAAAGCATATCAGCTCTTACCTGCATGCCCGATGTCTTCTGCCATCCGATCTAAGTCTCCCTTAATGATCATCTCAGCAGTCTCTAGGAGTCATATCTGACGTTTCAGCTTTGAACTGCCAGCCTCCAAAAAACCATGCCAGTTTTCCGAGCGCGTCTGCCAGCTCTTTTTTTATGATTATTAATTGATATGAATTTCTTGTCGCTCCTTAGGTCCGTCCTCCCACCCACTTTCCTCCCTCTCCCTCTTTCTCTCTGTGTCTCTGCCCCTCCTCTCCCCTCTTTCTCATCCCCTCCTATAAAAAAATACGTGCTTAGACCAGCATCAGTTTCCTCCTATTTTTTTTTTTTTCTTTTTTTTTTTTTTAGTAATTTCCTTAGCTATTTTTGAGTCGGAGCAATAACGCGCACCGGGATGATAATGGAGCCTCTATGCGCCTTAAGTGTTTTAGCGCCCCGTGTGATGTCAGTCTATAATAAAACTAAAAGGTAAAATTGAGGGCAGGAACTTCAAGTGACCCCGACTTGAACTTCTCAACACATCGTCTTAAAGAGACAGGCAGCTGTTGTATACATACGCATATATGTTGCACATTTATGATCACTTCAACCTTACAGATGAGTTTTAATGTTGGGAATAACTGCTTGCATCGAGAGGCGTTCAAGTTTTTCCTGTCAAGGTCCTTCAAGGAATTAGACTCCCCCCACCCCCCATCGAAAAAAAAGAAAAGAAAGGAAAATCCACCATCTTTAATCTTAATTTATCCTTGAGGCCAAACTTCAATCACAATTTGCTTCTTTTGTGTAATTTGATGGAGTAAATTCACAACTTTGTGGTGTGTGTGTGTGTGTTTCTTTAAAGAAGTAAAGCCAGTATGAGTTATATAGACGAAGGTGTCTCCTCACCTTCACCGCTGCAGACCTCCCCTGAGGACATTTGGAGCCTTAACAGCCCCCCTGGCTTCACTTAAAGAGCACAATTAGTTAAGTGGAAACTAAAGGGAGGTTTGACAAACCACTTTAACACTCATCTCTTCCTCTCTCTCTCTCTCTCTCTCTCACTCTCTCTCTCTCTCTCTCTCAGATAAAACACCTGCTGGTACTTCAAAAAAAACACCATGAGCCATCACATCACCTGGACATTAGAGCTGACAGCATTGCTCACTGTGGATCGTGAATGGGCAGATAAAAGTCACACAAAAGGACAGTAGGGCCTATTTTGATGTTTAAATAATGAGCCAACCCGTTTAAAAACTTGTAAAGTTTTTTTTTTCTTTTTCCACTACTGGACTGATGTCAGAATATTCGTATTATATGTAATAAAGATAGAGAGGCAGACAGCCTGCTGTGGACACTGTTTTGTCTTTAAAATAACTGCTAACCAAAGATCTTTTAAATATTTTCCCTTTTCTGGAGCACACATCTGCACTCATCATATTCACTGTTAAAACAAATTATTAAAACATTTTATTTTATGTGCTTTTTTATTAAATGTTACGTTTATTTCTTACTTACGCCCACATTTCATGATGAGAACCATCTGCACATGGCCTCCATAGTGTTGGATGATTTAATTGCGCATGTATTAAGATTAAGATTGAGGAATAAAATATGTCTTTTATAGCTGAAGGTACTGTCTGTCAGATGAGCTTTAGGCCGGACGTGCACATCTGATCCAGATGCTCAAGCTTTGTCTGGACTGAAGGCTACATCAGGACCATCGGCTCGGAACGAAAAGACGCGTTAAAGCCTGGAGAAACTCGTCGTGGTGGTACACAAAAAAGCTGCTCATCGTGGCACACTGTGTGATCACACGGCTGCGTGGATGTCACCCGCGCCTATCTCTCTATCTCAATCTTACCTCGGACTCATGTCTGGTGCTCTGGCCGAATATCTGCTCTCCTTTTCGGCATTCCCTCATTAGGATCTCCGCTGTTTCCTCCAAGTCCGGTTCTCTCTCCAACCCTCTCTTCCGCGTATTTTTAGTAGACCCCTCTCGCTCGCTCTCTCTCCCGGTTTTCCCCTTCTTTCACCCTCTTCCATACACCGAAATTTCTCACGTGTTAACAAGACTATCTGACACTTCAGACTGTGTTGGGGTCCGGTCGGACCAAAACTTGCCGGCAAGAGACTTTACGCGTACAGCGACACCCAATGGTGCACTCGGCGGCAGCGAGTCCCATTGGAGCTGTGAAGTGGTGGGGAAATTAAAAGGTAGGAAAAGCTATGACCTTTACCTGTAAGCAGTACATGGAAAACACACAGCGACACGTAAGTTATTGATCAGGTGGTTGTGTTTAAATCGGGCTCATGACGACTTGTGTCAGCAGAAAAAGTTGGTCGTTTTTTTGCAGTTTAAAGGGAAGTAATGTGAATTCTGGTGAGTTAGCCTTGAGTCATAAATATCGTTTATATTAATAGTAAAATGACCAATGTGGAAAGAAGTATTGTGATATTTTAGTTAAGTAAAAGTAGAAGTACACGATAAAAATGCTTACAAGCAAAAATTCTGTATTTAAAAAGCAACAAACTGTACTTTAAGTACTAAACGTGCTTTTACTTTTAGTACTTTTACCCTCATGAATGTTATAATATATTTTTGGATCATTATGTAAATGTAGAATGTACTGTCAGCTAATTTTAACAACTGCCTGATACTTTAGTCTATAACAATGCAACATATTTTGTAGGCTGCTTGTATGCTTTGTGTGTAAATTGGTCATTTTAAAGTAACTGTAGCTACCCGGTAAATGTACAGTACAACTTCCCCCAGATAAGTAATGGAGGAGAAGTAAAAAGTAGGATCAGATAGTATAGTATTTGATTAAATGTACTTGGTTTGAGGACTTTCAACTACTGAAATAGTCTAATAATATTGAAGCCTGATAAAAAAAAGGAGTGTCTATAAATCAAGTGCAGTCCAACCTGTCAGAAAGATTTCTTGCTAGTTCTTTGTGTGGTTATTTTTGGCTATAACCATAATTTAAAACTGGATTATTTCAAAGTATGTGATAAAAGGAGTTGAGAAAACATGGTGAGTCATTATATCGCTGCTAATTGGCTTCAGTATCTCTTAAAAAGCACATTTTGATTCTTTCTGTACACTGTAGTTAGCGGGGAGTCGTTAACTTTCCATAAACATTAATTCTGATGCATATTTAATCTACTGTATTTGTGTGGATCATGTCAGAGACACCTCTTTCCACAGCCATCTCGAGGTGTTTGAAAGACCGCAGATTGAAATTGATGAAAGTAATTATTTTACCATCACTGAGGTCTTTAATAGACAGCCAATGTGATCCAGTAAAACACACACACACACATGCACACACACCAGATTGAGGCCTATTTATGTTTTGATCACAACAGCAGCTGACAATCTCATGAAGCATGCAGGGTCTCTTCCTCTTTAAATCACCCGAGTCCAAGGTGCTGGGGTTTCATTGAAGTGATCCGAGCCACCCCAAGAGTCTGGTGCAGTGGATGAAGGTATTGTCTCTCACTTCCATGTTCCCTTGATGAACTGTTGATAACCTCACTGACAGAGGTAGAAAGAGCTGTGCAGGAGAATAGATATGTTGTATCAAGGATGTGGCAGCGTGTTTCAATTCATGGTTCAAAATAGTTTGTTTTTTTTGTTTTTGTTTTTTCCACCCAGTAAAACGCAGTGATGTCACACGCTGCTTGTCAGGTAGGTCGTGTCTTTTACAAAGTTTGATTTCTTTCTGTTTTAATTAAAAGACTATAATTACAGCTGCTGGGGTTATTTGAACCACACCCTAAACTGCATTTTTGTCTGAGTGTTAAATCTATCTATCTATTGTACTGGCTTCAAATATTGATGTATTGCAGAATTTATTTTTCAACACAATCAGGGTTATGAAGAAATATTTCACGTGAATAATTGCTTTCCAGATATATGATGGTTTACACATGTGCAGGCTAGACATTTTCTGTTACAAAATGCTTTTTATTATGACTCTGAATCAATGAAATCTGTGAAGTTTCCGGTGTAATTGGCAGTAAAGATCTGGCTACAATATTCTCATAACTAATAAATAACACAGGCACTAGTTGATGAAGTGCAGCGACAAACATTTACCTAATGTAGGACTTCATAGGGGTCAAGTGTCAAAGCCTAGATTGGTAAAATCATAACCAATAAATAAACTTTGATGCCACATGTTGCTTGGACCTCCATAAAACATGAAAGGAGGCGTTAGAGCCAGACGTATTATCAGATACGTTGTCTGATAGCAGCTCAGATAGAAGGGAGTTAAAAGCAAAAAAAATGAAATGAAAGTGCAAGATACTATAGATACTAACGCCGCTTGATTTCAGTTTCTATGGGTACAGCTGTTGTCTTCCCAGACAAACTTTATCTCACTAATCAACCAGCCTCCAGAGACTCGCGCTGGACATTCTTCAACTTCAGCCTGTCAAAATACAGTCTAACGTACCGTAATCTGGAACACAGCAAACCTGAAACGCTGAACTTTTAATGAACTGAAAAAGCCTCCAAATTGTTGGTTGTAAGCAATGATTCAATTAAAGCTGCGAGAGCGGAGCCCCAAAACACAAGCCCAGAGAGCCCATCCCAAAGACTGTGAATGTCTACTTCCCCAAAGAGCAACACTCAGTGAGGAACCGGTGCTGGAGATAAGGCAGACTGGACAGCTAAATCCCTTAACAGTCTGCTATCACCCTCTAAATCACACACCTTTCCCACCATTTCTCCAAGTGTGAGCATTGCAGGTTTTACATGTGACATATATCTTGCAGAAGCTTTGTGGGTTGGATATGGAAACACAGTGAGGGGTTGAGTACTCTGAATGAGTGGAGCCAACTTTTTCAGACATCTGTGAGCAGATATGTTGCAGGGTCACCGTGTCTCTAAGGCCCAAAACCACCTCGTTCCAATTTAGAGGAATATTGCAATCACATTATTGCTCCGTTTCTGGCTGCCAGCTCAGGGATAGAGCAAGACTGGACAATATACAGGACAGTCTAAAAGTAATCCTAACACCTTGAAGCAGTCCATCGGAGTGTAATGTCCCACACTTTTCTCAACCATTCACACAAGGCCTTTTCCTCTCTTTCTCGTCTTTCTTTCGTTCTCATCAATCATCCCTCTCTCCTTTCCTTCTTTCTTTCCAGTGGACATGGCCACACATATCTCCAGATGCTTGCTGTGACCGCCTCACCATACCAGACACACCCCCCTCCAGCTCCAGATTCCCTTCACCACCAAAAATTGAACGGTAGGCTCAACATTTACACACAGGCCTCTCTTAATTCATCCTAATGAGCAGTTTTGCGACAGCTTTAGAGCATAGGCGTGCAAGGCATGTCATTTGAATGAGCTGAGCTGTTGTGTGCGTTTGGTCGCTATTCTAGTTTGCCCATCTGCTGGTGATGGACGATTATCCATGCCATGATTAGAGCCAGATCAGAAATCTTTTTTTTTTTCCACAAAGGGAAACATGTATGAATGCAAAATAGTTTCTGGTTTTGAGAACACACATATCATACCATGTTTTATTCCCTAAATAGTTTTGGCTATCTTGCCTTCATCAGGGTGGTATATGAGGTTGTTTCCAGTTTCAGTGTAGGCAGCTCATTAACAAACCATGTGAATGTACCAGAGAAATATAAATTCACAATCAAACAGAAAAACACTTTTAAACACATGACAACAATTTTTGCAAGAGAAAAAATACACAATCTTAGAGGTGTGGTAACGCAGAGAAATCCATTACATGACAAATACATGATATAGCAAGTAATACAACTAACATCAGCAAACGGTCACTAAAGTTACTCCAACATGAGGCAAGGATGAGACCGCTTCCCAGAACAAGCACACCGGCCCCTGCTACTGAAGCTAACATCACCATAACAACATATCTCAGCAAATTAGAAAGTAAGCTTGATGTCCATGGGCAAATAATTTAACATTACCTGACACAAATTCTGGCTGGACTAACAAGTTAGTTTTGTGTGGCTCAGTCGGAGCCACTTTGGTTGTTTCCCATTTACAGAGTCAGGCCTGTGGACAACCACAGCTTTTCTTTTCAGCACACACACACAAAGAGCAGAGAGCCAGCAGATCGCATGGAGATATTTAAAGGACATATAAAGGTGTATTTGAATAAAATCACATTACCTAGAATCACATACCCTACCATTTATAGCTCTACATTCTGACTTATTTCATGCATATTCATTTTGAGTTCTTTGCCAAGAGTTTGACGAGGAGATCAGTTACACCATACAGACGTGAGAGTGTAACTAGCAGGCAAATAGCTTAGCTTAGTTTAGCATAATGAATGGAAACAGGAGGAAACAGCTAGCCTGGCTCCAACCTGCACCTCTAAAGCTCACTAATTAGCCTAGGCTAGGTGTTTCCGCCTGCTGCCAGTCTTTATGCTAAGCTAAGCTAATGGCTTGCTGGCTCTAGCTTCATAGTTGCCTTTTGAACACTGAAGTGTTCAGCAAAAAAAGGAAATAAACTTTTTCTGTTCCTTTAAACCAACAACAGGTACAACAGATGTAATCTACTCATATGCCGATGAAGGTAATAACTGAAAACTGAAAATAGTGAAAAGAAAAATGATCATTTTTCATAATAAAGACACGCAGACTTACCACATATATCCAAAAGACAACAAGAAGCTGATAAAGTAATCTCACAAAGCTCAAGCAGCTGTTAGGGAGCTTTCCATCGTATCACAGCTGATGTTGACGATGAGCTGATGAGTTTGCCCAGTTACCATGAAATCAATTTCTCTTGGCACTTTAAAGAAGTTGAGGAAAATAAGAATTAAGGAAGTTTGTGCGCTATAACAACCACTAAATTGACCTTGTGTGGAGGTCGTTGTGTAGAAACTGCTGTTTCTAAGGTCAATAATGAAGCTTGACTGTTAGCCAACAGTGAAGCCATTTGTTGCAAAACAGTATTTTGCAATAATGACCCGCTTTCTTGTACATTATCCCACATAACACGCAGCTAATAACCACAGGAATTAATATTTGGTGTCAAATTATTGATTTTAAAATTATTTTGTTAATTTAAAAGTGATCTTATTGCATCCCCTGTGATCCATCAGAGTCTATGGTCAGAATTGCACCATAGCAAATGTTTTGATTGCATTCATAGCAGTGGTCTCTGTTATGGAATTTTCTACTCTTAGGTTACACGAGGTCACATGTGGGCCTTGAGGTCCTCGGCAGTATTAATTGTTTGGCTTTGACTGGCAACAGTAGGTGCCAGTCTATCTCAACACTGTGGGGGCCAGGGTCGAAGAGACCTATTGCCGCCTTCCTAGACATAATAGATAGCTGGCTGTTGACGTTCCAATCTGCGTAAACAGACATCTGTGTCTCCAGACTAGAATATGCTGACAATAACACCGTCCTTGGTAAAAACATTCTCTTTAACTAATTCTGGGCGTATAGTATTTGTGGTGTTATCTTGGGGTTTAAAATCTATCCACCAGCATGAGTTGGGAAGAATGTGACACCGACTCAGGCACTTCTGATGCATTATGAGAGTGTCTCCCAGCCAAGCGTCAATAAATAATACAGCATAAGACATCAGAGGCTCCTGAACACTTTCTTTCTTCCTGACCTCACCATTGACCTCTGACTTCAGCAATTTTTCCACAACAGTCTCTCTGCAGAAATAAACGATGAATGTCAAGTCATCAGTCAAGTCATGTAAGAACCTGCAAACACAACACTGACATATTATCACAATTTAATTTGATATAACAAACTAGAATTTTGTTTCTAGGCATCTGATGAATATCCGTCTCCTTTTTGCTGTGGCTTGATCTTCATCTTCTCCTGAGAAAAATATCTGGCTGTTTAGCAGCTTAATACTCCACAAACTAGTCAGCAACTTTGTCTGCCAACTGTTTGTTGTAGCAGGTAGCATGCAGCTGCTTACTGTGTTCAAAAACCAAAACAATGAGCTGAAAGATGCTAAAACGCTTCTTAAAACTGAGGAACTGTAGAGTCAGGTGATAATTCTCAGTGAGTTTATTGCTACCAGTGAGCTATTTCACATACAAGTAGCTATGGACTGTACGTCAAATACCTGCAATAACATGTGAGACAGCAAACTAACTCTTTACCCCATAAAATATTTTACAATGCACAAGTCAGCCTTGGTCGTGTTAGCTTAGCTCTGCCTACTCTTGCTCTACAGCGTGGTAAAATGACTCAGTTGTATCTTAGCAAATATGTGTTTGTGTGCAGGCCAGTCCATTGGGCGTCTGTGCAGCACATGGCTGTCCGATACATGGTCTCTGCTCCCTGGTCTCTCCTCATTAGCCTCACACAGTGCAGCCGTTCCCCTCTCGCCCCCTCACCTCCTCCCCTCTCCTCTCCCTCTCTACCTTCCACTCACAGGCACACACAAGGGGAAGAGCGAACCTTTTGTTTTCTGTGTCCGACCTGCGCCCCGTTCCAGCCCACCTCCTTCTCTCTCCTTCTCCTCTCCACTGACTAAATCTCTTTTCCGGCTTGATACTGCTGAAAACCATATGGTGTGTGACATCATCAGGGCAGGAAGCAGGGAGAGGGGAATGGTAGAGCAGGAGAGAGACTGGCTTGCCAGGTCTCTGTGCAGTGATGTCAGCAGAAAAGCACTCTGGGAGGCCCGCTGGGGGGGTGAGAGCAGAGCAGGTTGGAAATTTTATCTTCTTTTTTTTTTGTAGATTTCACTCCCACCTGGATAATCAGGGGCTGAAGGAGGGCAAGTAGAGAGGCAGCGTATACCTTGAAGGGAACTTTGATGCAATTTGTTAACATGTCAGGTCATGAACTGTAAACTCCCCTAATTTACATTTGTGTGCAGGTGCTGTGCAACACCTTTCTCCAAAAATGACATAAGAATTTCATTCAGATTGTCCCTGTGATGCTAAAAACTTTTGCGGATCCTCTAACTACCTCTTCCTTTTAGCTGCTGGCAGTCCCAATCTGTTCACCAGGCTTTATGTCTGACAACCACCCTCCCTCCCGCTTTTGTTCTCTGGGTGAACTCTCCAGCTTTGTTGTGAGATCCTGGTCTCCATACCATCACTGCCGACCCATCCAGCTCTCTATCAGCACACACACAGAGATACACATAAACACTTACACAGTCAGCATCTCTCTTATTTATGCACGCAAACACACACACACACACACACACACACACACACATGCGCTAAAATACCCTTCCTCTCTGATTAATGGCAGAGCTAGGGAGGGTGCCAGGCAAGGAGGGAAGGCATTAGAGGAGAGGAGAGGAGAGGAGAGGAGAGGAGAGGAGAGGCTGCTGCAGCTGTGGTTTTGGATTCGGTCTCTGCACCCCCTTGCTGCCCCCTCTCCATCTCCTCTCTGGCTCCTCCAGGGACACACGCCTTGGCCAGGCCCCAGGAACCAGGGAGTCAGGACCAGGCTAAGGGGGATAAAAAGGGGAACAAGAGAGGGAAGGAAGGATATCACAAAAGAAAGAGAAAAACAGAGCTGACCTAATACAAAAGTATTGTCAGGCAGCACCTACATAAACAGAGGAGTGGATGAGATGTTCCTCAAAGGTTTTCACAGGCAAACTGATCATAATTCCAAAAACACTTAAGCCTGTTGAAGTTTGTTTTACTATTTGATACTGGTGCTGTCATTTGGTTTTAGGCTTCAGAAAAAAAATGTTCTTGGTGTTTAAAAAACTACATTTACTCATATGCCTAAAAACAACTGTAATGAAACTCACTCCTGCAGATTCTCCACACGGGGAGCTGTTTAGCCATTGTCGGACAAGTACTAGCTCTATGAGTACATGCCAATACGTACCACATGTAGGACAGTCACTGAAAGATAAGTCATAACAGCAGAAGTTAAGATGTGCAGATGCGGACCAAACAGCAACCTCCGTGGCTGTGAAGTGTAGCCAACATGACAGTGCCAAAAACTACAGCTTGACCGGTCTGATTACCGGATTGGCCACGCAGCACAATGTTGGGTTGCGTTTTTTCCAAAAGTTGATTCTGGTTCAACTTCTCCTCCGTTGGTCGCAGCTTTTTTTTTGTTGTTGTTTTTTGTCCTCCCCACTGTTACAGCCTAAACGCACCACTTCCATTCAAATGAACGCCACAGTTCCTGATTTGGTCTGAATTGGGCCTAAAGAGCGGTGTGAGCTCTGTCGGTCTACACTTCGCAGATTTCAGCTGACAACAGTTAACGCTGATTGCCTGCAGGTGGCACAAGTTTCGAACTTGCAGAAGCTGTGACTTTCTTTCCTTGTAAACGGTGTATTTGGAGCACGTCCACATCTGCAGGTTTAAACTGTCGGCACCACAGCTATGCATTGCTCGATATTTTAGCCTCCCCATCAACAGGTTGCTGAGTGTATATAGACAACAGGAAATCATGGTGGCTTTGAAAGACATTCTGTTGACAGATTTGTGAAAATATTAAGATTTTATTGCGTTTCTTTCAGAAAGCCATGTGCTTTTTGATGTTTCACAGCCCCTTAGCGCGTAGACAGTATCGCTTCATGTTGCTTTTCTTCATTTGAGCCTTCAGCAGGTTGTAAGAAAGAACTGTCAATGCATAGTCAACTGTGCAACTTGTGCAAGTAATTGTAGTGGCATTTTTTCCCCCTGTGAAAGCATGATAGTAGCTGATGACTGCTGCATGTCCTGAATTTAGAATCTTACTTTAAGTAAAGACGCGGTACACGCGGTAGACTTAAATATTAAAGAGATTATCCTGTTCAGTTTAAATATATAATGCTAAATTGTGGATCTTAATGAGCTAAAGATGTAGGCCAGCATCATTGATGCCTTATGTGTAAAAAATGCATTTGTAAGCAGAACATTGATTGTTCAAGTCCCGCTGGATACAGAGGGAGCGAGCAGCACTCTCGGCTCTGTCACCAATCAAACACTTACTGACCTCTGAGCAGTTGATTGCAAATTTCTGAAGAATTGTTCATCCTCCTAAAGCAGACCACTGCAGTTGTACTAGGAAGGAAAGTGATTTCCTAAGAAGAGCAACAGAAAGAAACTGTTTGCGTTTCGCGTACTTTTCATCTGTAAGTTTGCCAAGACCAGCTCTGGTAACTTTATCCACAATCCACTGTTACTTCCCGAGGAAGACGAAGAATGATGAGGGTGGAAAGAGAAAACTCAGAATTTATAGGCAAGTGGGTGGATGAACCTAAGAGAACAGACAGTAGATGGACACTTTTGCTCTACACGTGGCTGGTTTGCTTCTCTTCTGTGATCTTGTCAAAAGCACTAGTAATAAATTCAACATTAATGTGTACAGAGGTGGAAAATTTCCTTTTAAACAGTGAAGAAGTGTGATTTTTCATGCCTCTGGAAAGGTTCCTGTGGAGGGCTCATCCTAAATTTGAGATAAGCTTATCAGCTTTCCACTTCATCCTAACTGTTATGTATTAACCCATGGCTTTATTGGTAGCCTGCCTCGGCATATGCAGGATGTTTGGGTATGCTTGTGTGTGCTTGAACCCAAAGTGTGATCTGCTCACCCCCACTGGCCTGCAGTCTTGGGTTAGTGTGTATTTGAGACCTATTCTCTCTCTCGCTCTCTCTCTCTTCTCCCCCACTACTCTCAGTGTTTTATGGGCTGTGTGCTGCGGTGCACTGACCTCCCTCTCACCCCGGTGCCACCCAGCCGGTGCAGGATTCAGGCGCGCATGGCCCCTGCCAAAACCCCATAGCGCCACATCTGCAATCCATAAACGCCAGCCACTCTCGCTCTCCTACTCCCTCGCCCACACCGCCTCAGACTCTCACACTCCTCCATTTCACTCTCTCTCTCTCTCTCTCTCTCTCTCTCTCTCTCTCTCTCTCTCTCTTTCTTTCTCTCTCTCTATCTCCCTCTCTCTCTCTCCCTCTCTCTCTCTCTCTCTCTCTCTCTCTCTCTCTCTCACCCACTAACTTTTTATTTTAATTTCCAAATTCTATGCATCCCCCTTTTTGCATTCCTTTGACTGCTTCCTCCCACCACTTCTGGTTTTATTCATGCCGAACATCAACTGGCTCTTCCCTTATCTCTCACTCCCTCGCTGCCCCTTTTCTCTCCTTCCGTTTCTTTATCCACATCCAACGGAAAAATCTCTCACCCATTATATCTTCAGTGGGAGCCAACTAAGTGTGGTGGCAGTGAACTGGGAACCACAAGACATTCCTGATCCAAACAGCACTAAGTCACCAGCGTTCACGTCTTCTGACAGTGGCCTGTGCCAAACACACACTTCACTTATGGGCTGGATTCAGCTTTACCACGTCGCAGTTGGTCCCCAAACAGCTAAATGTTTATCTGTTTCAAATTGATAGTGTCAGGGAAAAATGTAGTGTACGCATCTAAACTCAGTACCATTTTTGTACATGTGTTACTTTAAGAGCATTCTCCATCAAGGGGGTATTGAATTCCCCCTCCCCTCGCCATGAACTGTTGGCCAGCAGAACACACAACACCCCTCCCCTCAGTCTTAACAAGATGTGTTCAACACATCACTGTTGCTGTGCCCTTGTCTTAGTACATGTAAAAAAATATAAATTGAGTGTTACCACAAAACTGTCCAGAGCTCCCAGCTTGCCCCCCATGGGCAATAGAGACATTAGTCTTTCTCGATTGTATTATCTTTTTACTTCAACTTTTTCCACTGTAATCAAATAAAAATGCACACAGTGAACTTTTGCTCCCCTTCGTTTCTTGGATCATGTTCTCCTCTCCATCCCAAAGTCTTCACCTTCTGGTTTCCCAGACATATTGGCATGCCTCTGTGGTGCAGTCCTAACACAGCCCTAGGATGAATCATGTTGCTGCAAGCATGCAAGAGCTTAGTTTTATGATAAATATTGCAATTCATAAATCAGTGTTTTCCTAAGAGAGAGAGAGCATTGGGTCAGGGAAGGACGCAAAGCTGTAGAGCATTTCAGCTTGAGTTTGAGAGCGACAGAGAGGGTCATGATCTGAGTCAGTGTGTGTGTGTGTGTGTGTGTGTGTGTGTGTGGTGACTAGAGCTGGTTTAAAGTTAGGGCAAGACCACCATGGAGAGAGAGAGAGCAGGGAGTGTGTGTGTGTGTGTGTGTGGAGGGGTGTATACTGCTGGTAGTAAGCAAAGTGCTATAAATACTTCTACTCTTCAATGTTCATACAATTTTAGGCACACCACTTGTAAATGATATCAGTGAGTATGGTACGGACAGTGTAACAAGTATGTGTTTGGAGAATAATTGTTTTTAAAGCTGTTACTTGCTCTCTTGCCCTCACACTGATATAATGTTGGCGCAACGTAGCTGAGCTTAAAATAACTTAAACGGGTTAAGAAGTCCTGTATTTGGAGTTCGATGTTGTTTCATATGGTATTAAATTCATTCCAAGACTGGTGATTAATTCAGTCTTGGTAGCCCCTCTCTTTTTTTCTGTCCACTGAGGCGTGTTTGTGATAATTAATATAAATAAATGAACCTGACAGCTGCTATTTGTCAAAATCTTAAAGGCCACAAGTCATTCATTGAGAAGTACAACTTGGGAGTTCTTTTTTTTTTTCCATGATTAAAGTTCCTCAGATATCTCAAACATTATCTATATAATGATTTTGTCCCAGTTAGGACATTTTAATGTGGCTTTAAGCCACATTGCATGACTTCAAAGAGTTGCCAGCGTAATGGACGCGATGCATGATGACTAATGTAAAAAAAAACTACTATTGACCTGCCAGTTTCTGTGGTAACAGCCGACAGTATCTTTTTAATCAAAGTGTTCAACAAATAGTTATTTGCCTGTTGGTCGTCACTCAAAACATTTTTGACCCATTTTAATCAAAGTTGAGCGCTGTGGGACAAAGTAGGAAGGAAACTTTATGAATGCTTATTCATCGCTGCCATCTAGTGGCCACAGTAGTATTCTGCAGTTGGTTGGAGGCGTCATGTAAATGTAAAACAATTTAAGAACAATGAACAATAATTAAAAAGAAGAGAGTTTGGATCAAAATAGTTTTAATTAATACACATTACACTCTTTGAAATTGTCATGTGATCACACTGATGTACGTTTGATGATACATGTCCTCTGTCTTTCTTGCATTCTCACGTTTTTCCTCCACTATTCCATGTCCGAGTCGTCCATCTCCACAGTGCCCTCTCTCTTGACCCAGGGTAAAGACAAGGGCACGTAGGGGTCGTATGTCCAGCGGGGATACACTCTCTTGTACAAATTCATCATGACTGTGTCTTGAGAGCGCAGCTGATTATCAAATACGCACTTCATGTGTCCGTGTGTTCCTGAAAAAATAAAAACGTGGCAGTCAGGATTCACAGGAGACCGCACAACGTTGCTTAAGGAATCTGCGGACAATGTCAAATGTTAAAAGTTCTCACCTAGTGCCTCCTTGATGTGACCTCTCCGACCCCACTTTGTTCGCAGCTCCACTGGCTTGAACCACATTATATCATCTGACACAGAAAGAAACAAAGGAACAGTAAACCATGAAGCCACAGAGAAGCCAAACTTTATGTAATATTCTGTGGTCACACACAACACAAAAAAAACGTGCAAGATCACCCACTCACCTCTGTTAAAGAACATGTAACGAACAACCGCAGAGCGCCGGTTGATTTTGAACGGGTGTCCGCTCAATACAATCCTCTTCAGGACAACACGCCGAGGGTCACAGCTAAGCAGGCTGCCTGTGGCCACAAGGTCCTGGATGCCTAGAAAGACGCAGTAACAAGAACACAATCTCACATACCAGTACAGAACTAGCTTAAGTGGATAATTGAATAAAGCAATCAAACGAACAACAGAAAAGGACGGTCAAAAGTTTAAAATCAAGACAGCCAGACCACTAATGAAATCTACTCATTTTCAAGCACAAAGAAGACTTTTCATCTCACCATCGCTCCTTTGTTTGAAGAGCAGGACTCCCGCAGGGGGGAAGGTGATGGGAGCGTATACCGACACCACGGTGGGGGCATCTGGCCTGAGGAACCGCTCCATCTTATGTTTGTCAGCTAGAGAAGAATAGAGCAGTTCAAGCTCAATAATTTATTTATGACTGTGTATGCAGGAGCCAAATCTGCTTCAGAGCACTTGTTCCTACAACCATTGAGCCAATATATTTTTGGGAAAGAAGTAACAGTAAATCCACAATGCTATCAAACGACCAAGCGAGACACTGAACCTGCTGCCTTCTAAGTGACTGTTAATTAATGTTGATGTGTTGTTTTCTACAACAGGTGCTTGATTACATAATGAATACTGAATGGTTGCACAGTGGCTGCCGTTGGTTCTTGCTAAGGTCTATAGATCAGCTTTGTCAGACGGATCAATGGTGCAAATTCTCGTGTCAAAGCTCACCAAGCTTGAACTTTATGCAAAGGCACTGTGCACATGCACTTCGCCTTTGTCAGCAAATCCACATATTCAATTGATTTTGTTAACTTGTGATTGGTGTGAGTGAGCTTTAATATGTTGTAGTCAGTCCTTGTTTATTATCCCTCTGTAGATGGAAGCTCTCTTACTCTAATGCATGTATGAGATTATAGTTGACTTAAGGGTGTTCATAGGAGGGAGTTTGCTCGATTAACTACCTGAGGTGTGCTGAGAGAAGATAGGAGAGGCCCTGAACCGCCGAAATCCACAGTGAAACACCAGCTCCTCTTTAGACTTGATCGGCTCTGTGTTGCTCGGGTGTCTCCTCACCAAGACGTGCATCACTGACATCTGCGCACAGAGCGAAAGACGAGGCCAGAGAAGTCAATACCACTAATACTGCCAGTGTGACAGTTATAGATTCAGACACAAATGCTGTCGGGTGTCATACCTTCTGTTCGTGGGGCAAAAGAGACACTAAAATCAGAGGTCTGCCCGACTGCACACTCTCCATCACAGAAAAAGGCACATCTTGAATGTGGAGCGTAACATACCAGCCAACCTGAAACAGAATCAGAGTCAGAGAAGGCGCACATCTAACAAAAGCTGCACTTTATTATTCTTATTTATTTGATTTTACCATGGCTCCCTCTTCCTCAGCTGCAGCCTCAGCCAGTATGCGGTGCCGAGTGCGTTCAAAGCTCTGGAACTGGAAGATGCGCGAGTAGTTGAGAGGCAGGTTCTCCATGGGGTCCCACGGCGAGGAGCGGAAACTTTTCAGACCTCTATAGCGCTGGAACCTAAACACAGAGGACAGGATCAAAACTGTTGTCCTTCCAACCTAAATTCACAATAATTATGCATATTTATTCCTCGTCCAGCTGACCTGATTCTGGCTGCCACGTCGAGCGGCGTGTCTACCTCGTCGGGAAACATCTCGTTGGCTCGAGCCTCGCGGTAGCGTTTTAGGCCTTCTTCTTCTGCAGCTTCGTCTATGTGCTCGTCATAGCGCTGGTCTGCTCCCGTTCGCTCTGTGGAGCACACCTCTTCCTCTTCCTCCTCTTCTTCATCCTCTGAGGCACAGGCTGAACCTGAATCCTGCGGAGACACAGTACAGTACAATTTGCACCAGTGATGATATTAGAGGCCTAAACAGAGAATATCACCGACCTACATCCTTGTAAAAATCGATAAGTGAAGATTTTAGATAAGAATCCATATATACACAGATGAGCAGGGGTCTCTGTTACTTTCTTGTTGCTCCGTATATGTAATACTGTTGATGCCCTCCTCTGTACAAAGCAATTTTATACATCCGCACACAGCTTCTTTTCTAATTCACAAGGCACATTTTTGCCTCCCCGTTTTCTAGATTGCAGCCACAATACAAACAATGACCAGACGTACATGTCGGGAACACGATAGCGGTCAAAGCGATTCTAAGTATAGACAGTGTAATTGTATAATAGCCAAACATAAACAAGACCAGCCCAGCCGTAATAAGAACAGACTGTGCATGGCAGTATTTGCGTCTTTAATGTGTGAAAGGAGTTGGCTGGGTTCAAAACTACGGGAATCTTTCATTTGCATTACATTTAAATTTTGTGCCTTTCCCAGTGTATCCTTCACCACAACCACACGTGGAAGTGTTTTCCAGACATTCGCTCTTATTTCTAAGAATTCAACTTCCACGGGCAATCTATTTGTATGAGGAAATGAGTCATCAAAGACGACATGCTGTACAGTGCTCCCTCAACTGGCAAATTACAGGCAGCCAGACAGATGAAGGAAAAACACTCAGCATGGGGCTGATTCACAACCTTTCCAACATCCTCGCTGCAATAATAATCATCATTATCATTTGAAGTACCCTTTTCCCTATTGTTACCCTCCCCTAAATACGTATTCCTGTGTGCTAACCTTGACATCAAACACATGCTAATAACAATTACAGATCGTAATGAACCCGTTGCATGAAGAGAGTTTCCCCCCCGATTTCTTTTCATGCAGAGCTGGAAATAAATAAATGGTCAACCACTCCCTCCGTCCAGACAGGAAGTTCTGTTCACAGGACAGGAAGACAGGAGGCTTCTCTCGGGACTCCTGCTCCAAACACTATTGTTGTGGTGAGCAGCCTGGCACTACAGGCCAGAGACAGACACTGAGAAAACAAACAGTGCCTCTCAGTTACGAGGTGCACTGAGCGCGGGTCACGTATGCACCGCACCCGCCCCGGAAACCACAGACACTCAGACTGCAGAGCTTCTCCACAGATTACTGTCTTCATCGTCCTCCGATAAGATTACACTGTCTGACTGCAGCCGTGACTGTTGCCATGACAACAAGGGGCAGCTGAACACACTAACCCTAAAAAGGTGTGCTCAGGCCGAACTCTGACACCATTAATTGATAAATCAATTAACACCAATCGAAAAATTAAGTAAGCTTCTACAAGGTGAGGAGTTCAAACATCTAATTTATAACATTCCTAAATTTTATATAGAGTAATTTTTTCTGTCCTTACATTTATGGATCGATTTTGAATTTAATTTGACGCCCTTGACTGGAAAATTTTCATCCCAGTATTTGATCACTAGTATTTTTATAGTTCCAATTGTGGTTTCCTCTCTCTCTGTCTCATACACACATTTTTTCTCCTCGGTCCAAGCAACAACCTTCTTCTTGTTGCTCTCTGACAGTAGCACTTGATTTCTTTGCAACAACTGTGTGAATCAGGCCGTCACGGTCTGATTCACACAGTCTCCTCTGAACAGTCGATGTTGAGTTGTGTCTGATACTTGAACTCTGTGAAGTGTTGATGTGGGCTCTAATCTGAGGTACCGTTAATTGCCAATTTCTGAGGCTGGTAACTGTAATGAACTCTTGGCCGTGCTCCCCAGGGGCAGTTCTCATGAGAGCCAGTTTCATCATCGTGTTTGATGGTTTTTGCGACTGCACTTGTGAAAGCCATTCAATCTGAAAAATTTCCAGGACTTTGAATGTCTTAAAGTAAAGACTGATTGCCCTTTCTCTTTACTTAGCTGAGTGGTTTTTGCCACTGTGGATCTGGATTAAATAGGACCATTTACTGTATACTAACACTACCTCTAAACAACACAACTGATGGCCTCAAACACATTAAGAAGGCAAGAAATTCCACTAATTAACTTTTGACAAAACACACTGGTTAAATGAAACTGCCTTGTCACGACCGCATGGAGCCAACTGAGAGAAGTCACATAATTCCATATGTTTTATTTCTAAGTTTTGACGTCTTCAGTGTTAACCTACGTGTAATGTGTCGTGTGCCTGTGTGTGCTGTCTGTAATACAGTCTTAATACACTGTCGGTGTGTACCTGTGAGTTAATCTCCTCATCCTCTCCGTCCATCGCCTCGTCCAACATGTCGTCGTCGTCGTCATCACTGCTTTCTTCATCCAGATCTCCATTCTCCTCCTCATCTTCATCAACGATCCAGCTGGCCTGGTAATCTGATGTTCCTTTGGGGACTTTCATCACACGTTTGTTCTTCCTGTTCTCTAAACGGCAGAAAAAAAAAAAAAAAAAAAACATCAGAGAAACATTTAATTTCCTGTCTTCTTGTGGTTTAACTGACAACTCAGATAAAACATGTTTATTCAGCAAAAGCACTGTAGGCTGCCAGACGACTTTAAGCTGTGCTTTGCTTTGAGCTTTTGAGGACATGACAGCTTTGTTTCTTCCTAACGTACAAGGTGTATACCAAGGTGACTGTCTCTGACAGTGACTTGGAATGTTTAATCCCAGTCCAACAGGATTGTTCAGGTGAAAGGTCTCCGCATTGAGCAACATCTCATCCTCATCTTACCAACTGTATCCTCTCAAAACACTATCATGCATAAAAACTGCACCTTCAGCTTCCAGCAGCTCTGACTCTGTTGGCCACGTCTGCTCCCCCTCCATGGGGTCGACCTCAGCCTCTGTCTGCAGACTCTCCCTGCAGGATGGATCTGCTTTCATGAGCACCCGCACTGCAGCCTCATCTTCACCTCCGTCCTGTAGGAAAACACATGATTACATTCTTCTTCCATCTTCCCAGACAGACACTCTGTTCATTCATTAAACTAAAATATGAACATCAGATAATGAGGCATCCTCAAGTGCCTTGTTTAGCTTATTATAATCGATATCATGAGTGCTTTAATGGTTGCACATCTCTTGGGTTGTATGATGACAAAAATAGAGGCTGTCGTGACATTCACTGTGAGGATTTAAGTCTGTTCAACTTTCTTTTTATACTGTGTGGACACATAAACACGCAAGAGGCAAGTTTTTATTTCTAAGAAGCATGAGCCTTTTGCATTTGATCAATAAAGTCTAATCAATAACTTTGACCTACCAGCATGTCAACATCTCCTCCCTTGCCAGACTTTGCTGGTCTAGCTGTTGCTGAGTTGAGGGGCAGAGGGTCTGATGGAGCATCAATCTGACTGAGCTGAAAGTCTCCATGTCCACTGATGTGCACAAGCCTGTCAACCCGTAGAGGACGACCACGGACATACCCAGACACACAGAGCGTGCCCAAGCCAGTTGGCCCGCCGCCTGTCCCCTCAGCAGGGCTGTTGGGTGTGAAAGTGACATGCTGTGCCACAAGATGGGGACGTCTAGAGCGAAAACCGAGTTTTCTCTGTCTCTGGGAGCCCAGGTGTCTGAGAAGGAGCGTGGCATCCTGTTCCGAATCCAGAGGGAAGAGACGGGCATCAGGAAAACGAACCTCAGTGATTTTTGACAGAGCTCTCCTTGACTCGACTCTTTTCTTCACAGGAAGATCGGTCACTCCCTGACACACCAGTGCTACACGGGGTGAACGCAGGGACAGAGAGACAAGTGCTTAGAAAATACACAACAGGAAATAAATCACAAAAAATCTGAAATTATATATAAAATCTACTGCAACACAAGTATATCCCATTATCAATGCAGGAGTATAAAAGCTCCAGCAGTGTGTTCAGTTTTATACCCACCATGGCTGGGGAGGCCCTGGGCAAAGAGGCAGGAGAGACAGTAGTCCCCATAGCTGTCCCAACCTTCAGTAGAGTCCAGCACGAATACAAGGCTGTCTGCAATCTTTGCCACATCCAGCAGGGAGTGCATGTCAGCTGTCCAGAGAAACCAAGAGAAACTTCAGAATGGGACAACGCAATGCTTACAACACAAACAAAACAATACAACTGTAACACAGTTCAATCTATGACAAGATTTTAGTTAAATAATAAATAAAGTTAAATAATAAAATAATTTGTACTGAGCGTAAAACAGTGAGGCGTTTCATGGGACTGCCTTTTATCTTAAGATTCTGCACTGAGTTTAGGGATAGTCCATCTTATGTCACCAGTGTATAATATACAGCTCTGGAAAAAATTAAGAGACCACTGCAAAATTATCAGTTTCTCTGATTTTACTACTTATAGGTATGTGTTTGAGTAATATGAACATTTTTGTTTCATTCTATAAACTACTGACAACATTTCTCCCAAATTCCAAATAAAAATATTGTCATTTAGAGCATTTATTTGCAGAAAATGACAAATAATCAAAATAACAAAAAAGATGCAATGTTTTCAGACCTCAAATAATGCAAAGAAAACAAGATAATATTCATTTTAAAACAACACAATACTAATGTTTGAACTTAGGAAGAGTTCAGCGATCAATATCAATATTTTGGTGGAATAACCCTGAATTTTACTCACAGCTTTCATGCGTCTTGGCATGCTCTCCATCAGTGGTCTCTTAATTTTTTCCAGAGCTGTAATTTCCTGCATCACCTGGAGTATGCATCTTTAAACTAATACAATAGAAGTAACTTGAAAGATTAATGTCATCTATTTGTTGGCTAAATGAAGTATCACTTTGCTTTGCTCTTGAGAAACTACTTCAAAGAGAAGCATACAACTTTGGGAACTTTGGGATTTGGGGCTCTTTTTGTCTTGATGTTCTTGTGTAATTTCACAGTGTATTTAAGGGGTGAGGGGAGGTTTATTCACGTCACTGCTTTCAT
Organism: Protonibea diacanthus; assembly: GCA_028641955.1. Classification (NCBI taxonomy): domain Eukaryota; kingdom Metazoa; phylum Chordata; class Actinopteri; family Sciaenidae; genus Protonibea; species Protonibea diacanthus. Next base: position 8,416,626 of record CM053982.1, on the reverse strand, counting down.
GCAAGAATGAACTGCATTTAAATTCATTTAATTCCACTGGAGTTTTTTTCAAGCAACAACTGTTCCCTATCGCTCAATACTTACCCGTGCTCTGGGTTAGAAAGGTGAATCTTTGTTTAAAACGAGGCAGAATCAGCCCAAAACTGTCACTGATGCCGCTGATGCACCGCTCCTGATGGACGACGCCCCCAGCACCTTCCCCACGTAACAGTTTGGTAACAGCACCAGTGTCGACTCCGGCATGGAGGGACACCACAGCGACCAAATGAGGTGGACCGTCCCTGCTGCCTAGACGACGCTTTTCTGTCAGAACCTTAAAAAGACAAGAAAAACACTGAAACTCTGCAACAGCAACCAGAAATTCAAAGACGACTATTGTTCATGTGAAATAAAAATGCTACCATGTCTTTCTTATTCCTGCGGAGCTGGTTTGCTTTGTGTCTTCTGTCCATCTTCTTGTGCTCCTTCCTCTGTTTTTTGGTAAGGGCCATCACTGATACTCTACCTGAGAGACAGTTCAACACAACGATATATTAGTATGTTGTGTAAGACTCTAAGTGGAGCAGTAAAAATATGAGGGTGCCAACACAATTGTAACTTTAGGTTACAATTGTGTTGTAAGACAGCCTTGCAACTAGGCCTGTTGCAATAATTAGGTAATCAAGTTCTGCAAAAATGATCAAGGTCTTGTCCAATATTGTACAACACTGCCCGCAGTTACACACATTTTTGTGTCCGTGAGAACCTCACCAACAAAGAAGCATAACTGCAGCCAGAAAAATTTGAGACAAAGTCTGACTAAGTCTCAGTGGCAATTTTTTTCACTTATGATGTAAGTTCATTGTTCCTTGTAAAGGTGTACTTGCATTATTATGCTATTATCTCATCATCTGTGGCATAAAATGGTCTTACAATGGCAATGATATTGTTTATCACAATCATTTCTGGGACAATATACTGTCCAACAAAAGGAGTTATTGTGACAGGCCTACTTGGAAAGAAATGGCAACCATACTACTGCTAAAAAAATTACCCACCCTGCCACAACATGTTAACGCATGCAGGTAAACACAGGTGTTACTTTTGTGTAAGCTACTGCAAACCCATTATAATCAGTTCTTATAATTCAATATTTGAGCTGATGCTGGATTTGAACAGGAGGTAATACATAAAAGGGGTCAATAAATCTGCAGTAGGTATGTGAACAGGGTGCGAACAAAGTATTTACATGGCTTGTGGTACTCGGGTATTGAAGTTATGACTGATGTCTTGGCTGCTTTAAAAACACAAGTTGGGTGGACGATATATCAAAAACACCTGTAGAGTTCAGAGGAATCCAATACAGCAACCATGCAAAGATATCTTTATCCTGTGAAGCTTCTAATATTTAATTTACTATTATTACTATGATTATTACAGTCATTGTTGTTGTTGTGTACTCTTTGGGGCCATAGTTTGTTTTGCCATTTCTATAATAGACTGCATTAAAAATGTGAGTCTCTAAATAATTCTCTTTACTTAAACTGGAACTTAAATATTGGACACATTTTGGTAATTTGTCTGATTTATTTCTGTTCATTTTTCAGACAGACTCTGATGGGATCATCTGCACATAGGATATGTAGTTTGCACCTCATGTCAACATTCATGAAATAGTCATTTGAGCTATAGCTTCACACATCTTAAAAGTACATGTGTAAAAAGACTTGAAAACTATGTCTGAATACAGATACTACAATTAAAATTCACTAGAAAACTCAACACGTGTGCTTGCAGAGCCGTGGCCACAGCCACGAGCTAACACAACACACCTCTGTTCAGTCACGCTTCACACCTGGACACGGCTTACCTTTGTTTTCTCTCTCAATTTCACCTTTCGTCCGGTGCTTGCCATGTTTGTGCCCTTTGTTTTTCTGTTTGTATATGCCGGCTCTGTGGCCTTGTTGTTTTTCCCCATTAGCAGCCATTTTCACCATGTGGGAAAGGTAGGCCAGTTACTTCCGCACGTCATGACACAGGCGTGACGTCAGGCTTTGCGGAGAGTTTTTATCCTTCAAAATAAAAGTCTAGGAGTGTGGGGTGGATTTTTTTTCCCCCACATCCGTTTGCATTACATGCTATTGTATTTACTGCATACAGTTTAAGCCAAGGAGCCCCGATGAATGCCATTTTTAAGAGAAGAAAGCCAAGTAAAATAAGATATTTTACATATGAGAATCATATAATATATATAATATAATTCAAGGAGTTTGTTTTGGTGTCATTGGTGCATGTCAGACTTTCTCTAAAATATAAGAAACATTAAAAGTATAAACAATATAAATATATTTACACATTATGTTTTAAAATAAAAATAGCAGTGCAGCTGTGCAGGGATTGTAAGCTACATTAGACTGAAATATTTTACAGAAAGCATCCTGCTACAGCATCAAATGAAAACAAGTTATTCTTCTACATGCATACATACAGCCATTATCTGCAACCACTTATCCTTATCAGTGTCACAGGGGCCTGGAGCCTATCCCAGCTGACTCTGGGAGGAGGTCTTCTACATGTGTGTCAATAATATTGTATAAGATGTGTGAGCAGAGTTCAGACTTTTTTGTCCACTGGGCAAATTGACTATGAATTGTTCAAATTTTAACAGCCATTCAATAGATTATCAATGCTCTTCCAGCCACTTTGGAGCTAATTGTGTTCCCTGTGTGTGAGCGTTGTATGTTTATATCCACAGTTACTCAAACCCACCTCTGAAAAGAACAGTCTTCTCTTTCATCGTTCTCTGATACTTAATCATATTTCTCATCATTATATAATGTCTCATCCTCTTTCCAATTATCTAGTTTAAGAGTTCACAAGAGTAGCAGGAGGAGAGAGGCAAAAATAATACAATTAAGGAGCCTCTGATGCAATGACCTCGACCAAAATACAGCTGTTCATTCAGATATTCACATATTCCTGCCAGTACAACAACCTTAAGTTACTGGATCTCTGTGTTTTACTCTCATGCAGTAAAACTAAGCCTGAAAACTTTCTCTAACATGACAAAATTCATCACCATCACTGCCATGGCTACTAGCCGCAACACCTCTAACTGTCTATCAGCTACTACACCCGTCAACTACCACCTGTAAGTCTATCATACCATCAATCAACGTATGGTATCACAGTTCTAGAGAAAAAAATAACTCTAATTCACTCATTTTAAAGTTACAGCCAGTGGCACTTATCTAAACATAGACTAGGTTAAGTATGTGATGCAATTACTGTTGCATAATGTGTACTGAATGGCCATTACATGGCTGTTTTTCTCTGCATCTGCATTTTGTTATTGCAAAAACAACACAAAACCATCATAATGTATATCATTGTGTATCTGAAGAATGCTTTGCCCCGAAGGAGATGCATTAGGGAAGAAGATAGGACGGGGAGAGTAATGTACAATTACAGTACATTGCTGATAGATGAGTATGAGGAAACATGACGTCTTCTTCATCTGTCACCATCAACATTATTATCATTTATTTTGCTAGAGCATAGCAACAAGGAAGAACCACACAGCAAACATTTAAGTGATCCAAAAATAATTTATTAAATACAGCTGAATTTAAACAAACCATACAGTTTTATGTCAGTGAGTGGGTGTTGGTTGCTATGAAACAAGGCTACATTAAAGACAATCACAAATTAAATAAAACTGAAGTGGTTGCCTGCATTACCACCGTCACCTTTATTTCCTCTCTTCTTGAAGAAGCTCCAAGTTGTACAACACACATGCAGCACCAGTCACAAGTCCCTCTGAAGAGGAAACAAGTAATGCAGCCCCCTCCACTTGCATTCAAGCAGATCCAAAAGCCCTCTAAGAAACTTGAAACCAATTTGAGCAGAACTTTGCCATTTGTTGGCTTTGCAACAGTCAAGTTATTGTACAGGCTGAGTTACCATGTGGTTAGAGAGAGAGAGTTTGAAGTTGAAGAAGGGGCTACAGGGGTTTCCTCTGTACACTGTTACATCATGCACGAGCCCACCAAATGCAGAGAATGCATTAGCTGCAAACAATAGCTGACTATCATGCTCTGCCTGAAGGAAAAAACTGCATACTGTTGGTCTGCTGATGAAGGATTCTTTAAGTATGATGTAAGTACAATCTATGCACCCAGTTATCCCTGAAAATCTTTATTAAATTAATGGAAATTCTATTACATTATTCTAATCGCCAGAAACTTTTCAGAAATTAAATAATCAAGTATTTACTTCAGACATTTCTCTATCTTAGGTCAGCTAGTGGTTTGAGGTTTTCCAGTATATCCAGATTAAATCCTCAGGACTGGTGCAGTGGAAGGCCTTATGATGCACTGAACAGGCCTACTGCAGAGGATCCTGGAGGAAAAGGCACACAACACACACTTCCAATGAAGCTGAATACTTTTGTTTTCATTGGTTTATTCCTTGGTGTGGACCATTAAAGTATTATCCTATATTTGTGTAAATGTGTGTGCTTTTGTGTGTTTCATAATCATAAAGGCTTGAAATAGTACTGCAGTACTACATATACTACTTACAAAAGCACAGTTATAGCATATTACATGCATGGCACTGCTTAGAAGAGAAAGAGTTCAGTTGTGTTTTTGGGCCTTTTGAACATCCACCAACAAAACTACTGACCAGTCTGGCATTAAATTTGTTCAGCCCAGTTTTCTAAAGACTTATGGTAATCCCATGAAGTTTGATTTTAGTTAACCTTAGTTTAAATAAATCTGCTCGAACAATAAAAGTTTGCTATTGATATTTATGGCACCCAGATTATTAATTATTATGTTTTTACCTTTTCTTAGATGCTATCATCAATAACTTCCCACTTGTAAATAAGAAATAAACAGCCAGTAAAAAAAATCAATTGGCAATATTGGAAAAAATGAAACAGGCTCACTACAATGGGTTTCAAGCTATGAATATCATGTCATGTTCAGTTGAAACTGCATTATTTATTTATTTATTTTTTTTATCAACACACCTATCAACAGTCTGACATAAATTTGGTCCACACTGCTCAAGATTTTGGTCATCCCATGAAGTATTATTTTACTTAACATTAGGTTAAATAAATCTGCCTGAACAATGAAATATTTGATGATATTTATGACACCCAGATAATTAATTATTATGTTTTGATAATCTTTAAATAGGTAATAAATAGCCAATAAGATAAATTTTAATTGGCAGAGTCTCTGGGGATCCGAGGGGAAAAGTACAGACAAAGTATGAATACTTCACAAGATTTAAAATCAACTGTACTTTTCAGAAAAGCATTTTCCATTGAGAGGTAATATTTTATTGTATATACCTATTACTTTACTATCCCTATATACTTGAAAACAAGTATGTTGTTAGAGCTTTTCTAAGTTCCTATATAACATACTACATGGCACTAAAGAGTTGAAACTGCACATGTACGCATCCATTTTTTTTTTTTTTTAATCAACACAACTACTGGCCAGTCTGACATAAATTTGGCCCACACTGCTCAAGATTTTGGTAATCCTATGAAGTTTACATTAGGTTAAATAAATCTGGCTGAACAATAAAATATTTAATGATGAAGTAGTTTTTTTTATTATTTTATTATTATAATTTTAATTGTCTTTAAATAGATAATAAAATGACATAAAATGATTAAATTGGCAGACTCTCTGGGGGTCAGAGGGCATAAATACAGACAAAGCTGGTTTCTAACTAAGAAAACTTTACCATTAAAATCAGCTGTACTTTTCAGAAAAGCACTTTCCATTGAGAGCTAATATTACTTATACTTTACTTTACCACAAAAGTGAACGTTTTTGCAAGAGTTCAGTATTTTCTCTCCTATATATATATATTATAGGCCGAGTGTTTTTTAATTATGTCTCCGCCTCTGGATGTTTTTGGGTCAGAGAGAGTTTACTGCAAATACAGCAGGCAGGCAGGCAGGCAGGCAGGCGGACAGGCAGGCAGGCAGGCAGGCAGGCAGGGCGGAACTGCAGTTTGCAGTATGTCGAAGGAAGAACCGGAGCAGCTTAACCAAACTAAGCCAAGTTGTTAACAATGCCAACGGGTTAAACCCCTCGGTTTTTCTAACAACATCGCGGACGGACTCTCGGCTTGTTTCTGCGTGTTTTTCAGGAGGTGTTTGAACTTCCCTCACATTCTCCACGACGTTATTTTCAAGAAGGGAGAGGCGGCAGTTGCGCACTCGGCAGCCATCTTTGGACCTGCCTGGGAGTGGGATCCGACTCTTCTGGCACCCCCGGTTACTTCGAGGGTGGGGATCCTTTTTTTTTTTTTTTTTTTTTTTTTTTTTTTTTTTTTAAATTTTGTTAAGCTGTAACAACACACAAAATCTGCATGTTATGATCGACTGACAGCGTTTGAAACCACGAGGATTTGGCGTACTAAAACACCGCGTCGGGGATGAAACAGGAAGGATACTTTAATAATCCCAAACTGTGTTGAAATACACGACAGAGAGTCTCCACAGAGCTGAAAGCTGGCCTGTCAGGGAGAGAGAGGGTGAGTTTCAGCTAACACACACTCACACACACACACATAGACACACACACACACACACAGGTTAGCCTGCTAATTTAGCAATTTCTAACCAACGACTACTAAAAGTTGGCTCAAGTCCGCGTTAGTCGGCTGTTTGGGTTGTAAAAACGAGCCGTGGATGTTGCTCGGGTCGTTTAATCGTATGACACGTAACTTAGCTTAGCGTCAAGTTTGGTGTGTGGCTAACATTACAGTCAACGTTGCTTAGTGTGTGTGTGTGTGTGTGTGTGTGTGTGTGTTGGCTCCCGTTGCCTTGTTAGTTTTTTAAAAGCATTTGCGTGGCAGCTTTTATATTTTACAAAGTGCCATTATAAGTGCTTTCTCTACGTCCACTCCAGTGAGGTGTTAACATAGCCACAGGTAACAACACAGCAACAACAACAGGTAAAGGCTGGGCTGCTAGTTTACACCAGAAAATGATACTTTGGTTTCACTGTAAGGTCATGTAATACCACAGCAATAACAGCACTGTGTTTGTCACTGTAAACCCCCTCATACTCAATTCATGTACTCTGACGTAAACAAACACTGTATTACAAAGATTGTCATATTTGGATATTATTCTTTGACCTGATTAAAGGATTGCTAGTGGTTGACACTGTTTGTTTTTTTGGCCTGGATTGGACCGCTGACACACACAAAAAAAACTCAGATAAACTCTGATAAGTTTGTAAAAGAAGATAAAAAAAAATATCTGAAAACTCTCTCTCTCGCTGTGTCTGAAACCTGTCGCTGTTATGTCAAGACAGACAGATAATCACTAGTCAAAATGCTCACCAGGGCCCCCCCTTCCTACCTCCCTATAGCTGTGCGAACAGGAAATGCTGAGAAATGCAGCGCAGTGAGGACATACATCGGGAATTTCAGCCCTCCAGCTTTGTTGTCCTGTCCTGCTGCATTCTTGTGCATATGTGTGTCTGTCTGTGTGTGTGTGTGTGTGTTAGTTGGAACGCAATGGTGTTTTATGAAGGTGTCAGTTATCATCACTCACTTCTGTGCTCACGTGTCTCCGCAGTTGAAAAATGCCATCATGAGATATGACAACAAGGCTCATTCATGAGCAACAATGTAGTAAAGGACAATGGCAATAAAGAGGCACACAGTCCCACATGGTAATGAGGCTTTATTTCAGTGGCCGTGGCTGCATCTGTGTGGAATAGTGAGTTGTTCAGTGTTGTTGTGAGACAAAAGATGTCTGCTTGAACTGGGGGCTGTTTCTCCCAGGCTGGGGAAAGAAGTCTTGTGACTCTAGCGTCAGCTCTGCATCTGTTTGCAGCTGATCATCTGAGCCTGCATGGACTCAGTAAACTTTGCTCAGTGATCTTTTACAGTCTACATCTGTATTACAGCAGTTTCGGCTGTATCATAAACTTATTTAATAGGCAACAAATAGTTAAACGTTTAAGCCTGACGGTGGAGTTGTGGACCTGTGCTGTAATCTGTTTAATTTAAAGGAGGGGTTCACCTAAAATTCAAAAAAGAAACCCACATTTAACTTCATATCCTTTGTGGTATCTAGTCATGCGGATTGCAGATGGATGTCCTAAGTATCCGACCCAGGACATTACTTTTGGAAAAAGCGCGCTACTTAAGTTTTTCAAATGTCATTTTTCAATCCAGCAAGCGCCACAAACAAATCGGTATTTTGCTGGACTTATTGTGCCCGTGGATATCTCACAACTAGACCTAGCATCATGGCTAGAAACCGCTAATTTTTTTTCACTGTCATTTTGGCGAACCGACCCTTTTTAATCGCTCGTGGAACAGCTATATAGACAATGCTTGGTATGTTTGAGAACATGTGTTTACCAAGTACTTACAGGTTTAACAAGTAGTCCCATCACTGGAATGCTTTGTTTCAGTTCAGGCATCTGTCTCACAGCGAAGCAGCGCGTTGTTACCTCGGCTTCTTTGTTTTCGAGCTGGAGGTTGTCGCCTGTGAGACATTTCTTTGTACCTTTCCACACATCTGTCTGTCTACATACCAGTCACTGGAGGCGTGAGGGGAGGTTGTCAGGACACAGCCCACTGATTTCCTTACTGTAGGTGCTGTTACTATGGAAACAGGAGACCTATCACTCGCTTACCTCAGGATTTCCGACTGGCCATTCTCCACATTTGCACCTGACATCATGGTTCAGTTCATGTTTTGCGTAGGCTTCTCTTGTTCGGGTTAACAGCCTCTGGTGTGTAGCACATGTGGACAGATGGAAAGCCAATCCAGATAAACTTCTTTAAACCGCTCTTGGATCATATTGCTGTCCATTCAGTGTTAGTAATGAAGCCCATATTCATTAGGTTGTACCACTCTGTTGCCTGTTGTGTGTTTTTCTTTCAGTGTACTCATTCTTGTTTTTCCTGCTTTCAGCTCTGACCACATATGAGACCGCTGTCCTGCAGATGAGCCATCGGTGGGGGCTTCCAAGTCGCTGTCGCAGACCCAGATAGTTCCTGGTGGCAGCGGCATTGCCCCCCCCCCCCACACACAATCCCACTATGCCCAACAGCAGTCGGGCGGGGAGCCTGAAGGACCCTGAAATTGCTGATCTCTTCTTCAAGGAGGACCCAGAAAAGCTCTTTGAAGATCTGCGTGAGATCGGACATGGCAGCTTTGGTGCTGTATATTTTGTGAGTACTTCACGATATAATGCTATGATCCGAGCCTGAGGCCGTGTTCAGTGTGACATCAGAACTGCATTCATCCCACGCATTCATTTCATTGTGGCCGCTGTGTTGACACACAGGGACGCAGAACACAAATGGTTGTCGGGGCAGAAAAGCTCAGCCCTTGCTCAGTTAATCAAATACTTTTAAGTGCACATTTATACACAACATGAATGGCGATCATTGTTAATGAGGATAAAATGACTGCTGCCATGAGGAACTTCCCTGAAAACTGGAAAAAATCTCATTGTCTTCCACAAAAAAAGTTCAGTGTATCTATACAGAATATGTTTGAAGGCTGGGGCCTTGTAGCACTTTTTGTTTTAGTATTCGCCAACATGAGAGCATTGTTTTATGAATCACAGTGGCCTTTTAAACATTTCAGATTGATTCTAAAAATACGGACAGTTCTTAATGACACTGTCTGTGTGTCAGCCTTGACCTCCAGCAAATTATTGAGCCATCAGACTTTACTGTAAAAATCAATTATTGTGATATTTTACGATCGTGATGGTGTATTTCTGTCTTAATATCTTGGACAGATTATATAGTCTCTGTAATGTGAATGTAATGCTCGTAATGCAGTCAGAAGCACTCTGTTTATGTCAGTCAGCCTACAAAGAGTCCCAGTTTGTCATTTACCATCCTGCCATTTGATAATGTGGATCATGTAGTTGAGTCTCTAATACAGAGTGTTGTTGTAATGGTTGGAAGGAAAAGAGGTCACATACAGTCATGATCAGTTTAACAATGCAAATAGACATAAGTTAAGTTTTATAATGTAGACAAACAGACAGATTCTACTGTAGCACATGTAGTCTAAGTCACTAAACCAAAAGTAAAGTGAAGATGACAACCAGTGTGCAATGTGCTTGTCGTTCAGGCACGGGATGTGCGGACAAATGAGGTGGTGGCCATCAAGAAGATGTCTTATAGTGGAAAGCAGTCCACTGAGGTATGCACTGATTTATATTTATGTACTGTTTCCACATTTAAGAACATGGTTTTGTTTGTTTCTTCTCACGGTCTTCTGATTCTTTCTCTTTTCACAGAAATGGCAAGACATAATAAAGGAGGTGAAATTCCTGCAGAGAATACAACACCCAAACAGCATAGAGTACAAAGGATGTTTCCTACGAGAGCACACTGCCTGGGTGAGCTGATGATGCTGTATGATATTGTCCACTGATTGATAAAGAAGAGAGAAACTCACTCACACTCTTTACACTCTTTATTTGATTGCAGCTGGTAATGGAGTATTGTCTAGGCTCTGCTTCAGATTTGTTAGAAGGTGAGTTGTTAATCCTTTGAACTCCTCGTCTTTGCATGAGGCTGCATGACTACAAGCACAGACTACAAGTTCACCCTCGTCAATTTTATATTTGTTTACATCGCTGTGGGTGAATTTATCCCCTCCAGTTCACAAGAAACCTCTGCAAGAAGTTGAAATAGCTGCAATCACCCATGGTGCTCTTCAAGGGTTGGCTTATCTTCACTCCCACAACATGATTCACCGGTGAGTGTTTCAAGTGTTTGGTAGCATGCTGGGCATCGAGTGCTCGTGCTCTCAGGTGTGCTGTCCTGTGCGTGTGTGTGTATAGCCGTAATCGTTTCCACTTATGTTTGACAGAGATATCAAAGCAGGAAACGTCTTACTGACAGAGCCAGGGCAGGTAAAACTAGCTGATTTTGGTTCTGCCTCCATTGCCTGTCCTGCCAACTCCTTCGTTGGGACTCCATATTGGTACGTAACAAAACATGCACATTAAAGGTTCCTATCACAGCACCTTTTTGGATTTTTCATTAAATTTCTATCAATGTTTTTATTGTGCTGACTGTTTTTTGTTTTCTCAGGATGGCCCCAGAAGTAATTTTAGCTATGGATGAGGGTCAGTATGATGGAAAGGTGGACATTTGGTCTTTGGGAATAACCTGCATCGAATTAGGTACGGTCACTGTCTTCTTCAACCTGAATCACATCAAATCACAAGATTTAAACCTTGTTTGTTGTTGCATTGCTTGAAGCCACATCAGTCTCTTTTTACACTTTTACAAACATCTCATAGCCAGCATTCATTTGGCTCACTTAGCCAGTCAATAACTGAATAATGTTGCTCTTTCTTCCTCCTTAATTTCATTTTTCTTCAACATCCTGCCTCCTTGATGTAACCCGCTACTTGGTCTGTAGCTGAGAGGAAGCCTCCACTGTTCAACATGAATGCAATGAGTGCCTTATACCACATAGCACAGAATGAGAGCCCAATGCTGCAGTCTAGTGAATGGTAAGTCGAGAATTAAACTTCTAAGAGCTGGTGTGTTGTTTCCTAAACAAACAGAGTGCTTTTAATACTCCAATTCTGTCCTTTTTCCATCCTCTCTTTAGGACGGATTATTTCCGAAACTTTGTTGATTCTTGCCTTCAGAAATTTCCCCAGGATAGGCCAAACTCCGAGGAGCTTTTAAAGGTAAGAATCAAAAAACAGTTATGACATAACCACCCGTAACCAGGATTTTTAAAGCAAGTCCTTTCTGTTATTTTTCCTCCAGCATGCATTTGTCCAGCGTGAGCGACCAGAATCAGTTCTAATAGACCTGATCAGTCGGACTAAGGATGCAGTGCGGGAACTGGACAATCTGCAGTATCGTAAAATGAAGAAGATCTTGTTCCAAGAAGCCCACAATGGCCCTACAGCTGAGGCACAAGACGAAGAGGAGGTCTGTCATGTGACTGTTTGAACTGCTTCTATGTTACATTTGTCTCTTTCTCGATTTCTGTCACCTCCAGATTGGCGAGGTTATATTTTATAGTGTCGTGTCATCCCGTGTTATTAGAGAGCATTGTTGTGACCTTGCTACTGTTTGCGTGCCACGTGTGTTATTTTTAGGAGCCAGAACACAGTGTGGGCAGGACGGGTACAGTGAACAGCGTGGGGAGCAACCAGTCCATACCCAGTATGTCAATCAGTGCCAGTTCCCAGAGCAGCTCTGTCAACAGTCTAACAGATGCAGGCGACGACAAGAGTGAGGTGGACATGGAGGGAGACCACACAGTCATGTCCAACAGCTCTGTGATACACCTCAAACCTGTAAGAAGTCTATTCATACGTTTAAAGAGAGACATAAATATTTGCAGTGTCTTGTTTTACATGTTTTGTCTACCTTTCAGGAGGAACAGGCGTATAACGAAGAGTCAGAACCTCACACCCGGCCAACTGAGCAACAGTCCCCGCCCGCACACACCCCACGGCCAAAACGGAACCGCGAGCACTTTGCTACTATACGCACAGCCTCAGTGGTAAAAACAGTTATTGTATATATCAAATAAGAAGAAAATATTTTGATAGATTGTCCTCGTGATCATTGAATGCTTTCGCTATAAGGCTAGAAAGTAGTCTTTTTTTTTTAAATCTAATCAAAAGCAGAGCCACGATCCAGCTTGAAACATTTATGCATGTGGAAATGCACTTTAAAGTCTTAAATACCTCACTTTTATGTGACACATATGGCAGCCTCGCATATGTATTTCTCTGTCAGAAACTTGTTCATTCCACCCACAACAACATAAAGACAATCTGTGTCCCGTGTTTGCCAGCTCACTCGCCAGATTAAGGAGCACGAGCAGGATTCGGAGTTAAGGGAGCAGATATTGGGCTACAAGCGCATGAGGCGGCAGCACCAGAAACAGCTGATGGCTCTGGAAAACAAGCTGAAGGCTGAGATGGATGAGCACAGACTCCGCCTGGACAAGGAGCTGGAAAACCAGAGGAATAGCTTTGCCCAAGAGATGGAGAAACTGATCAAGAAGCACCAGGCGTCCATGGAGAAAGATGTATGATTTAAACTCATTTGTGTGTTTTCACTGGCTATTTTTTTTTCCTAGACCTAACTGTTGATCATGTCTACTTTTTCCATTAGGCAAAAACATTTAGCAACGATGAAAAGAAGTTCCAGCAGCACATTCAGAGTCAGCAGAAGAAAGAGCTCAACAGCTTCCTAGAATCCCAGAAGCGCGAGTACAAACTTCGCAAGGAACAACTCAAAGAGGTGAGGGGATCCAGGAAGTTTTTGCCCTGTACATTAGTCAGTCAGTCAGTCAGTAGTATAAAGTCTATTCTACCGGTGACCTGGAATCTTTCTTGGATTTAGGAGTTGAATGAAAATCAGTCAACACCTAAGAAAGAAAAGCAGGAGTGGCTGTCCAAGCAGAAGGAGAACTTCCAAAACTACCAAGCAGAGGAGGAGGCCAACTTACAGCGCAGACAGAGGCAGTATCTGGAGCTGGAGTGCCGCAGATTCAAACGGAGGATCTTGATAGCTCGTCACAATATTGAACAGGATTTAGTGCGTGAGGTCAGCGCTCTGTTTCCTGCATTTTACTGCAGCGTCGCAAATGGAATCAACAGTCTAAAAGGGAGTTTTCTTTGCTGCCTGTCAATCTCATCTCTCTGTTTGCCTCTCCGTGTGCATATAATTAGGAGCTGAACAAGCGTCAGACCCAGAAGGAATTTGAACATGCCATGCTTCTCCGGCACCACGAATCCATGCAAGAGCTGGAGTTTCGCCAGCTCAACACCATCCAAAAGACGAGGGCTGAGCTGATCCGCCTGCAGCACCAGACGGAGCTCACCAATCAGCAGGAGTACAACAAGAGGAGGGAGAGGGAACTTCGACGCAAACACGTTATGGAGGTTCGCCAGCAACCCAAGAGCCTCAAGGTGAGAGCTCGGCCAGTGAGCATGCACGTACACTGAATATTCAGTCACAACACTTTAATTTCAATGAAGAAAGAGAATTCAATTGAATATTTCTCACATTTAATCATATAAATAAACAATTATATACAAATGTAGTTCTGTGAACTACTCTACTCTTAATTAATAAATAATAATGATGATGTGATGGTAATGATAGCAATAATAGTAATGAGGGAATAAATAGTCTTATGCAGTGTCCACATTTAGCATTTTAGTGGCCTGAGGGGAGAAGTTCTTCCCGAATCTGTCAGTGCTGGTTTGGCGTATCCGAGACTTTCTTCCTGATCGCAGCAGTAAAGACTGGGTGGTGTGGATCCTTAAAGACTCTCCTAGCCTTATTTTTACAGCATTTAGTAGAAGTGTGTTGCAGGTAGAGTAGAGTACCACCTATCATACATTCAGCTAAATAAATCACCCCTTGCAGGGCCTTGTGATCTTGCTTAATAAGATATTATTGGTACCAATACCATTATCAGTTCTGCTTATCGGTCAAATTCTTTGTTGATTCCCTAATTGATCCGTCTTCTTTTTGATTTTGTGTGGGGAAAAATTGGCTACACAGGTTTCTGAAAGCACTATTGTTTGCCCAATGTTTGATTTGGAACCGGTTAGCCTGAGAGATAGCTGTAGCGACAGCTGGTGTTTACACCCTTTACTCAAAATGATCATTTTACAGACCTTACGACGAGCACTGTTGCCATCTTCCTTTGTGAAATGAAGCCACACTTTCCGTTTCTTATCCTCTCTGTCATGACTACTCCTCGTTGCAAGTTTCCAGCAGCGTCGACACACAACTTTGAAGTCATTGTTTTTGCAATGCGCAACTGTCAGAAAACCACGCCAGCATTAATAAAAGGAATCGATAAGCTCCAAGACAATTTGGAACTGATTCTCAGCTGGAACCTTTTCTCAGTGCTCATCCCTAATTTCAATAATAAAATGTTGCCCTAGATACTTGTAGGATCTGCCTAATATGCAAAATACCATTAGTCGTAGACCATTTCTTAACCTTGAAGAAGCTCAGATGAAACACAAAATGTAGAGTAAAAAGGCTACATTAGAGTTATGGTTGTGTGGCTTTTACCTCCCCTTTGGTTAGACAAACTGTTTTTATAGCATTAAGAATAGAAGCTGAGCCATGTTTCTTGTTGAGCCAAAAAATGTTGTGCTTGTGCAGACCCAATGTAGATAATCCCGTTTCTGTTTCTGTGTTGCTTTTCGAGTGTAAAGAAATACATAATTTAATATGTTTCTCCAGTCCAAAGAGCTACAGATCAAGAAGCAGTTCCAGGACACATGTAAGATCCAGACCAGGCAGTACAAAGCACTGAGGAACCATCTGTTGGAGACCACACCAAAGTCAGAGCACAAGGCTGTCCTTAAACGGCTGAAGCAGGAGCAGCACCGCAAACTTGCCATCTTGGCAGAGCAGTATGACCACTCCATCAATGAGATGCTTTCCACTCAGGCGGTGAGTCTGGCAATGCCAGGAATTTAAAATCCTAAAGCTGTGAAGTGAGACCATGAAGGCACCACCCAGTTGTACATTTTTCCACTTTTAGCAGATTTGTCCAAATCAGTTAGAGCTGTCGATTTATTTTTTTCCTCGTTCCACGATCTTGTCTTCGTCCTTTAGCTACGTCTGGATGAGACTCAGGAGGCTCAGTGCCTAGGCCTACGAATGCAGCTACAGCAGGAGCTGGAGCTTCTCAACGCCTACCAGAGCAAGATCAAGATGCAGACGGATGCCCAGCACGAACGCGAGAGAAAGGACCTGGAGCAGAGGGTGTCACTCCGAAGGGCCCTGCTGGAACAGAAGGTTTTCCACTATTCATTAGTCTCATGTGCAGATTTACATTGGTCTGACTCCACGATTACTGAATTTTAGAGGTACTAAAAGCCAAGAACACTCAAACAGGTTTTCATAGGACCTGCTCTGGTTGAAGGTGGGTGAGATCATGATGTAGTTGTCATTTCACGTGCAACAAAACGAACAGAACAGACACCGCCTGTACACATCAGCTCAGCCTTAGACTGGTTTAATTAGGGAAAATAACACCTGTGGATGTGTACCATGGGTGTGCTGCACCTTTAAGAGTAACCGCAGACAGCACAGGTGTTGCTAATAACACAACAATGACTCACTTAGACATGACGGTGTGAAAGCATGAACAATACCACGGTCAGCCAGCATCATTGCATAGCATTTCCTGACGACTGAACAGATTTTCAGTAGTTTTAGTTTAATGAGTGAGTTCATCATCTGTAGTCCATTTAGGAAACACTTTGCCTATAGTACCAATGTCTGATATTAGGCCACATCCACCCATATAAGGGGACCTTACATTCAAAAAATCTGGTTTTGTACCTGTTATGTTATGATTTCTCTGCGCACTATCAATAAATGGATGCCAGCAGAGCACAGTACAGAGTAACTGAGTGGGTAATGTTGGAAAAACACCAAGATTTTGTGTCCGAGTGTCAAGTGTCCGGCCGAAAACTTGCCACTCTCCTCCCGCTTTAGGCCTCCCTCCAAAGCCTCTCTGCATTTGATTTATTATTTGCTGTCATGATCTAAAGAGATTTTTAACAAATACAACAAAAATGCTCTTAATATATCACCTACACTAGCCTGTGAAGCATATATGAACATTGTTTTTTTACTAGCTTTTTTAATTCTTCCATAGATCGAGGAGGAGATGTTGTCCTTGCAGAATGAACGCATGGAACGAACCCGGAGCCTGCTGGAACGCCAAGCCCGAGAAGTTGAGGCTTTTGACTCCGAGAGCATGCGCCTGGGCTTCAGCAACATGGTGCTAGCCAACATCTCCCCGGAAGCCCTCAGCAATAGCTTTCCTGGAGCTCCAGGAAGTTGGAGTCACCATCAGCAACAGCATCCACCTGGGAGCGCTCAAGGGCCACGCTGGGGCAGCGGCAGCCTGGGCGCGGGGTCGAGCCACCATGGCAGCCATCACCACTATCACTCCAGTCCGGGAGGGTCACCTATGCAGCAAGGCTGGGGGCAAGGCATGCAGGGAGGTGGGGCTCCATCACCGTGGGGCCACCCGTCAGCGGTCTCCCGCAGCAGTGTAGGTCTACAGAACAGCCCACAAGCAATGGGAAGGACACCGCCAGGAGGGCGCAGTGAGCCGGGCATGAGCAGGAGTACCAGTGTCACCTCTCAGATATCTAACGGGTCACACCTCTCCTACACATAGATCCTCCGTCAGCCCCGGAGTCAGAGGTTGAGCGCGCGGGGGGAAATGTAGAATCCAACAAACACAGCAGGACAGAGTATCGGCTGAGGTCTGCCGCTCTGTGTCTGTCTTCCTCCGGCTCTCCCGTGTACAGATGTGGATGTGTGATGAAATAAATGTTGCTCAGGTCAAAAGGGCTGGAAGATGCGCAGCCCGTCCTCACGGCAGTTTATCGGCACACATACAGATCCTTAAATTTATGTTACATAAGCAATTTGAGTGTCAACACATAATACTCCCATTTGTTTTTATTTACAGCTCTCTCCTACGGAATTTAAAAAAATATATGTTTCATGCTATTTACAGCCATTGCTCTCATTTTGCACATGAAACACTGTTAAAAAGCCTTTGACACGTGTTAATTATGTCCCTTAGAAATGTGGTATCAAACAATCACAGTAAATTGAATCTTATTTAGCCCCCCCCCCCCTTCATATTCAGTTATACACTGGTCGATTCTCTGACGGTGGTTTTAAAATGCAGCAGACCTAACTAGAGATGCTTTGCTGTTGTGATACGAGCCTGCTGTAATGGTCATTGTGATGCTTCGTTTTTTTTATTCGGTCGTTTTTTTCGATTTCCTCGTCATCAGCCAAAATGAGACTTCAAAAATCAGAGCCAAATAAACTAATCCTAACAGGCTTATGCTACAACACTACTACAGTGCCTTTTTGAACCTTTGGTTATAGACGATCTCAGATGGTTATAGTTTGATATTTTAAATTTGATCATCAGTTTATAATCTGTGCCAGTGTATGTTCAGTTCAGTCTATTTTAAAGATATTTTTTGGCCTTTTCAAGCTTTATTTCCGACAGAGACAGCTGAAAAGTGAAAGGAATGCAGGGAGAGAGAGACGAGGAATGACATGCAGGAAAGAGCCACAGGTCGGAGTCGAATCCTGGGCTTCTGCAGCAAGGACTGAGCCTTCGCACATGGGGCGGCGGCTCTACCAACTGAGCTAAACGCCACCCCGGTTCAGTCCATTTTACACCTGTGATTTTAGTTCTTAAATACTTTTTTCTCACATTATTATATTCACTGTGTATACAGTAAAGTTGGTTTAAGTCTTATGAATGGTGAGGTTTAGAAAAATGACGTGTGTATCAGTAACTATATTTTTAGGGCTTCAGAGTAGTGGTACTCGACGGGGGTGAACCCCTCTGTTACAGAGAATGTCGTACACATTGACAGGAAGAATTGTGAGTTTAAAAAAAAAAAGAGAGAGAGAGACACGTTTGCCTTCGAAAACAATCCTAGTGTTGATCTGTTGATTTTTATTAGTGCCTTTTTAAAACTGCTGCCTTTTTTAAAGCACTTTATACAGCTAAATATGTGTAAGATTAATATGACTTCTTTCTCGCGAAGCACCTGGTGGGCGAGTGTTTTGTCGGTACGTATGTAGGGGAGTTGAGGAGTCGAGCTAACCTGTGCTGTGATTTTATTTTTATTTTTTAAGGAGCGATTTCCCCCCAAGTACAGACAAGGCCAAGTGTATGTGGACATACAGTATGCGAGTGAAAGCTTTCCCCCCTCTTCCTGCAGCTTTTGAAACTGTAGCTATCGTTGGTCGTCTCCTCTGTGTGCTTGTGCTGAATTTTGATTGAGTAGAGGACGTGAGGATGCTGCAGTCTTTCTATAAAACACAAACCGAGTTACCTGAAACGAGTCCATTAGCGTAAGTACAGACAAGATAGCTTATGATCATTGTCATGACCATGACAGCAGGCTTGGCACTAACTAAGAAAACGACAACACTGTTTTAAAAAATGTTGAGGTCCAGTTAAGTAACACTAAAAGTTAAAAAAAAAAAAAAATTTTAAAAAGGTGCTAAGTTTCTAAATGTTACACCATCTCATCAGCACCCAGGAACGAGGGTGACTGAAAGAAGCACACGCTCGCACGATGGCATTGTAGCATATACGTGTAAATGTAAATCAGCGCTGACGCACACTCTGTGAAATACAGCCAAAAACAAAATAAATGTGGCAAAACAACAAAAAAAAGCACTTAGGAATTCCTTTTGATAACTCTAGCAGCTCCTCTAATAATATCTGTTTCTGTTCGCTCCCTTCTCTCTGGTTTGTGGTTGAAATATCTTTGGAAATGTTTTAACAGCCTCCCTGTTCACATTTTTCTTTCCATGCACAGAATTTAAAACACTTTGTTGAAAAAGGCCTTTACGGATAATGATCCAGAGATAATACGGATATACATATATGTATGCTCCCCTGAATCACAAAGCTGGAGTTAAATGTTCATATGTGTATATTTTATTAAAGAAAACATTTAAAGACTAAACTCACATTTTAAGAAAATCATTTCTAAAACTAACTTTTTTTTTTTTTTTTTTAAACTGATGGACCACACTGATGTAACCAAACCGGTGTTGAGTTGTCTGGATTGGAAGATATTCTTGGTTTTGTGTACACAGACAGAATGCCACATATGCATCTATTTGCTGTCATCTCCTTTTTTTTTTTTTTTTTAAATTAAAACGCCACTTACTTAGCCAGCCTGCCTGTCTCGATGGACTCGCTGCAGGGTTCGATCTCCCCTTTACTGCACACGTTTTGACCATTTGTCCCCATTCCACTCTGATTCAGAGCCACCTTTACATACGCTGGCTCTTTCCGGAACGCCGTACTGTGATATTATTCATATCACATTTGAGGACACAAAAATGCTGGGGTCTTTTTATTTTTTCTTAAAGAGGTGGGATTTTTTTTTTTTAATTTTCCGTGTGTGTGTGTGTGTCTCTGTGTGTATGTGTGTGTGTATAGAAAGTATGCATCATATCATGTTACATATGGTTTGGTCCCAAAACTCTCTCTTTTTTTTTTAATGCTACTCGTTCCAGCTACTGTAACACAGTAATAATTTCTTTTCTGGTTTATTGATATTTGGTAAATTACAGGGGGAATGTATTTATCATGATCAGAATATTACCTTAATTCAAAAAGCCAACACCAAGAGTTTGAATGTCAGGCCAATCAGACCTCACACACATGCCAACCTTAAGTTTGTATGCACAATTTCTGTTCACTTTTACGTCAATGTCGTGTGCGCAGGGGAGTCTGGATATCGATGTCAATCATTGTCAGTCCTAAGACCTTTCCACCAACCTGGATTTTACTTTTTATTTTTATTTTCACTTTTAACTTTGATGTCAAAATTTTTGTCCTACTGACTGAAAGCACGTGGGATACAGAGAATGAGAATCGGCAACAGAAAATGGTGATCCTTTCTATGGTCAAACACTGTGCCATACCTGAGTTGCCAAGCCCAGATACCACTGCATTGTCTCATCTCCATGGTTTGACCGATAATCGGGCTGTTGGCATGAAATGTATGAAACAAGTTGGTTCTGGTCTAGTGGCCAAAGTTTAAAAAACAAAAAACAAAAACAAAAAAAGAAAGAAAGAGACAGGCAAATTATGAAAAGAGATTGCATTTCTTTGAAGATGTCAGTATTCTTCTTTGGCACATTACCACTACAACTCATAACCTGTATTAAACTGTATAGATGGTGGAACTTTGTTGTTTGAATGTCAAAGAGATTATGAAGATACTACATAAGAGATGGTAAAGTACTAAAAGTGGATTTAAATTGTGTAAAAAAAAAAAAAAACAATAAAAATAGGATCAAATTTACTATTTTGTTTGTATTATATTTACCATTGTGTTGGCAGAGGGATATTGAACAGAAATCAGCTGTAATAAAGTAATTTTAGTATAACTTGTCTTGTGTTTTTTATTCTTGTTATTATTATTATTATTATTAGGTATACCTCAAGTGTGCAGCTATAGCATGAGATGATTGTTGCACACGGGATGTAATATTGGTGCTGCCTCCATGAGGCTGCAGAAAATGCCTGTGGATCAATGCAACAATGCAACAACTGCTCCCAGCGGCGGAAGTACGTGCAACGTGATCTGTGACGAGCATTGTAAACAAAAGGTGAATGTTTAACCGGACTGGGAAAGGAATGCAGTCTCCACAGCCTTTGGACTGAGTGAGTAAACAATCCTAAACATTGCGTACTTACCTTTATGTCTATGTAAGTGTGACAACTTGTAACGCCGCGTTAAAGTTAGCTGCAAAACCTCCAGTTTGCTAACCGCCGTAACTAGTTTTTACATTTGAAATATTTCCACTGGCGACGCGTTAATTGCGTTTGAATACGATTATACAACAATATACTCGTTAATGTTGAAATCAAAGTGTAACGATGAGCTTAATGGAGCTTACACAAACAAACTAAAGCTATGCAGCCACGGCTAAAAACAAGTAGCCAGCTGTTAGCTCGCTAACTGACTGGGCACTGCTACTTGTAGCTCCAATTTAGCTGCCAAGCTGGGATAAAAATAAACATTATTATCTCTGTAACACCGACTTAAACTATTCCCCCTGCTCTGAAGATATTCACCAACCAGTTTCTGTCAGTAATTTTTGACGTTACACGAACTTAAACAGCGTGAACGTCGTTGTCTGCAAAGCTAACTTTAGCTATGGCAACCGTCGACATTTAACTGACGTTAGCTGAAATGATTCACTAACAAATGAAAAGACAGAAATGAGTCGGGCATCATTCATGTCTGGGCCCAAACACCAGGTTCACATTTGTAAGACAGCCAACTAATATCCAATATCTATGGTAAATATATATTACAGTGTCTGTGCTACAAAAAGAAACAAAATACTTGCTGCTTGCTTGCATTATTGTGCCCAACATGATGTTATGTACTTAAATACAGCACAGTAATTGTACTTAGGTTATCCAAATACTACTTATTTATTTACTAATAGCAGTATTTTGATATAGTACACTGCAGATTTCTTATATGTGGGGCTGATTAACATAAATCTATTACCTATATGTTTTTTTTTTCTATTATCAGTTTGTCATTACTTTATGCAGTTTTATTATTAGTAGTATTATTCTCTGTATGTCAATTCTCTGTTCTTTATAACTGAAATCTGTTTTCTGCCTCTCCCTGCACTTTGTCATTTCTATATCATTTTAACTGTGCAAAATAAATAAAGCTAAACAGTATAAGAGATAATGATGAATTAAATGCCTACTGTTCAAGTGAATAATGTGGGAAAAAACACCAAATAGTCATTATATGTTGACATATGTGCAGTGCATACAAGACTAGATATTGTTTACAGTCTGTCCTGTATTATATGTCTATAACAATTTGTCTAATGCAAAGAGAAGTAATGAAGTTGAACACACTCAGCAGCATGTTTATTGAAAACGGTAATGATTAACCCAGCATGATTTGCACAATTTCCCCCAAATGGTTCAGTGCAACCAGAGACATTAAACTTGATAAATGGTACAGCAAACTGTGACAGCAGAGAACCTAACCCTGAATTAAAGTAGAACAATAATACACGATGAAATCAGAGGACAGGTGATAACCTTTCATGGTCATGATTTCATCCTCTCTGCTGTGTGTCTCGTGTCCTCACAGATCTCCAGGATGTTGTGTGAAGTCCTGCTGTCATCACTATGGTTCCTGTTTGTTATCTTCTGGGTCGAGACGATAAGTATCTGGCTGTTCCTGTCAATGTTCTACCAGGACCGGGCGTTTTACCACTGGGGAGATGGGTAAGAGATGCGTTTCTGTGACCAGCTGTTTTTCTGTGCATCATACGTTCATGACAGGTTGTTCATCATCAGACTTAAGACATATATAGGAATTCTCACAGTTATTTCTGCCCTTACTTGCAAAATTTGGAAACTATTTCTAGCTTCTTTATCTTCTTCTGTTCTATTCTCTACATTACTGTTTCATCCAATATCATATTTTCAAAGCACTTCATTCTTGGTTCTGACAATGTTACATGTAACAAGCTGGTTCATAAAACCAGGTTACCTGTAACTGACCCAGTTGATGTGATACCGATTGTCCAGGATTACCAGTGTTAATCTCAGTGAAGCCAGGTGAAAAGAGACACATTAAGTTGAACTAGCTTTGTGGTAAAGGCCCCAGATCGATGATGTTTTCTTCACCAGCACTTATTTGTCAATAACTTGGAAGCAGAGGTGGAGAAGAGAAGAGAAGGTAGAATAAAACACCGTCTCCATTTTCTTGGTAGGATCCAAACTTAGACCTGAAGACCTGAAGAGTCCTCAAAGCCTCTTGTGAACCGACAGATGGAAAAACACTTCAGGCCTAATGGGCAATGTCCATTAGGGAATCAGTGTTGTACGTACGTGGTTCATGGGCTAGTGGGCATGATTTCGTCTAATGTAGCCACTCTTTTCATGTTGCAGGGTATTTACAGATGATCCTGGACAGATGATATACATGTTGAGCAGGTAAGAACTTTGCTTTTACCCTGTTTTATTGAGTTTTCAACTATTTGAAAGATGAGTATATATGTGCGCATGGTTTTAATCTGTTGTGTCTCTCCACAGAGTCGATACCCATATGCAGACAGAGACGCAGACCTGAGACAGGAACAGGAGAACTCAGCTGAAAGGACTCTCAATACAGGGCTGTCGCAGTAATGCGACTGAAGGACGTACGCTGAAAAGCAGTAGCTGTTTTTCCTTTGCACTGCCTGCCTCACACACACACTGTTCTTCACAGCCCTTGTTAACATAGGTAAATGTAGTCCCACTTTAAATAACAGGTGGTGGAAAGTTGCAGCATGCAAGGTGCATGGCGCAACTAAGACGTAGCGGGAGGTCCTCAATGACCAAAGTGTATCACCACATACCAATGTAACATTTGTATCTTACAGAAATGGCTCTGTTCACAAAGGATGAGTTCAGACTTTTATTTCTTTAAACTCCATTTTCAGACTTGCACTAAGATGGTGTTTTGATCATATTGCTGTTCTATGCAATTGCAGTTGTTGCTGTCTGCAGCTATGTTTCTGTTTTTTAAATTCAGATTACACAAAATCAGTTCTAATTTAAGTGTATGATTGTTATTAACAGTTACCGTTTCGGTCCATGTTTGATGCCACAATTCTTAACAAGTAACTCATTTTGAATATTGGATGTACTATTGTCGGTTTAGATATAACTCTGAACACAATGGATAGATGATTTAGATTTCATACAATGTTCATGGGGTTTATATTTTCCACACTAACACCCTCACCGACAGGCAGGAGAAAAACTGGCAACACTACTTGAGCTTAAAAGTTCAGTATTGATGTTACAAAGAGTCCACTTACTGGGATTTTTCTTGAGCTTTCAGCCACATCTTGTGGCCTTTATCTGTCAGTGGATTTGCACAGTTGTCATATATTTTGATCCCGATATAAGACCACCTGTTATTACATGACAATTCAATACTGAGGACACGTGATGACTGCAAAAGCCCCATCTGCCGATGGAGATCACAAGATCGAACTGACAGGCTGGAAGCGGACCTTTGTATTAATGTTAATAAGAGATTTGTTCACGAAATAAAGGTGAGATCGTACTTTCAAAATACCCAACTCTTTGCAAGCTTGTGAGCTTATCGCTCAGACATTTTTTGTATTTCCTCTCATCAATTAAAGGGTTTACTTTTGAACAAAACCAGCAGATAGTTTTTGGTCTCCTTTTGTAACCGAGACAAAGAATGTCATTGTTGTTTTGTATCAAAATGCTAAATAAAAACTTTTAAAAAGTATTTTTTTAAGTGCACGTCTTGCCTGACTACACTGATACTTGAATCTCTATCTATCTATCTATCTATCTATCTATCTATCTATCTATCTATCTATCTATCTATCTATCTATCTACTTCAAAAAACAAAAAATAAACAGGTAAACAACAGACAAGTGTACAGAAGTCCATCCATCTACTTCACGTACCAGGGCAGCAGAGGTCGCTCACAATAAACTGCAGCGCCTCGGAGCTCAGAGTCGTTACCGGGTCATCAGCCTGTCCTGCCGGGTAAAAATAAAAATGCCGTACATCTGATTGAAGTTATACAGTTAATAGTTGTGTGTAGTTTAGCCACTGCGCAGTCTGTGGTTATCATCGGGTGTATTTGTGTTGATTACCGGTGCGAACAAAGCACGGCGCCTCCGGTCGGTGTGAGCAGTTTGTCACAAACATGGCTCCAACGATTCAGACACAAGCTCAACGAGAAGACGGCCACAGGTAAGTTATAATAAATGTTTTTTTTTTTACACGTGCAGTCTGAGTCTTCTGTTGACGTTAATGTTATCACGGTAACGTTAAGTGGTCGACATGAGCTCATTTCTGGCTGCTCGCTCGTCAGTTGTGTACAGCGTTAGCTAACGGTGCTATTGGTTAGCTGCGCAAACAAACAAGCTTAACGTCATGCTAAGCTAATTTAGCGTGCTAACCTTATTATTATTTATCAGTTCGCCGACTTAAAAGACTAACCTGGCTCTGCCCGGTCAGCTGTAGCAACTTAAAGTACAGCAAATCAAATCGCGACATTGTGCTAAATGTTAGCCACAGAGCTAACAGTAACGTAGTAACGCAGTAACGTTGGTTACAGTTGTAACGGGCTAAGTCGGTAAAGCTGCGGGCATTACCTGGCAGATTACTTTGACAAATGATAAATAACATTTTAAACTCAGTACTGACGCCATGTAACCACTTTTAAGGCTTTTTAAGCTAAAGATGAGATAATGAGAAACATGTAGAGATTTGACAACCTGTTTTTACTTTAGTTATCCGGTAGGTGAGGCATCTCCTTCAACTTTTAGGGTTTATTTCAGGGATGTCCAAACTTCTTTTAAAGATTTGATAATGTGACGATGCCAATACTAACATTTAGAAAATGAAAAATACCAATAAAAGTTGCATTTTAAGTTTAAAACGCATCACTCTTGCTCTCTTCTCTTTCACAAAATCACTCAGAAAGTCATATTTTGTGTCACATCTACAGCTTTATATGTTTGTCCTTAGAGGTTCAAATGCTTTGTCATGTCAACCCAAAAAAAAAAGCCAAATCTTCCAGCCATACAGTATCTAACAATCCTAGCAGGCCAGAAATAATATTATAAAAACAAACCGCTGGGCCGTACTTTGGACACCCCCGGTTTAGAGCATTTTCACAAATAGAAAGAAGACTGAGATATAATATTTTCCTGCAGTGGTTCTGTGTGTAAAAATGTAAACAACATTTGTGTATCCATCCAAACATACAGGAGAATGTTTAAAAAAAGCAGCACACAGTGTATTGTACAGATGTCACAGTCTAGTGATTTATGAGAGACGCTAACAACAAGTCTTTCTCTCTTTTAGCAGGCCGTCCTCACACAGAACTGTCCCAGAGAGGTAAGTAGATTTAGAGCTATTAAGTATATACTGTGTAGTACTACTACTACTTTTAAAAGTAGTGAAAATGTGTCTGATAACCCAAACTGTGTCCTTTGTGTACAGGTCAGGCGTGGTGTGTCGGGTGAAGTACTGCAACAGCCTCCCTGACATCCCTTTTGACCCCAAATTCATCACATATCCATTCGACCAGCACAGGTAAGCATCCAGCTTCTCCAACCACAGAGCGCACACCGGTGAACACGGACACAGCTTGACGTTTGTTCCTCTGTCGTGGCAGGTTTGTACAGTATAAAGCCACTTCTCTAGAGAAGCAACACAAGCATGAGCTCCTGACTGAACCAGACCTCGGGGTCACCATTGATCTCATCAACCCAGACACCTACCGCATAGATCCCAACAGTAAGTCTCCAGTAGTTACATGTCACGCCCTATCTTTCTTTTTTTTTTTTCCAGAGAGTGTCACGCTTTATTAAATATCTGTAGAGACTGATTAAAATATTTTTAAATGGTCAGTTCTGTTGGATCCTGCTGATGAAAAGCTGTTGGAGGAGGACATCCAGGCTCCATCCAGTTCGAAGAGGTAGGGCTGCAAAACAGGCAGCTTTATGCTGTTGTGGATTCACATGGAGATTATTTTGATTTAATGTTTTCTTCTTCCCCAAAAGGTCGCAGCAGCATGCTAAAGTGGTGCCATGGATGAGGAAGACAGAATACATTTCGACAGAGTTTAACAGATACGGCGTTTCCAACGAGAAAGTGGAAGTCAAGTAAGTTGTGATGGCTTTGAAATGACCTGAACGGTAGAAAGGTGTTATGATTTTTGTTTGTGTGTGTGTGTGTGTAACATAGACATGTTTTGTGTTTAGGATCGGTGTGTCTGTCAAACAGCAGTTCACAGAAGAAGAAATCTACAAGGACAGAGACAGCCAGATCTCTGCTATTGAGAAGACATTTGAGGACGCACAGAAATCGGTGAGTGAGCACAGTGCAGTAAAAGACGGATGCAGATCGGCACATTCACCCAAAATGCAAACATTTTCTTGGTCATTGTGCGTGGTTTGGTTCTGAAAAATGAAGTATGGTTTGTGAACATGTTGTTATTTCTCTTCAGATTACACAGCACTACAGTAAACCCAGAGTTACTCCTGTGGAGGTTCTTCCTGTGTTCCCCGATTTCAAGGTGAGCTGTAACTCTGTTTATTGACTTACCGTCAACACATGACTAACAGGAGTGCGTTGACTTTGACAAACTGGCATTTCATGCCCTGTGATAATCATATTTTGTCCCCTTTCTCTTTCCCCAGATGTGGATCAACCCGTGTGCTCAGGTCATCTTTGACTCTGATCCTGCACCTAAAGACATATCCGGACCAGCAGGAGTGGAAATGATGTCTCAGGCCATGATCAGGTACCTTCAAAATATCTATTGTGTGTATGTGTGTTCTAACGGTAACATTTTTGTATAAATACTAATTTGTGTTGCGTGGCTCTCTTTCTCATAACAGAGGAATGATGGATGAGGAAGGAAATCAGTTTGTGGCCTACTTCTTGCCGCATGAAGAAACACTTCGCAAGCGCAAGAGAGACTGCGATGAGGGGATGGACTACATGCCTGAGGATCTGTAAGTAAAATGACGAAAGTCACAGAGCTTTTTTTAAGTTGTATGCCAGGATATAATAATGTTTATTTTTTATTTTCTGTGTTTCAGTTATGATTACAAGATCGCCAGGGAGTACAACTGGAATGTCAAGAACAAAGCCAGCAAGGGTTACGAGGAGAACTACTTCTTTATCTTCAGAGATGGAGATGGTGTTTACTACAACGAGCTCGAGACCAGGTAAGTCATGGATCAGAGGAGGGACAAATGCTGCTGGTGTATTTTAGATCAGTGTTAGTTTAGATTGTTACACTTTGGAAAGTTTGGTGACAGCCTTTCTTCTGTCCTGCAGAGTGCGTCTGAGCAAGAGGAGAGCCAAGGCCGGAGCACAGTCAACCACAAACGCTGTGCTGGTGTGTAAGCACAGAGATATGAACGAGAAGGAGCTTGAAGCCCAGGTCAGTGTTGTTTTTATACTCCTTCTTTTAGGGATTTGTACCACTTATCAAACTGATTTAGGATTATCAACTGAATTATCAACATTTTCAGATGTAACTCCTGTAGAAGGATACTGTTTATTTCAGTACCTCATCATATTTCTTTTAAAAAATAGAACTTTCAGCTATACCTTCCTACATCCAACATCATCTAAACTAATGACTAGAACTGTTCTAGTGTTATCTATAAGTGTGGATTCTTGGACAGTAGCAGTGTACAGATGATTGATTCCCTCTCATTGTGGTTCTCAGGAAGCGCGTAAAGCTCAGCTGGAGAACCATGAGCCAGAAGATGAAGAGGAAGACATGGACATGGATAAGGACATACAGGACTCAGGTCAGTTTTCTTTTATTCTCTCCCACTGCCATTCTCAGTTCTTAAAATTCACTGATATCTGTAATTTGAATTTGAAATGTTTTCTCCAGGTGATGATAAAGAGAAGGGCAGCGGCAGCGAGGCAGAGAACTCTGGCAGTGAATCTGAGAGGGAAGATGAAGACCGGGAACAAAGGGCAGAAGAAGACGAAGACGACGAGGACAGAGGGAAGCGGAGGAGGAAGGCGAGCGGCAGCGGGAGCGAGAGCGGCGAGGAGAGGACCAGAGAAATGCGAGACGAGGAAGAGATCTTCGGCAGCGACGACGACAGCGATGACAACGACGACAACGAGCACAAGAACTCGGGCAGGAGCAGCGGGGAGGAGGGCAGCGGAAGCGAGGATGAAGGAGGAAACAGAGGAGGAAGCAGGAGTCGCAGTGCGTCTCCAGCACGCAGCGACCGCAGCAGCGACCACTCGGAGAGGGCTCAGAGTGGAAGTGGAAGTGAGAGAGGCTCAGATTCCAGCGATGGCAGTGACAGTGAATAAAATCTGTGGTCTGGACAGCAAGGTGATGGCCAACTATCTCATCTGTATGTTCAGACATGGAGGAGTTACCCCAGCACTGACTCTGATCTTAGCTCAGTCTGGTGCTGTAGTGTCTTGATGATTGCAAATATGAATTTAAATTTTGTGTGCGAGATGCTCGTTGGTTTTGGACTGGGGACATCTTTAATCTTCAATCCAGTTTTTATTTGTTGATTTAACTTGTGCATCAGTAGCTATTTGTATACTATTCCTCTGTTTCCGTCTGTCAGACATTCAGTAAAATACAGTACTCAGCTTCTGACATGTCATTGTGTTACAGCTTTGGAACGGATAATAAAATGCAGGTGACGTTTTGTAAGAAACTCAAATGTTGTTGTTGTATTTGCTTCTTTAACAGATTTAAGGAATCCCATAAATCCCATAAATGATACAGCATATTTTACAATCACCTTAAGAAGTACAGGACATTTTAAAATGATTTAGGAGGATTGTTCATCTCAAATGATTTCATTACATAACTGACAAAACAAACTTGATTTCATTCAGTAAATCATTTATTAGCAGTAACATGCACAACAAGTGAAAATTTAAAAAGAAAAATACATGGGAGATTCAGCGGAAAAATGCCAGCTGGTTCTTCAGCCATTCCTCTGTCAAGTCATCGGCATTTCGTGTTTCGAACACCTCAGAGGAAAGCGGAGAATGTCACATTTTTAAGTAATCATAAGAGGATAAGGATAGAGGATAAGATTAAAAAAAAGACAGGGGAATTACCTTTGTGAGCTCTGCAGTTTGGACCAGTTGATTCTTGCTGCCTGCGTACATCATCTGTTGCTCTGGCTTACATCCTGTTCAAATGAAATTCACATTTTTCTATAAGTGACCAGTCAAACACCCCCATACAAATCCACTCCTGTAATACATTTGAATTTCAGGCAGGAGATAATTTGGAGGTGAAGTTAAGATTATTTTTTATTTAAGATACTGTAGCTGCATACCCATTGGACTGGAGAATATGAAACACAGAGGGTAAGACACCCTCCCATCAGCGTGGACATATTTGTAGCTGTAGACAATGAATGTGCGCACCGTCAAGGAAATAAGAGACTGATTTTGACCATATCAAGCGGGATTTTGAAAATATACTTTGACAGGATATCTGGGTTGCCGTTCTGGAAGTTCATCTCTCAAGTTATCCAGTGAGATGTCCTAAAAGACAAAGTTGAGCCTAAGTGACTTTGAAACAACAATGAACCAAAGAAACAATCACAAAATTGTACTTGCCTCATATTCCTCCTCAAGGATAACAAGCTGTTTCTCCATATCTATTTTCACTAAGAAATTAAAACAATATATTTACACTTTTTTATGTTTGTTGACTAATGGGATTTGAATCTGTGTTTATCAGGTTACAAATGCGTTTTGTGGGATCATGAGTGTGTGTTACTTACTCAGTATGGCAGCATTGTTGGTCTCTTTACGAAATCTAAACTTTTTGAGTTTCTCTTTCAGGCTTTCTTCCACCTCACACACGACCAGAGAGCTTGACTGCAAAATGATGTGAAGGAAAAAAATATCACTGAAATTATGTCAAACAAACAAACATTAAAATATCTCTTGGTGCTGCTGTGCTTCTGAAAAAGTTAAGAGGATTGGTGTACAGGAAAGAAATGGAAACAAAGAGTCTGTGATCTGTCCGCCCTGCATGGATGCATTAAACCTGGAAAGCTCATGGAATTTAAAAACTCTTGTGACATCTGCTTTCCAGTGCATCAAAACAAACAAAACCTTGAAAACCCCAGCCAATTTTTTAAATTATGATGTGGTGTTGTCAATTTCAGAAATGTATTTGTTGTGCTTTAGGAGCTGGCCAGTGTGCCTTGTCAAAAAATATCAAAAGTCTTGATAACTAAATTTTTGGCACTACTTGTACCTTTACATACATGAACTTCTGTTATTGTAAGTCCTGTTTCTCTGGGTAGCTCAACATGATGATGATGGGTCATTGTTGGTAAAGGTTGAGAATTCAGGACTCAAGTGATGCAGAATATCATCTTATATTACTCAGGTGTTATGCTGTGAAATATAGATACGTGACTTCAAGGTTTAATGGTAAATTTGGTACGTCTTCATCCTGACTTCTTCTTCTCCTCAAATTG
The DNA here is from genome assembly GCA_028641955.1 of Protonibea diacanthus. Taxonomy (NCBI): domain Eukaryota; kingdom Metazoa; phylum Chordata; class Actinopteri; family Sciaenidae; genus Protonibea; species Protonibea diacanthus. The sequence continues at coordinate 8,384,972 of CM053982.1, read as the reverse complement.
CCCAGCCTCAACTGCTGAGTAGCAACTATAATTACTCTTGAAATGTTTAGACTCGTCATATTTGGAGGTACAGCACAATGTGGCACTTTATTTGCTCAGGCTAAGGCGGTATTAAGACCAAATCTGAATTTACCAATTTACCAGGATTAACCAAATCCTGAGCAAACAAAGCACCGGTAATGGCACATTAGACAGTGCCTTACAGAACAACACAATGTTTAATGCCCAGGAGCGTTTAAAGTATGTGATGTTAGCTGAACTAGCTACCATTAGCTAACTTTTCTAACTCAGTTACTAGAGCTAGTATATAACTAAATAGATTTATAAAGTACTGTACTTATATACAAATTTGAGGCACTTGTACTTGAGTATTTCTATTTTTCTACTTTATAGTACTCCACTACATCTCAGAGGCAAATATTATACTTTTTACTCCACTTCAGTTTTTCACCAGTTTTAGTTACTTTGCAGATTCAGATTGAGGTCTTGGTCACACAGTATTAGTCTTCTGTCTTCTCTGGTACAATTACAAATGTCTATATGTAATTGACCTAAAACTGACTACAAACCAGCCAGTTGATTTCAGTGTGTGCCACATCCTGCGCTGCCCACATATTGCCTCTGCAGACGATGGTAGCTCTTCGTGCACGTGTGACCACAGCCTAACTATACAAAATATAATCAATAAATACATTTTGTCATTAAACTGCTTTAGTTTTTATTCACAAGCTACCCAGCAGTATATAAAGTAATATATACAAATTATATTAAAATATGCCATCCTGCATAATAAGTACTTTTACTTTTGGAGACTTTAAATGTACTTTGGGTTTCCTTGTTGTATTCTGACTTTCAAAATGCCTCAAAATATTTCATATTGTATTGTATGTATGTATCATGGATTAAAATGTATTATTAGTATGCATGTATTAAAATCACAAAAAGAAAAATCTTCCAGGGGACCCTCAAACTACCACACGAGATTTTAGTTTCATTTCTTGCATTTCTTTTTCACGACTCTACAGTTTGCAGGTCTGCACACACACCCATCTTTGAATCTTGGTGCCTTGAGGGAAATGCAGGAACTACAGTATGTACACACAGTTCTGTCAGTATACTTCCTGATGTTGTAAATGGTCATGGAAACATTTCTTTCCTTGAAACGTCATGCAAAAGTTTTGAAATTTTGATGAAAATGTGTGAGAATCTGCAAACAAACACTTTTCTGATATATTTAAAGCAGGAAATGTTTTTGCCACAAGACCCGAGAATTTAGTTTCCTGTGTGAGCGCGAGGGGTGGTTGACTTGTGTCGCAATGGCAAACTAAAAAATATATTTACACATATACGTATGAATGACAGTTCATCAAATCTTGTAAAGTTCAACAAAAAAATCTTTCAACGAGCAAGTGCATCACCTACCATTGTCGAAGGGTCTTTTCCTGTCTTCCGGGTGATTCTGCTTTGGTTAACGGTGTGGCTGACAACTATTGATAGTCACAATCCTCCTAAGATGGTAAGGGGAAGGCACACACACAGCTCCAGCTTGCAGTTTTGTTTCCTGTTTTCAAATACACATGACTCCAGTCTGCAAATTCAGCCAAATGTGGTTCTCTCCCTGACCATCTTTGAAGACATATGTTACGCAAGGAGGAACACCTACTAATACAAACCATGAACCTTAGAATGACACAGACTGTGTTTAACTTGAAGAGATCCATGTTTCCACTGTTTAAGGCTGAAGAACATCAGTTTTACAATAGGTTGTGTGTTGTTATTACTTGCAATGTGATGATGGCCATCAAATGGGGACGTTCTGAGCTCGAAAAGATCCTTGAATCCAAAGAAACAGAGCCATAAGTGACTAATACTAAACCCTGGGTTGAATATCTGGTTGTAGGTCTGTTATCTTTACTACTCGACATACAATCAAATGATAAGATTTTAAAATATTATTGTTTTAAGCATGTTGTATCAAAAGAGTGAAAGTATTGATACTTTTGATTTAATTGGTTAATTGTGAGTTGTCAGTTTAGCAGTATGTACAGTGTAGGTGGCAGTTTGTCAGTGAATAAAGGCTGCAGCTTGTCAACACCAAAGTATAGCTCCTGTGTGTTGTTTCCCAACTGCCGAAGTGAAGGGGGTCATTGTGTTGTCGTGCTGAAGATGATGTCAGACAGTTAAAGAGTCCTGCCTACATTCTTCCTACACTGAGGGTGTAGTGCAGTGGAAAATGAGCCAAAAGTCAAGTGCAGTGGAAACACAACATTTGTCTGTGCTGAGCTGCGTTCTGCCTTTGCTGAGAGGTGAAAGCAAACACCTGCTGTGACACCTGATTGTGGCCAGAACAAATTATTCTCCCAACCCTATCAGACCAAAAAAATCCATCACACACTCCTTCACACTGCCTACTTATTTAATGAATTATTAGATCACCAGAAATGAATTAACACAAATATACAAGTTGAGTGGCTTCAGTGGTTGACCAAACCAAAACAAACAAGACTTGGGCGTCCAATCATCTTTAATTCTTCTATCTTCTAAAAAGTGAGGATTAGTTGTTGCTTTAGTATCATTGTAACTTTTAGTAATTTGAGAACATCCTCTTGGACTTCAAGTCAAGTTAAGTCAACTTTATTGTCAGTGTTGCCATATGTACAGGACATACAGAGAATTGAAATGGTCTTGTGCAAACGACAATATACATGAAATATAAAATATAAAAAATACATACAAGTTAAAAGATATCTACAATACATCCTGTTGCTACATATAATTTTCTTTTAGCTGCTACATTTCTGTAAATAAGTCTCTTTTTTTAAATTCTGTTTCTGTTTCTTTTTATATTTTATTCTATTTCATATTTCATATACCTTATATTTATACTGTTATTGTCTTCTGTTTTTATTCGGAGCCTTGCAATGAAATCTCGCTCAAATGTACATTGTGAATGTGGAGTTGAATGACAAATCTGTCTAAGTCTAAGTCTTAAATATGACATTGAGATTTTTCAGTATTTTCTGACAGAAAAATTAGATAAATTGATTATTTTCATTAGGGGAAAAAAATTCAACAAATGATCAAATAATAATAAAAAACAGTAGGAGTAACAATAAGCTAAATTACTCACTGCATAAATAATATAAATATATATAAAATATAAACACAAGCCTTCTGATGATCGTGTTTCATATTTATTACATGTGACTGTGTCCATGGTAACAACACAAAAAGACGTCAGGGTGGGGGCCTTTTTTTTTTATTGACCACACTGTGGGCGGGTGACAAAACACTTACGTGCCGTCCAGACGTGTGATGACGTTGCACGCACGTCTTACGTCAACTCAAAATCGAAGTAGATTTCTCTCCAGGCGTACACTTCTTTATTTTCTGCATTAAAACATTTTGTACATACATTCTTTAACATGACGTGTTTGAAACCGCGGGAGCTCGCCGCTGTGAAGGAGTATCTTTAAGGAAACACCTCGTACGGGATCGAAATCTACGCCTCTGCCCAGCTAAGCTAACCTTACTGCATCTATTAGCGAAAAACTTGCTAGCTACGAAGCTAGCGGTAGCATTCCTGCTAGCCGTCGAGCTAGCTGTGTATTAGCACTTTAGCCTAGCTCGCTAACCAGTGACAACTGACAAAGGTAAACAACAAGCCCGTTTGAGTCCACTTCTTGTAAACTCACATAACTTTATCTAGCCAGCTACAGACTGCTGTCGATTAAAACTGCGTTTTAACCTCCCTGTTTGCACCGCTAAGATTTTTGCTACGAGAAACCGTGAAAGGGGGGCAGCAGCAAGAGCAGCAGCAACAGCTTAGACGAACAACAATAATGTTGTGAATCCTGAATCCCCTCATCACTGACCGGGCCTAACAAAGCCAGTGATGATGGGGGGAAACGAAGCTTTCTAAAGCACTGAATCACTATGAAGCAATTGTGTTGAAAATGGTTGTTTCGAGGCATTTGATACAGCCCGAAACGGCGACATCTGCTGGTTAGGTGTTTGGTATTGATGGGTTTTAATCTGAGACCACGATGAGACAGTCATGACACAAGTGGTTTTTATAGCTTTGGTTGGTGTTATTTGCTTGTATTGTAAGAATAGCCCACACAGCTAAATACTGAAGCAGGCTGACTATGAATATCATGTATGCATGTCTAAACCTCTCTGATGAGGCCTGTTTTTTGGGGTGGTTAGTCACGTGATATTTGGTGAACTAAAAGCGAGCCATCGACACATCTTGTTGTGATACTTCTACTCTGAAGTGTCCACAATGTGTCTTGTAGTCTGACCTCACTTGAAACAACCGCTATCTAATGCCAGGCTGGTGCCCGGGTGTAATGTCAGCCCTGTTTCAACTTAATAAAGCCAGCAGGGATTATCACAACAACAGTCTGCTGACTGGAGCTTATAGCCACACACACACACACACACACACACACACACACACACACACACAGGTTTGCTCCTGATTCAGAAATATATAGCTCATGGTGTTACAGGTGGTTAGTAGTTTTAGCATGCAGCAAGCATGACACTTCGTGACTATTAAACACAGAGCAGCAACAGCAAGCAGCCACTATTCTTTGCACGGGAGCTTATTTCAGTGTTAGGTATTAAATAATAATCCAGCATTACTGACCTGGACTCTTATCTTGTTTGGCACGCCTTGTAAGAGTCACTTACGCCTTTATCAATATGAAATGAGTCAAGTAGCATGAGCAAGATTGATACGAGTCCCTGTGATGTGATTAAGTTTATTATTAAAAATTGACCTCAAATGGCACTCTTACAGTAAACTGCTCGCGCTCGAGTTTTTCCGGAATGTTTGCAACATTTGTTGAGATATTTCTTATGATTCTGTGCTGAAATATGCGCACGTAGTCCATTTCGTAACTGTGGAAAAGTTCTAGAAGTCCAATTTGATGTCACATTTCTTATCACTCCAGCCATTATTTGCATATCATAAAATGCATGCTTGTCCTTTGTGAGCCAATGATATCTTATATATTATCCTGCTTACCTGCACTTCTCTGAAGCTGGTGAGCCACCTGAAAATCTTGATTGTTGATTGACTGTACTACGTCTGTGGGATGAATAGATGGACATAATCTGTCATTGTTCACTTGTTGAAATATGAATGTGTGGTTGGTGTTACAGTGAATTTATGTCATCTAAGATGTTTCTTTGTCTGTTGATTCAATAGGGCACGGATGATGTGATCCTGAACATGCCAGAGTGAAAAAAAAAAGCTTTACCGGTTTGTGTCGTTACCAACTACAACTGAGACGCACTTTCAGCCTCACTTTATAAGACATCTTCCCAGTAATCCACACGGCATCCCCGTCTGCAGTACCTTCTGCACCTGAACCATGTGAGGGCCCCTCGGTCCAGTCTGAGGGGATCCCAGGACTGTCGCAAATACGACCCCGCTGTGCGGGGTGAGACTGATCCTGTCTGTGTCTGAGAGAACAGTCTCTTTTCAGTACCCCCCCCCTCTCCCCATCCACACACATTCCTGTTCTCCTTAAAGAGGAGACACGCCATGATGTTCCGAGACCAGGTAGGTATCCTCACAGATTGGTTCAAGGGCTGGAATGAGTGTGAACAGACGGTGGCACTGTTGTCCCTCTTGAAGAGGGTGTCCCGCACCCAAGCTCGCTTCTTACACATCTGCCTTGAACACTGGCTGGCAGACTGCACAGAGATCCACATCCTAGAAGCTGAGGCCAACAATGCAGGTAGCTGAGAGTTTGTTGAGTGTTTTCTAATATAATTATCTCTGTTTATCAAACATTTTAGTTCCAGCTCTTCCTGAGATGGAATAGGGCGTATATGAAACCGGTAATTAAAGATTAATTGCTGGTCCGATTCTCTGTTTGTCCTTTGTCATTAGCAATTGTCAGCCAGTGGCATCAGGAGCCAAAGGAGAAGGTTGTGTCCTTGCTGCTGTCCCATCTGCCTCTGCTGCAGCCGCGGAACAGCGAGGCCAAATGTGAGTACATGAAGCTGCTTCAGAAGGTGTTGAGTCACACTATTGAGAGTAGCCTGTTTGTGGAAGAAAGCAGACAGCTGCTATCCTACGCTCTCATCCACCCTGCCACCACACTGGATGACCGCACCTCTCTGGCCATGTGGCTAAACCACCTGGAGGAACACCTATCTAGTGGCTATGCACCCAGGGCCCCATCTAGCCCTTACCACCCGCGCCAGGGGTCAGATGAATGGCCCAGCTCTGCTGAGGCTCTGGACCCTGGCCACGCCTGGCACGACAAGTCCCCTTCATCTAGCACGTCTCCTGCAGGCCAGAACGGACACATGCCTTTCCCAGGCGGGATGTCTTCTCCGATCAACAGCAATAACACAGGTAATGTGTGTGAGAGCAGCATTGTTAACATTTCTTTAATTTCTTTCACAGGAGCTCCTAAGAATTTCTGTCGTTCCTCATATATTAATTGCTTCTCTTTCCAGGTCTGGCTGGACAGATGCAGCCGAGCCCTCTGAAGAAATCCATGTCCGTTATACCCTCCAGTCCCCAGGCATGTGGCTCTGAGTGGATTAGCCAGGATGACGCAGGGGGCAGACAGAACTTCATTTCAACAGATCATGCACCCCTTTCACCCCAGAGCAGCGTAGCCTCCTCAGGCAGCGAGCAGACAGAAGAACAGGGCAGCCGCAACACGTTCCAGGAGGATGGCAGTGGCATGAAAGGTCAGAGTTCATTACCGAAATGAGCCAAGGGCGCCCTCGGCATTTGGCTCTGATAAAAGCCATACACAGCCAACAGCTGTGGTCATATAAGCTGAAATCTAACAATACTTTTTTTGTCCTTTTGGTGTGTTTTTGCTTTAGATGTTCCCGCATGGTTGAAGAGTCTCCGCCTTCATAAATATGCATCACTTTTCTCCCAGATGACCTATGAGGAGATGATGATTCTTACAGAGCAGCACCTGGAGTCGCAGGTTTTTAAGCTTCCCTTTTACATACGCTACGACCGGGCTTTGATTATTCCACCCTCCTTATCAATTGTGAACATTACTGTCCTCAAACCTGATGATACATCAACTCTCAATGAGGCATGAAATTAAGCATCGCACCCCACAGTTATATCGAAGCAGTCACACATACAAATGGTGCGGTTGTGCCTCTGCCCCTTGGCTTTAATGAAACAAATGGTGATTAGGTTTGTTATTTAGTAACTGTATACAATACCCAGTGTTCCCACAAGAAATGACTCGCCTGCTTGTCATACCATCTTCTTCTTTTCTCCCTCTCCTCTTTAGAATGTCACTAAAGGAGCACGGCATAAGATTGCTTTGAGTATCCAGAAACTGCGAGAGAGGCAGAGTGTGCTCAAGTCTTTAGAAAAGGTAATTCAAAACGGGATGATGATGTTCTTATGCTACAAAAGGCGGCTCAAAAGTATTTTGTCTTCACGAATTTCCACTCGTGCTGATCCAAAATGTGCTTGAGTATGTGCGCGTTGTCATGTGACACTTGATTTAGTTTATTTGAGAAATTCCTGTTCTGCTTGTTGGCTCAAAAACAGACACGGACGAGGGCCAGTGGGGATTTTGTGTCTTCTGCTAAGATATTTCAATAAGGCTAATGTTTGCTTTCCCTGAGGCTTAAATCCACATCTCTATAGCTACTCACAACATCTCCCTTAAACCCACCTACCTTCTGAAGGTTATACAGCATGTGACACTGATTTTGTCATCTCATGGCAGGATATTTTGGAAGGGGGAAACCTGCGTAACGCCCTCCAAGAGCTGCAGCAGATCATCATCACACCCATCAAGGCCTACAGCCCACCCAGTGCAGCACAGACTGCCCCGGACACAGCCACCGCTCCGGAAACAGCCACCTCCTCTTCTGAAGCTACAAAAACAGGAGCAGACAAAGAGCCGGGCTCAGAGAGCTTCCAGTCCCACAACCCACCTCCCTGTGATGGAGACTCCCCAGCCACACCCATCTCAGACGGCGACATTGCTGGACAGTTCACCCGCGTCATGGGCAAAGGTAAGAGTGACATGTTTTACTTACAGATACTTGGTCCATGTCCACAGATATCCCTCAGATAGATCCAGATATACTCAATAGGCATAAATCTATAAACGCTGGCTTGTTGTGTTTCTTTCAGTGTGCACCCAGCTGCTTGTGTCAAGACCAGATGAGGAGAATATCAGCTGTTACCTTCAGCTCATTGAGAAGTGTCTGACACACGAGGTGAACCTCCATTCGAACATATTAAAGTCATCAGTATGCATACATTTGTATGCCTGATGCTGGTTTTACAGCACACACAAAAAATATCAATATTATCTTGAAATAAAAAACAAAACTGTTAACGCTGTCTGGAAATCTGCCACCTTTTTTTCCTCTTTCTATGTGTCAGGCTTTCTCAGAAACTCACAAGAAAAGGCTGGTCTCCTGGAAGCAGCAGGTCCTGAAACTGCTCCGCCTGTTCCCTCGGAAAGCTATGCTGGACATGCCTGTGTACCGACAGAAAGGGTGAGACTCTGCAAGCCGTCTTTTACCTTTGATCTCCCTCTTTAGCAGGGGAGATGTCACACCAGCTGAGTGTTACATTCCTCCTGCACTCTTCCCTACTGTTACTTTTACTTTGATTCTCTCCTCGCTCCCTTCCCTTTTCTCTCTCTCTCTCTCACACTTTCTCTTCCTCATTTAAATCACAAGTATCATTTCATGTGAAGCAGCTTCAGCAGTTAAACACACAGTTCTCTTAACTCTGAGTGATTTATGTTTGCTTTTGTGTGTTTGTTGTTTTCTTTTTACTCCAGCTGGACCTATGGGTCCAACTCCCTCCCCACAGCAGGATCTGTGAGTGGAGGTGTAGCGCGGCGGGGCCAAAGGCAGTTCCAGATGACCCCCCGTGGACTCCCAGCCGGGCGCATGGGTCTTCTCAGTCCCAGCGGGATCGGGGGAGCATCTCCACGCCACACACTCACTAGTCCTGCACTGGCAGGCCAGGGTAGACAAGTCAGTATTCCTGTCATTGGATGAGCATTTGAACGCCGGTTTGTGCCATGTAGCTTGGCTGAAATTGGACGGTACTGTTTTTGTGAGTTAAAGGTTTGGCTGACACAGCCTGAAGTAATTATTCCGAATAAATTAACCTGACTTTATATTTTTAGCCTCAAGAATTTTCAGCGCAAGTTTGTGTTGTCAGTCTGTCTTCAGTCTCCATTTACTATGTCTGAAAATATTGACCCGCATGATGACGTGCTGACAGAATCATAATTGATTTTTGTAAACATTTGTCCCAACAGGAGAACGAGTGAAAAAAACAGGAGAGTTTAGCAATTTAATCAATACACATATATGATATGAATTGATCAGGATAATAGCTCGAAGGGGATTCTGTTGAATCACTTAGCTGAAAGATAAGCAAAACCGTGTCAGCCTCCCAGGATGAGTGGCATTTCCATAATGACAATTTGTGTTTTCCCTCCGTAGAACCTGTGGTTTGCCAACCCTGGGGGCAGTAACAGCATGCCAAGCCAGAGTCGCAGCTCCGTGCAGCGGACCCACTCGCTCCCTGTCCACACTTCCCCACAAACCATGCTCATGTTCCAGCAGCAAGGTATTGTACGCGGGTTAAGCCTCTTTTATTCTTCGTTGCCACTGGTGTCTGCACTCAGCCACCGTCTGTCCCTGTCCTTGTTTACCTTTTTGAATTTGAAATTCAAAATGTTGCTATACCTGCCAGCCTCGCCTCGCTTAATCTCATATTAAAGTAAAGTTTAAAGTGAAATGATTGATTTTTGAGCCAAATTGAAAATGTTTAATGAGTGGAGTGGATGAATGGAGATTATTTAGAAGTGGCAGATTTGACTGTGAGCAACATAAGCTACACAATTTATGTAAAAAAAAAAGAAAAGAATTACCTGTTTGGTAAGATGCCAACACAGAGAGCTGTTCTCTCTCTCTGTGCCAAGGACAAAATAACAAGACGGCTTAGCTGCATGTTGCAGTAAACAATCTGTCACCTCGTACAATATACATAACCTTTTGGTTGCCTTGTTGCGCGTGCCAGATGCCACACACAGGCATTGCAAATTCATCTGTAATGATCCTGCCATTTTTCAACGGAGTCATCATGAGACGTTTCCATAACGGAGCGTTGTGTGTGAAAGCCAAATGCTCGTAACTTAAACAGATGTATGAACCCAGCGACTGTTTTTTGGTTTTTTTTTGCCTTTCCAAGCGTTATTGATAGAGACAGCTGAAGAGTGACAGGAAATGTGGAGATATGGGGCGGCTGCTCTACCGACTGAGCTAAGCGCCACCCTGCGACTGTTACTGTTGATACATTCTAAAATACAGTATAGAAAATCAGAAACATGAGTAATACAGTATTTCTGTAGACCAAAAGACCTTATAGACATCATGTATTATACTTTTTTTCATTTCAAACTTAAACCTTGAGACTAAATCACTGTGTATTCCAGTGTGTGAACAGTATGTTCAGCTGTTATTAATAAAGTGACAGCTAACGGTGGAGAAGCAATGTTATATTCTAACCCCACGCCTGCTTCATTGCGTCTTATACATAAACCACGCTTCAGTTAGTCGACCTGACATGTCTGGCACCCACCTGCCACACCATGTATGTTATGTCATCTAGGTGTTCGTTTTAGTACGGCGGTATAGAAGCAGACAGCAAACAGTGGTGGAGGGAGGAGGGTATTACTCGCAACACAGGTCCTCAGCTGTAAAACCATCGTAGACCATCATTCTCTACATCTTCTAAGTCTACTGTAACAGATCAAAGTTAACCAAACATATGTACAAGTATAGAAGGGAATAAAAGTGGACCAAAAATGGCTAAGATACTGTAAGTTTACATGCATTCAAAGATGTGTTCCTCACTTTAGAGACAAAACAAAGGTATTAAACAGTATATTTTTCAGGGTAACTCAAACATCGCCGGCCTGTGTACTTTCAAGCTTATTCACACCGTGTTCCCCAGATCAGTATTCCCATACATTGTGTCAGCATCCTGTTCTGTTGAGACAGACTGCAGTTTACGCCTTGAAACAAATCACATTCTTGACTATAAGGAAGTGAAACGTAAGCTGTGACTCGTGGTGTGAACACAAACAAACAGAACAGACGATCGCAGAGGCATTCCTCCTTTCGCCGAGGTACCTCACCTCACCAGTGTGCTCGGTCGGACTACATTTACGTCAGATTGCATCATGTTGTTGCATCAAGTGACCAGATGATGAAAGAATTGCAAAATAATTCCTCCTTCACCCATTTTCTTTAATTCAAGTGAACACAAACATCCCTTAAAGGTTCATTCAAGTTCATTTTGATGATCCAATCTTTTGTAAAACTCATCAAGTTGAGGTCAAACTCTAATAGACATCAACAACAGACAGCCTGAGTAAGAACATCCACCAATGATGGTTAAACGTAACTGTACAAAGTGTGTACAGGCTATAGGCTGTAGTTTTTGCAGCGTGTCGGCAGGCTTCAGTTGGATTAACGGCAGATTCAACATGTTGAATCTTGTCATGTTTGTTTGGCTTACAGCAGAACTACTCAACGCATTTAGTATCAGTCACCTGGTTCTTAGATTATTCTTATATTATAAAGAATTATCTGCAACATAATGACTGTAATTATTCAGCACACGTGAACTGGGTATTTGTCTCTTATGTAAAGCCCACTTGTGTCCTGATGGTGGCAGTTGTTCTTTTCCACGTGGCAAAATTTGCAAAGTATTCGTCTTTGGAAGAAAATAGAATTGCTTTTGTAACTTTAGAGTATGACAAAAAAACAAACTTCATGGTGATCCTGGCGGTAATATAAACTTTAATCTTCCCCCCGAACTGAGATTTATTTTACTCTTTCTTTTAGAATGCCAAGTTCCAGGTGCTGACCTGGAGATCAACCCCACGCTGGAGTCACTGTGCCTCAGTATGACAGAGCATGCCTTAGGGGGTAAGTGTCCTCAGCAGCCTGGTACTAAAGAGGCCAGTGGCTGGCAAACCTCGCACAACTACTACACATTTCCTTATTTATATTATAACTGTGCGACGAGAGGAAAGGATTTTGTGAACTGTTTGCTTACATCAGGGAAAAGGAATGCACACAAAGTTGTTCACACACAACATCCCCCTATGCAAATGAAGATGAAGAAGTCTGTTGACTTTTAGAATTCATTTTTCATTTGTGTTATTTGTGTATTAATATTTAATTGCATCTAAATTATACAATATCATTAGTCAACTCCCAGTTGGGCTGCGGAGAGAGGGAGACACAGACTACCTCTGAGCATCGGATGCTGCATTCGCATCAAACAAACTGAAGTCTCAGTAGCTCTGTGTTATTTTCACTGTATCCTGTGTGTTCTGTGACTGAACGGCGTCTCGGCTGCATGAATTATTTTATGTGTCACATGGAATTTAGTTTCCCTGCTCTTTCTCAGAGGCCGACACTGATGTCTTTTTGTTTGCGTGTACAGTCTGAAGGCATGTTTAACGATGAGTTTAGCCAAGTTCGGCTCTCTTTCTACAACCACAGCTATGGCAGCTGCATGTTTTGAAGAAAGTACTTCCAAAGTAATTGTGAGGATATTGTATGCACTTTGAGTCAGCGATGAAGTGTATTTTCCCGACTTGTAGAGGGAGCCACATCTAGAAATCCATCTAATAAATACGGCATATGCTAAGTTCATTGCCTATTATATAATGCATACTATATAAGTGCATGAAAGGCCTGAAATGAATGCCAGAATTTATGGACGCATTTTAAAAAGGCATCAGTAACTTTTTATGCCCCTGGGGGGGAAAAGGAGGGAAAGGGAGTGGAAGTCTCCCACAGTGAACTGAGGATGAAATGTGAAATGCTGCACTATATTTTACGATTGTAAATGTCTTGAACCGTATTTATTTCCAATCTCCTCCTCAGATGGAACAGACCGGACATCAACAATATGAAAAGAAGAAAGGAAAAATACACTTCAGTTGAGGCCTGTTAAGTTCCTCATCACCCAGCACAAAGATATACGTATGCTTAAGAAAACCAGGCAAAGCAGTCACTACAAAATGACAAAAAAACTGTGTATATGTTCTCTAATATTTTTGTACTTTATTATATACAACTAAGTTTATTAAAAATGGAATACAGATGATTATTATATTGCAGGACAGAGGAAAAAAAAGAAAAAGCAAACTGCTCCGTGTCACCTGCAGGACTGTGACATGATGTGCAGAGGCTCAGTTTGCCGTGGTCTGAGAGAAAAACGGTGGATTGGTGCTGTCTTAAAGGGGTTCTGCCCTATGAGTTACTCTTTGTTTTTTTCCGCCTGCCTTGGAGCAAGGCTTCCTTCCAGAACACACTGACAGCCACAGCCCCTGCACCACTTATCGTGTAGATTCAGAAAATTTCCAGCCAGAAGTAAGGCACTTTTACGAAATTATCTCTGATATTGGCCACTAAACTGAAATTGGCCCATGAATACATTCACAGAGGTCCCACTTGCAGACAGATACCAAACACTTCCTAGCCACCTTGATTGTTCTATAACTAGTGCTAGTGAGTGCTAGTGAGGGCTTGTGTTGGCTAGAAACTTAGACAGCTTTCCTTGGTTCTGTGTCCTCTCTAAAGAATATGTTTTTGTGGCAATGGCGAGAAATTGAGGAGCAAAAGAATTGAGGAAAAGCTCGTAATTCAACCGCAGGCATCCCCTTTGTCTCGGTTGTTTTCTCTGAACATGTAATCAAAGTAGAAAGTGACTGTCCTCCTCTAAACGTCTACAAAGCCAAAGAGAAGGGTTGTGCGATTGTTAATTTGAGAAGGATATTTGTAGTGAAGTGCGACAGAATGGTATACTTTTTAAAAAAAAAAAAAGAAAAGAAAAAAGAACAGCAGTTCGAAGAATTTATGCCAGCTGCAATTTGTCTGTTATTTTATGCCCTACTACATAAATGATGATGAATCTCATTTTGTGCCGAGGAATCCCCAGAGGGGTGAATAAGGGCTGGTGAGGTTTGTACTGTGCGAGAGCTGATTTGATATTGAATTGATAAAAGCGAGGAGGCTAGAGTGTTTTCAATTTACACTCTAATGCTGGGTGAGAAAACTAAATGAAACCCGTCTCAACCCTCTGGCCCCCTTATGATTGGCTCTGGAAAATGAAGCTTGATCTTGTAATAAATGCTCCGGAGCGCGGCGCCTCACCTTCGCAGTGCCCTCTTTCCTCAAATGGCCAACGTGACGATTTGATGAATCATACTTTTCAAGGTGCTTGACGATGTCCATATTTTCTGTTTGTGTCTCAATGTGTTTCAGTCTCAGAACCCTAACATTATCATGTGGTATCAGTGTTGAATCAAAAACTGTCTTATACAGCCTCTGTCTTTGAATGTGGCAGAGCGGAGGTGCATGTATGTGTAATATGGTCTTAACTTTTGGATCACTTTTGGTTGCATCATGAGGCAGGGATAACCATTCACATTTTATTTCAGCAGAGCCATAGGAGGTCTCTCTAGTAAAGATGGTTATTTACAGATATCTTTTTCCAATTGTATTTTTTACTCTCCCTTGATATTGATAACTTATGCTTATTTTCTATAATCGCATGTTTTGCCACACTAATACAGCACTGTTGTAGATAGAGGACATGATGGTTGATGGTGTCCAGTGTCACCAACAGCTAGAGAGCAGAAATCTTGCAACTAATGTTGTATGTTTATATCGCCTAAATGTCACTGTTTACATCTCTCTGGGATAATTCCCGTTTCATGTTATGTGATGTCATGAATACTCCATTGTCTCACTATGTAACACATTAAAGAACTGACGCCTTCTCGCACATGAGGTGGCCCGGGTAGAGCCTGATAACAAAAGCCTTCTACCCTCCCTCCCAAATCCAGAGACTCTCCCCCCCGTGAGTCTGAGTCGATTTTTCCAAGTGATATCTGTATGAGGCATGTAACGCCTGCTTTTCTGGTCATGCGGTGACAAGAGAGAATAGCTTTCCTGGCCTTGTGATTGAACTGTTAGCTGTCATGTCCTGATAAACTGTTCATGTGGTGCCTGAAAATGCACAGCTCCAGCATCCTCAGTATGTTGAATTCAATGGTCTTGAGTAGTATTCTAGTCATGGATTTCTTCAGAGCGGGCTCTCGGATAGATCTGACTTACTAAAAAAAAAAAAAAAAAGCTTCACACTCATGCCCGCAAAGGACTTCTGTGAGTTAACAATGCTGACACCTTTAAGACTTGGCTCTCTTATTTTTAACCATTCACTATATTGTATATCAATACTTGTGTTATGTTACACATGGCTCAGATTATCCTTTTCATAGCCTCTGGCTTTGGACAGCCTACGTATTACTGCGAATAGACACAGAGGTACAATGCAGCAGATTTTCTGCAAGTGTCTGTGCATAGTGAGGATGCAGCAGGGGATGACGACGCTTATCTGAGCCACAGATTATGTGATTATGAGTAAACTGAACACTAATAACAGGCCAAGGAATATGTTTACTCCATGTTTACATTCCAGTGATGCGTGAAATGAGTTGGGCAGTGCACTTCATAAGTTCAGCCTTGTGTATTTTCACACACCGAGCATCCACTAGGAGGTACAGAGCCTGTGTCATACGGAGACTTTATATACCAAGTGGTCCAGAGATCATCGTTGATGTCCCTGCCAGGCTTAATAATTGAATTAATACAGCCAGCTGTAGGCTACGTTGCATATATATTGTCTTGTACAATTTATATTTAATTCTGATGACTTCCCCACTCCACCCCAACCCCCAAGACATTTTCTAATATTTTAATGAACCTGTTTTGGCATCCCATGCTTACTCTACTTTTTTACTGTCACTCATAATGTGTGAATGGTCTGAAGTGCAGCATCCGTCGGATCATTGACAGTCCAAATAAAGAGGTTCAGTTCTTTTGCAACTTCACTCGTGGTCTGTGCTTGTGTCTCTTTTTTTTTTTTTTTTTTTTTTACTTATTTCAAAACACTGACTTCACCTGTCAGCGTCGGCTATCTTTTTATTGCCGTGTTACAGACGTCTTTTTTTTTTTTTTTTTTTTTTTTTTTAAAATGTGTTACTCCCAATTACTTTTCGCTTCCGGGTTACAGCAGTTCATTTGTCAAAGCTAATGCGAGCGAGCCGCCTTTTTTTTTTTTTGTTACCGTCTTTAGTTTTTCTAAGACAAAAAAACTGAAGATATTTTGTCGGTTGCCAACAACTGCTGAAGTATGTTCGCATTTTGTGTCATGACTGGAAAGCTACAGGAAGCTGTCACAACCTTTTTTCCTCCGAGAGTAAAGAGTAGCCGTTAGCATGTAGCTTAGCCGTTAGCCCTGCCCGACCATAAACAGCTGCTCGGCTAACGGTGTTAGCTCGCGAGTCAAATGCTAACGTTACCGCTTGGATATGTTGAACTCCCAAATGTGTAACCGAGACGTTTATTTGCCTTGAAAGGTTTAAAACTAAAGAAGTATTTAACGTCGGCTTATAATTACAGCGAAGAGGGGAAAGTTTAAAAAAAAAATGTCTCTTTATGATCGACCGTCCACTTTGTCCCGACAACAGCTGATGTGATTTGAGAGAAGTCAGACATCCTCCATCATTCAAACTACAGCCGTCACGATGAACACAAGAAGATGAAGTTAGGGTAGGTATGACAGCTGGGTTAAATAGTAATAAAAAAGCGATGAGAGCTGCAGTCCTCTGTCAAACTCTGCTAGCGGACTACAAGCTGTGGTGGATCCTGTGGCCATTAATTACATTTATAAACACATTTTTATAACTTGCATTAAAGCTTATTGAAGGAAATCAAACCGAAGAGCGTCATAACTAAAAGTATTTGAAAGAGGAAGTGATGACTGACCACGTCACACGCACATGACTCCTCCTGTTTGATGTGCAGTGATTATAAACCGTGACAGCTCTGCTCAAAGCTAAAACAAGTTATAATGTAGGCTGTTATAATATATATTATTATATATATTATTTATATGAAGTTATAACAGCAGTTATAACTGGTCTAGATGGTCATCTTTGTGTAAGAGTTAGAGGCCACATAACAAACACAGTGACATGATTAATCAAACTGGAAGTTGGGCCTTCACTGCCTTTCAGTTCCTCTAATATGTTTTGAATTCAAGGTACACCTCATGCTAATACCTCTCATCCTCTCCTCATCTTAAGCACTTAACATTAGAAACACTTCTCGCATAACGATAATTCAACAACGCCCACTATCAGCCCTCCCAAATGACTGTTAAGGTGAATCGAGTAGAGCTGACATGATTAGCAAAAAGTTTATTTGCA
The DNA here is from genome assembly GCA_028641955.1 of Protonibea diacanthus. Taxonomy (NCBI): domain Eukaryota; kingdom Metazoa; phylum Chordata; class Actinopteri; family Sciaenidae; genus Protonibea; species Protonibea diacanthus. Next base: position 8,367,621 of record CM053982.1, on the reverse strand, counting down.
ACTGCTTTGCTAAAAATGGTGCAAATTATGAAGTTCCCGATTCTAGTGATGATAATCGGTCACCGATGTCTATGTATCTTTAAGTTATGGATGGAAACTTAGGTTTAGAAATCATGATAAGTATGGACACTTAAAATATATTAAACTATACCAATAATTGGCAGATTAATTGAGAATACTCATCAGGTACTGCTCTCTAAAACATTGCAAACAAAATGTATGACCTTTCATAAACGTGGAATTTTGAGCGAACTGTTGTTAGTTTGTCACTTAGACAGGTGTATCCAATAAACACGAGTATGTGTCATTGCAATATAACAATATGTCATCCCAAAAAGTTAGTTGCAGGCTCTAAGCAGAACTTTCTGTTTGTTTTCTAGTTTGTTTTAACCGCGGCCAAGTAATGCATGGACAACACAATGCATAGCCCCAAACAAGGGGTTTGGATGGAAAACTTCCTGCTTCCAAAAGTTAACTGCAATTACAAGACATCCCTCAGCACTCCCCGGATTGCTCTTTCACCACACAGTCCATCATGTCATTACCAAAGGAGTCGGGAACCGAGGGAAAGATCGAGAGGGGCCTGGCCCCAAGGTGAGACAGCAGAGCCGGGTCAGAGGAGACGTGGACGCAGGCAGTGGGCGGAAAGGTGGAAAGGGAAGAAAAAGGCCTTGAGCCTTCATGAACCGGCAGCTGAGAGGCCGGTCAGCGATGGAGCTGGAGTACCGGGAGCTGTTGAGTGACCTAGAAACCAGGGACCACCTTTCCTCCCTTCCAGTGAGGAGAATTGGAGATGGCAGGGTTTGGAAGCCGCTGCTCATTACTAGACAAGAACGGTAACAGCTGCCAGACTGGGAACAGTTAGCTCTATTACAGAGCTGTCTGCACCCAGTGAAGGTGAGGGCAGAGGGTCCAGCAGCAGTCGCACTCTGCGCCAAAAAATCCAAGATGCAATGGGGCAATGCTTCCTGGTCAAAGACTCCTCACCGCGCGCACCAGCACCAAGTCCACAGGCTTCTGCATCATCAGCGTTCAGCCCTCCAGGCAAATCCATCTCAGTGAGTTGATGTTGACGACTGCCCTTTCCTGTAGGATCGAGCTGGCTCAGAAGTGGTATCTCATTAAGCAGCACGGCCCCCATTACCCAGCCTCCTCGTGTCGATTCTTCTGTAGTGTGCAGCGCGCCTACTCCGGCCATGGCTACTGTGGTAGAGGACGTAGATGACAGGCTGCGAGAGCGCAGGCGCATCAGCATCGAGCAGGAGCCACCACCAACGCGAGATTCACACGCTTGAGGTGACGCACAAATTAACCTCTACAAGCACGACCTGCTGGCTCATGGTATGAATGAGTTGGCCGGGCCGGCCAGAGCGCCTGCTCATCAGCAACAGCAGCTTCTTCTCCAAAGACAGCAGCAGCATCAGCCCTACTACAGAGCTGTTTGATACTTTAGATGAGGTCGTGGTCTTCCTGCCTCTGCCTCTTCCTCTGCCTCTGCCTCTGCTTCAGCCTCTGTCCACACCTGTGATACCATTTACCCTCCAGTTGACCAGTGTTACAGTGACCAGCATCTCTCTTAGGCTATACTTCCTCAGACTGAGCATCCCACATCTCACGACACTGCCAACGTATTCACACTCAGATTGATTACATTCACTGTTTAGTTCCCAGACTCATACAGATCACCAACCTCCCGTGTTACTTGGGTCATGGACCGCCACGAGGCAGAAAACCCTGCTGGAGGAGTCTGGTTGCATCTTCCTCCTGCGTCACCTGCCCAGAAGACCACTCTCTTCTCCTGGCCAGCCTCGCCACGTCGTACATGCACGCATTCGAACAGTGGAACCATACCAGCTTTGACGCACTCCAATTTCAGCGCCTTTCCATGCCCCAACCGTCACAGGACATTGCTGAGCACTACAAGGACCCTAACTTCCCATGTTCTTCGGTGCCCCGTTGTCGAACCCATCCACGCATTACCGTGCCCTCACCCTGCAACACCTCTTGCAGAGCTGCTTACAAGCAGCTGCACCACCTACGCTGGCATTAACATGCTTCCCATTCCAAAATGCTTTGAAAAAGCACCTGAAAGAATATCACTATAAACAGAGAGTAATGCAATGGAGAATGGACACCTGGTGGGAATGGCTGAACAGCTAAAAAAATTAGAAACAATATTTACATTTTTCCACGCAGACTGAACTGAACAATGTTGTACAATTCTTCCTGGCTGCATTAACTCTTCACTACACTGTACTTATTTATTTTATTCCTGCTGTACATGTCTTAACAATCCTGCTCAACCACACTGATGAGACAACATGTAATCTCACTGACCTTGTACACTCAAAGTTCTTTATGCTCAGAATAAACAACTTATTTAGATCCGTGTGGTGTCGAGTAAATTCCCTCACATCATCCGTATTTAATGCGCTTATCAAATCAGCTTAATTATCTGACGATTGGGGTTAGTGTCTCAGTGTGATTTGGAGATGATTATATAGGGCTGTTCATCGTCACATGCTGGGAAGGTGGGACACATACTGACAAGGCTTTCTTACTTGTTACAGAGGTGTGGTATGCAGCACGCCTGCTGTATTAATCATTGTTGCTCATGCGGAGCCCTGGTCTACTTATATGGGGGCGAGTGGTGGGTGCATATGCTACCTGATGTTATTAAAAAGAAAGAACGGCACTCTAGAATAGATATTATTCACATATTGAAATGACTACCGCGACCCCAATAGCTTGGTTTAGCTGGAGAAGAGTTACGATGCACAGCTAGTAGTAGATTAATGTTTAATGCTTAAAGTCTACATCAGTCAGCTGCTTTGTTTTTCAAGGCTTCACATCATCACAACCATCTGTGGTTTCTCCTGTGAGATTAACATGCATGCAGCCAGCGCCAGCAGTCATCATTAGTTTTGAAGTAAAGGATCAAATGTGGCCTTCGTGAACTTGACAGCAGCAGGTGAAGCAGCTGTATTATCATAATGCAAATGAAGAAGCTCGTGATATTTATTTTACTCTGCAGTTGACTCTTCTGCTGTCCGACTCTAAATTTAGTCTTTTCTCAGTCCAGAGGTTTGATTTTCTTTTTCCCTGTCATCTGATTTTTGGCATGTAGACTCCAGTTTCCCGTTGCTGTACTTCCTGCTTTTGGGTATATTATTTAATCTTTCCATTCAAGCAGTTCAGTGACAAAATTACCACAGTGAATTAACACAGATTAATTTTAATAATTAAAAGAATAATGGGACAAGGAACGTGTTGGAGCCTGACGTTAAGTCAGGTACAGAGATAAAAGTCTGCAAGCTGTGAAAAGCTCTGCAAAGAGGAATCAAGTCGTAAGCGTGGAGACATGCCTCAGTCATCATCAGGAAATGCTTGACTTTCAGGGGTAAATCAAAAAATCGACTAAAGTGCAGACTCACACAGTTCACTGTCTCACCAACAGATGGTAAATTTCTGGGCCATATGTGTCAACAAGACACACATAGAGGCCAAGTAGAGGATAAAATACGCATTTTATTTTGTATTAAAAGACCAAAATGTAATGAGGATTATATCTTGATATTCTGAAAGGGGCAAAGCCAATTCCTTCTAAGTAATACAAGAAACCTCTACTTGAATGTACAAATCTGACATTTGAAACAAATGTACCAGAATCTAATAATAAAGAGAGTAAAATGCATTTCATGCTAGACAGATTTATATTTATCAGATTATCCAGAGTTCAAAGATTAACTGCAAAATGTACCTGTGTGGTGGAGTCATTTTCTGCCAGCTTTTTTGTATTCATGGAAACACACAAGAGAGACCACACTGCTAATTGTTGTATGCAGTAGCAATAATCACAAAAGACAACCGTCCCAGTGTTAATGGGGAAGCATGGCGAATGGATCCTGTGATCATCCCCGAACCACCGCGATTCGTTTTCTCCTTGAGATGCCGACGGATATGCAGGATGCAAATCATCCGTGACAAGCACTCATCCACTAATGAAGCTGCTGTAATTTGAAGAGCAGTTCTCAGGCAGCATCAAAGTCTGCATTCAAAATGCAAAGTCAGACCTTGACCTTGTATATACCTCATTAAGTCGCTATGAAAACTAAACAGTAAAATATGATTTAGTGTGTTGGAGGACATTTTACCTGTCATGCATACAACAAGTGTGGGCAACACTGTGAACCTCTACTAAGTACTTCAGCTCAGACAGCTCAAGGCTATTGCCTTGTACTTCTCGCAGCACAGTACAAATGTTCTGCAATCTGGTGTCCTGCAGATAAGCGCTCCAGCAATAATGCATTCTGTGTCTGGACCGTATTTAAGACTTGTAACATGCCACAGGTCCTAAAATTTCCCATCGTTTCCTAAAAAATGAGCTAATATCCATCTATAATTCATATAATTTGGTTACTAATCGTCAGTTACACTTTTAATCAATCAGTCAAATCAATTGTTAGTGTAACATCGGAATGCCTTAGAGCACAGGTCAGCTGAACATGCTCCAATGTAAACTCAACATATATAGTCTAATTATCAGCCATTAATGAATGGATATTTAGTTGTGTTTAAATAGTGGGTTATTCCAAGAAGTCCCTCTACAAACTGCTGATAACCTAGTATCAAATCCTAATTTTCTTCACAGAAAATTTCCAAAGACATTCTCAGAAATTAGACTCAGGAAATAAAGTGCTACTAATTAACGCCACGATTATATAGACAATTAATTATGCGCATTAGCTATTTATTCTGCAATGTAAAACAGGGCGTGGTGATTAATTTCTCATGTAAGTCGTGTTTTCCTTTCAGTTCAAAATGCTGTGTTACATCAAGCACAGCAGGTGGCTGTAAAGAGCTTCAGTGTGTTTTATAGTGGCTGCTCTCAGGCCTGTGTGTTCTCTGTGTGTGGTGTGTTGAGATGGTGGGATTGAGTGTGGTTTACAGCTGGCAGCAATCTCGTTGTGGCGTCATGCAGGTATTACAGGTCCTGGGGCGGAAAAAGGACTTTTCTTTGCCTGGATCATCGGCCCAGAGGGACAGCATGTTCAGGCAACAGGAGAAAGCGATTGGCTACACATACTTAGTGTGTTTGCGCCTGTTTGACCTCTTCTTTTTTTTTTCCTTTTCCTTCCTTTGGAGGGAAGAGATTTTCCCCTGAGCCTAATCTCTCAGTTGAGCATCATGGGGGTGGAGAATGTTTTCTGAATTTTTTTATAAACACTGGGACAATTATTTCCCAAATAATCTGCCGGTTACACTCCAACAAACACCCCAAAAAGGGCTTGACTTGGAACACGCTTTGGTTTATTTGAGACAGAGCAGAAAAGGTGAACAGTCGATCCACGCTTTGGGCTGCTGGCATGTAAACCCATAAAGATCGCAAACTCAGCTGGCTGTGATGTGAGATGCGATGCATCTAGGCCATTAATTCAGGGGAGAGGCGTATCAACTGATTTCAAATTCTTGCAAGATGCACACAGCCTAGACATGATTCTTCTTATCCAACCAGAGAGGAGGAATACATTTCTGTGACAGAGGAAACACTGCAGCTGAGAGAGCGAGACACACACACACACGCATGCAGAGAGAGAGAGAGAGAGAGAGAGAGTTATTTTTGGTCAGTAAATGAATCCAGCTGTACTAACCTTGAACATGAATCGAGCATTCTGCCTATCAAATCACACCCTTCAAACAGGGCACTTGTCAAAACCAAGTAAGTAATTCCCGAGCATAAACTTTCAGTTCTTAAAAGTCTCACAATCCCCTCCTCCCCTCAGGAGGTACATTGTCACACACAGTGCCACGCTTACGTTTGATGTTTGTTTCAACTCCTTGACAACACACTATTTCCTTTTCACCCTATTTAAAATCCAAACGCACCTGTTCTCTTCGACATGTAGGAACTCTCATATGAGGTCTTGGTCTCTGAAAACATCGTAGCGTTTTAATTGAAGCTGCTTGTGTTTTTTCCCGTGCAATTCCTTGCTGCCTCTGTTTTTCACTCTCTGCACTGACAGGTTGTTGATGGAATAATGGGGGTGTTGGGCATGCTACAGCTGCCTGCAATGGCTACAACGCAGATTGGATTGGATTGCGGTGTAAATGACACACAACAGCCCATATCTCCTCGGTTTTAGCTCCATAAAGTAATTAACCGACAAGCCTGGAAATAATGCAAGGATATACTGTGGACAGATGATGATGTTTGGTTGTGTTATGAAGTCCTTGCACACAAACATATCGCGTAATCATATATCCTGTACGGTAATTTGACATCAAAATGTTGTAATGTGTGGCGTAATGGTTGCACAAACAGACTGTAATGGAGCTACAGATAAAAGGATATAATTACAGATATGCATTATTGCTGGAGAAGAATGGTTAATTAGGCTGCTTCACAATGACGGCTAAAAAGGCCCATGCATCGCTGATAAAGGTAAGGAAATGTGCATAATTGCATAAACGATTAATTCATTTGCATAACTCCTCTGTGTGACTAATCGTCGTTGCATTGGCCATTGTGTTACAATGAAAGTACAAATGAGAAAGGAATGAGACTCGCCAGCCAGTTACTGGAAGAGTCATTCTTCAAAAATGGGCAACCTTTTGGACCCAGTGATATTTTGCGCATTCATTTCCCATCCTTTAACATTCTGTTACTGACGGATCTTAATTGGCAGGCAAACATGTTGGGTGGAGTAACGCTTAAATTGCCTGGACAACCACACAAAACCATGACTTTACATCAGTTTGTTATTACTCGCGACACACTCTTGCAAAAATCAACCTTTCTCTGCCGTGGTTATGCTATAAAAGAAAATTTGTTTGATACATGTATTTTTTTACTACCAAGTGATTGCATTCCTTACTAACCTTGTTGAGATGTGTATTTTTTTGTGTCATCATTGCAGTCATACATTTCGTCTGTCTTTATCCGTTGGTTACATTTCATTAGTTGAGACAATAGACTGTATGGTTGTGACATTATCCAAATATATCACAATAACAGATAGTGACAGGGTTGGAGAGTGGAACAGAAAAATTTAAATTTACATACATTAATACTCATTCTCTTAAGGAAATGATAACTAAAGGCTAATTTGTCATTGAAGTGTAGGGCTTTTTCCATGAGAGTAGTTGCATATTTATCTATAATATTTATCATTTATTTAGTATTTAATTGGCCTTTGGTCATAGTGTTTTTAGGGCCAAAATGTCATTTATGACGTTGTATGATTCTCTAACTGCAATATTTGATTGGTTTGGATTATCATATGACAACAATGTGACAAAACAAATCTACACATTACAAAGACCACAGATGTCAAAAATGAAGTTATCAGCGCTCACAGGTCTTATTCATCCTGACACCAGCTTGCTGTAGCAGTGCTGTAGCTGTTTCACATGGTTTGAACTCATTCTCCTGCCTTGCCTTCTTAATTCTGGATTTTGGCTTGCTGGACTTAACTTGAACTTTTGCACTGGACCTCAGCCACCTTCTTGTTATTTTGTGCTTACCTACCTCCTGAGTAAGCTATTACAGTTACCTTTGTTCACTTTCCTCACGTCTGCATTTGGATTCATTTCTTGGAGCTACATGTGACATACAGGACTTCAAAATACAAGGATCTTCATATTTGCAATGCATTACTACCAGCTGCCATCTTTGTTGATCAAACAGGTTAAAAACTTTCATCCCAGGATTTGTGTACAAACTCAGCTTAGGAACCATTTGAGGTGTTTTTACTGGGCGGTATCGCATAGAAGGTAAGCAGCAAAACACTCTGCCAAGGTTTCTGTGTCTTCAAATTCAAGTGCTAATTAGTAATGTGGTATTATATGTATGTAAAGTGATGATTAAGTCTAGTTAGCTACATGAGGGAGAGAGAGAGAGAGAGAGAGAGAGAGAGAGAGAGAGAGAGAGAGAGATGCACAGAGTGAGCTATTAACAACCCACCAACCAAGCACGTGTCTGACTTCTTGAAGTGACACGGCCAGCAACAGGAAACATACCTGAGTCCTTGTTGCTAGCCAAAGAGGATGAGTAAAATGCCACATAGCCATGCACCATGGAGAACACAAGAAAGCAACACTAATGCCTCTCAAAGCTGCAGCAACATAGTTTGGACAATTTATATAATGAGCTACTGAAAAGGTGTGCTAGTTATATGATGAGACGAACAGAAGCCCTCTGATCTCCTTGACCTCTCTGGCAATCTCTGTGAAGAATTCAAAGGATAAAGTAAGTATTCTTTTATATAATGATATCCTGCATTAATGTTATGAACATCAGTGTGGCTGTGTTTATTAGGTATACTGTGTGTGTGTGTGGGCATTTGCAGCTACGTTTAGTTTGTTGATCAGATAATGGTTGTGGTTATTGATTGGTGAAGGTGGTCACATCTTATTTGTGTGGTTATGGATTGCTGCTTGGAATTAGTTTAGTTGTTGACAGCATTATCTACCTTTTATACCTGAGCTGTGTGTGTGCCTGCCTGCAAGTTATTTTAGCTTACAGTTTGTGCAGAATTAGTTTTTACTACACTCGAAGTCCAGTATAGTAGACTTGTATAAAAGTCTCCCATCATATCTGCACTGAACTGCCATCCAAATATGCAAAATTAGAAACCTTCACATGCAGATTTCTTCATGTAAATGTCTGCCTGTTTGACCAACAGGGGAGACGGAGGGTCTATTATTAATATTATTTAATGCACTCTGCCTTAAAGCAAAGTGTTGTACATCAGCTGAAGCATTATTGTTTCCATCAGCTGACGCACCTCGCATGTCAGGTTGTTTTTTCTTCCAGTGATTGATGCGCTTAGTATCACATGTCACTCAGTCGCATGTTTACACGCCTGTGTTCCACTTGATATTCCTGAAGCTTACTCAATCAAACCAGGAAAATGCAGTACAACACCCAGCATGCTGAGTAAACTGATTTAAGACACAAATTTGCAGACTCGACTATTTTCATTGTCACTAAAGTGAAAAAGTCTGCAGACACAAAGGCGCAGTATGGCTCGGTAAACTTTGCAGACGTATTCCAGATGGTCCTGTACTACTGACATTTTTTTTCACACTCAAATGGCTCGACTATGTTTACAAACCACAACAAAAGCCACAAACAGATTTCTCCTTCAAATTTGGCAGCATAAATATAGATCAGAGTATTTCCACTAATTACATTGATCAAGCCGAGCAGGTGTGAAATAGTCTTTTAATTGACTACAATGAAAACCAGCAGGAATCTGGCATTGTCTGAAATCGCTCATTCTCTGCAACTGACATACACTCAGTAGTTTATAGTGAGCAGTAATTGAAGATTTCAAACACTCATCATCACCATGCTCCATCATTACTGACAGGTGTAGCGTCTCACAGTTGTTTTTCACATCTATCAAAGGCGAGCTCTACTTTTTAAAATCTAAAATAAGTGATAGCATAGAAACAACTGTGCCATGGACAGTACTTGGTTGCTCTGTTCCATTGTTGAAGTTTCTAGGCGACTCATGCAGTGCACTTACTTCGCACAGAGAATTGTATCTTTTAATCAGACGGCAGCAAGCAAATATTAAAAAGGACAAAGGTGGGCAGTCACTTAGCTTGGTAATTACGGGAAGAGTCTTGTGCTAGTGTGGTGTCGCAGACAAAAGCTGCGAACCCACTTAAATTACTAATCCATCTTGTGAAAAGTGAATATGATTCTGGGGCTTTGGGTCTGTATTGGCCTTATTCACTGTCAACATTTTGACGTGGCACAGTAGGAAAAACACAGGCAAAAGTAATAAAACAAACGATGGCCGACCCCATTTATCTGCTATGGTTTCAGGGTGCCGTGATTAGGGCAAGGCTGTCACAGTGCTGGCTTTACAGCAAAACTTCATGTTATAAATAACACTCAGCTTTTTCTGCAACGACAACATCTGCTGTGACAAGTCTATTAAAGGTAAGTCTAGCTATTACTGTCAACTGAAGTTATAGCACAGTTTAATTACTCCCGCTAATTAGATGTCTAGTCAGGTAGAAGTTGTCAGCACACTGTATAGACTAATAACTATAACGGATAAGTTGCTGTCCCGCCTCTAATGGGATCAAACTCAGAACAAGTGTGAGGAAGATGTCAATCAATCAGTCTGCACATGACCACACAGTCCTGGGAGAAGCCTAGTGGGTGTGTAAGGTCGGGGCAGGAGATGTTAAACGTCGTAAAATGATCATTTATATCTTTGATAATATTGCATAGTGCTCACATTTCACTAGCGCACAGCAATACCCAATTAACTCCTTCAATATACCTCGAATCATGGTAAAACTTGTTAGAAAGGTCAGTGAGAGAACGACTATGCAAAATACACTGCAGCAGGTGCATTTTTCAGCTCAGCCTGGATTTATCACACTTACATAGAAGCAATGTCACCAATTGAGCACCAAACATCAACAATTTATTTAAAAAAATCAATTAAAGACTTGAGTAAAGACTAAATTAATCGTAGATTACATAAAGCATAACATAGAGCCCAGACAAAACATGACAGTGTGTGTATATGATCGTGTGTATATGTGCGTGTTGGGGGAGCCACTGTGGCCACGCGAAGACTGCATCATAATATTCAGACAGAAACTGAGGATAACATAAAAATGTCACACAAACTTCTGGCGAAGGACTACTGTTGACCTTTCTTTTCTCGTTAATCTCGTAGTTAAAAATGGATCAATATGGGACTCAGAGAGAGCATGCAGGCTTGTGAGGGTGCACGCATATCGTTTTACGGTATGTATGTTCAGGCATACTATGCTATGATTTATAGTTCAGATACCGCATTCAGTGCAACATTTAATTAGGAGGAGGATTTGAGCATTCAATCAATTTGATCGATTCTAGTGTTCGTTCAGCCTGACAGCCACATTTAACCAAATTGCACACTTTTTGATGATTTCTCGCTGGATACCAGAGAACATGGCAATAAAATCTAAATGAGGTTTAGAGTTGTTGAATTTTCGAGGAGGTCCAGAGGTTGCTGTAGAAGTTGTTTTTTTTCTAATTAAATCTAATGTGGATAGTGACGGGTCAGATCAGCCACCAGGATGACATTTGGATATAATAAGGACAGAAATGCAGCCATTTCTTTTCAGTAAGTTAAATTATAATAAAAAAAAATTCAATTAAGAAATAGTAGGTAAAATAAATCTAGTTGTGACACCCTGGCATCTTTATATGTCTTCTATGTCTTTAGTATGGCTAAATGAACAGTTAAAATGTCAGAGTCAATAACTAAGCAGGCTGTTTGCTTTCTGTAGATAGAGCAGAGTTTTGCAGATGTTTTACTGCCTCCTGCTTTGGTTTTATTATGTCCTGTGCCTCCAAATCAAACAATAGGGTTTCAGTGCAGACTTGGCCACTGCTACGTAATGGCTTGTTTGAACACGGTTTGTCAGTTAGACGGGATTTTGGGACCATTTTGGCCATGAGGTGAAATCACAGTAATGACCTTTTAGAGAAATAGCAACTCACGAATCCTGAGCATTTGGAGAAGAATACAATATTAAATGTAGTTACAGAAATGTAGAAAGAAGCTGGACTGACTAGTGCATATTTTGAGGAAACTACTTTTAGCAAAATAAATATAATAAAAGCAATAAATAGAACACACCATAATAAGAAAAATCGATCAATCTTTTGTTGTTTAATACAGTTTTATATTAGATTGAGCTCTGTTCGACTGGAAAATAGCTAACATCATTTGTAAAGTCGTGGCTGCAATGCAGCAATTTGTGATTCTTGGCATAAAAAAACATTTGGGAACTGCACATTGGGCGTGCTGAGGAGGTAGACAACATATTGACAGTGGTTGCAGTGTAGGTGTAGTTAGTACAAAGGAAGGCCGATTGATCATATTATGGCTTGGCATGACACATCTCTAGCACGCTGTGTGCAGTCCAGCAGCGCCAGTTTTTGCTCTTGTGGTCAGCAGGACCAGGCAACAAATGTTCCCAAAGGATGTACTATTAGAGTTTAATTTTTGGTGAACAAAGATGTGAATTGTGCAATTATGTAGGCTATTATGGATTGGACTAAGTGTGGTGTAGCAGTCATCAGAGCTCTGCTTTCTATCTTCAGTTGTTCAGAAAATTAACTCTGCAGCAGAGTTATGAGTTGTTTATATATATTATATATATATATATATATATATATATATATATATATATATATAGGAGACCAACCACTTTCAAAGTGATCAATATTAGCAGTGTGAATATCTTTCATAAATTTCCCTTAGCACCAGGAACACGCCAACACAGTGCGCCTTATGGTTTATATTGTGAGATTGTTTAGAGGCTATTTGTCAAACATATCACCATCAAATCCATCTCATTTACCCAGCTTCCACATTAGTCAGACTATCATCTGATTCATAAACTACCATACAGCCTCTAAACATTAAATCTCATTTGCCATTTAAATGGTAACACCATCCACTTAAAAACTCTGGTTCATGTATTGAAATCCAGATTTTATCCTGCGTAAGGAGTGTTCGTATGTGGAGTTAACATCAGCTGTTTGTAGAAGGTGTTTTGTTGCATCCCCACAGTGCACCTGTGCTGCAGCCTGTAGTGTTTGTCATTCAGTGTTTGCTGAGGTAAAGGGAATATTTCTATCAAGTATTCAAGTTTGAGTCTTCACCTCTTTATGTTCAGTAAACATTATGTATTTGACTTCAAAAACCTCCTTATAAAAACCTCTGTTATAGACTGCCACTGGCTCAGTTGTTTGCCAGAAGTCCTGTTAAGTTGTAGCTCACCTTGACCTGACTCAGTGAGCCAATGACTGACTGTCCCATGTCGGATCAATGATGGTCCATGTCCATTTAGTTTCTATTGATACGTCCCTGTGAGATGTGCATGAAAAATACAGTACTATGTTTATTTTATGAACATGGGGTGCTTTGTTATGTGTTACATGCAACCGTGCAAGACTTGTACACTGTAATTATTTTTGCATGTTGAATTGCTTTTCTAATAAAAGCAACACAACTGCGTCCAAAGAGTTTTCCTTACGGCAATCAGCTGCACCCGAATGTAGGACAGCGTGCTTAGCGGTCTCCTTTTTTGGGGTTGAAGAGAGAGAGAAATTAATCAAATGTGCTAAAATATAACCAATAAATATAAACTTGAGTATTAAAAGTGAGTTCATTTAACAGCACAGTTCTGACAGAAATAAAAAGACAGAACGGGGAGAAAGAATGAAGAAGGTGTTACCTGTAGTAGTCTACTTATTAAAATCCATATAGAAAGATATGATTTTAAACACAAGCCAGTCTGAGAAATTCTTAATCCTAAGAGACCTGGAGCTTCATTTGCATGTTCTACCAAACCATAGCGAGACTCCCTCCTGAAAGTCTGCATCACACACTGCTGCACACGGTATGTTGGGCATCCTGCCCCCGAGCCAGGAATTAAAGCAAAGTCAGCACATTTTGTGTCTCGCTAGTATCTACAAACAACTGCCAAGAAATGATGTGCTGAACCCGTTTTTCTCATGTTTGACAAGGAAGCCAAAAGACCTACATTTGTATTGTTTAATATTAAATCAATGCTGCAAATAAGGACAGTAATCTATGAATGAAGGGCAAAAATACAGACTTACAAATGTTGGCTTATTGTTAATATCATCTGTCATCTTTTAAATGTACATCTGAAAAATGTACAGGACCAATCAGAGGTTTGGACACACCCTCTCTTCGACAACTTTCTATATATTGTAGACACTGAAGACAAAAAAAACTATGAAATGATGCATATAATATGGAATATTATATATGGAAATATGTGGTAAAAGGAAAATGTTTATATTTTATATTTTTCAAAGCAGTCAACTTCTTCTTTTCCTTGTCTTAAAGCAGTTCTCATATTTAATAAATACTTGGCTGTTTTTCCTTCACTCTGCGACTCAACTCGACCCAATCAGTCTCAATTGTGTTTAGATCAGGTGATTGTGGACGCCAGGTCTGATGCAGCACTCATCATCATTCTCCTTCTTGATCAAATATACCACTGAAGAATGCTACGGTAGCCATGCCTTGATTTTTTCATAAATAACAAACAGTGTCACCAGTAAAGAACCCCCATACCACCATACCTCCTCCTCCATGCTTAGAAGTGGGAACCACACATGCAGATGCCATTTGTTCATGTTCTGTGTCGGAAGTCAGAGGCAAAAATCTCAAATTTGGACACATTAGACCAGTGAAAATCTGTACTTTGGTCTTCTTTACTGGGCAGTTTCAAAGTTCTTGCCATAATATGGATTTCTACAGCAGTCCCATAGGGGAATTTACTGTATGCCAACACTACCTACTTCTAATTAACTTTTGACAAGACACAGCTGTTAATTTAAAACCATTCCAGGTGACTACCTCATGAAGCTGAAGAGTGTGCAAAGCTGTCATCAAAGCAAAAGATGGCTACTTTGAAGAATCTAAAATACAAAACATATTTGCTTTGTTTATACTATAATTGATATCTAATATATTTCATCGTTTTTATGCCTTCACTGTTAATTTACAATGTAGAAGAGAAGAGAAAAGAGAAGAAAAAATAAAGGGGGAACATTGAATGAGAAGCTGTGTGCAAACTTTGACTGGTACTGTATGTTCAGACTTTGCTAAGACTACAAAGAATAGGGCTCGTGTAAGTTGGGAAGAGACAGTTGTGTGTGCAGTGTGTGAGTGTGAGTGCTGATGGAGACGTGGGGGAGACGTTGTGTATATAAATGAAATATAGACACGTCTGACAGGAAATAAGAGACGAGAACGAAGAGATTTTTCTCTATTGTAATACATTACGGTCCAACACGGTTCACCGCACGGAACATCAAGAGGACATTTGTTTGAAGACCACTTATTTTATGTGATATTTTCATACATTTCAGTGCATGTGGCATCAGCGGCGAGCTGATGGACACCTTCCTCAGTCTTCTTTTTGTGTGTGTGTGAGAGAGATAGACGTAGAAAGAGAGGTATTTGTTCACTTTGGTATATCAAAGCTGAAAGACAGTTGTTGGCTGAATTAAACAAGTCATGTGGAATTATGTAGGATATCGGAGCCTTAGTTTATTCTTTGATCTCGATTCATGAGATGAGAGTGACAGATAATGTGCCTGTCTATTGCAAAAAGAGTAGCAGACCTTCCTGCGTGATTCGCCTAACTTGGACAGACAGTGAAGAGTTTGTTAAAAAGCACCCTTGTTGGATCCTCCTTTAGTTGTAATCCAGTGCTGAAATGAGTTTTTTGCATCTACAATTTTTGAGCAACAGAGGGCTAACTAAATGAGTCTGTTTAAAGTTGGGCACACAATTAGCTCGTCTGACCCCCCGCTGAGCCGCATAGTTTTGTACCAGGTGGCATTATTTTGGTTTTGTCTGTCCAGAATACTAAAAGTATGCTTAAAGAGGCTGAAAGCTGCATAGAGCTGCAAAGTGGGGTGTACAGTGTTTTTATTAGGCACACCTGTAAAGTCTGATGCAATGCAATACAACATCTCTGCCATACATCATATCATCTATCTTTCCGGAGCTCATGATGGCAACATTGTCCAAAATGCATGAATTCAATATGTTTATTACTGAGTTTATATTAAATGGTGGAGTTGCACTGGATAGACATTAAACAGAGAGATATTTTTAAGTGTGTATCCTTCTCAGTTACATTTATATGCAGTCCAGTGCACCTTTACTAACTAACTTCAATGCTAAAACGTATAATAGAATTAACACCTCTAGGACGGTGTCAAAAAACTGCTCATTTGCAGCGCCATAAAAGTAGACTCTGTGGCAGATTATTGGATTATGCATGTGTACCTAATAAAGTAGTCACACCAAAATGTATTCACAGTGGTGTGCCCAGGACTAGCAACCTTTTCACATAACTTCTTCTAACATAGCTTACTAGATTCAGTGTTAAAACAGAAAATACTGCGTAGTGCATCTTAAATATAATATGCCGTATACTTGTACTGTGTCTATAGAGATCAAACCAACTGACTGTCCAAGTGAGTTAACACTGACGCTGTTCTGTTTCTGTCTGAGCTCCAAACTACAGATAATTACGGAGGCAGGGTGTTTTCAGATAAACGGTAACAGTTAATGGGATTGTGGCAGTGTGACTCAATATTTAGCTGCCTCAGGGCAGGTTTGGTGCTTATCTCTGACCTCTTTTGTGTGGAATTTGCATGTTTTAGTATCCCAACAACACTGTTATCTGGTGGATTGGATTAGAAGTGCTCTATAGATATAAATGTTTGAATGATTATCTGTTATGTTTCAGTGACAAGGTTGGACCTGCCGTGTCTCTCGCAGGCCTTTTATCCAACATATGCTTGGTCTTCGTGAGGGAATAATTAAGCCGGACGAGAAATGACACCTCAGGCTTAAATCTGGGCTCATTTCTTGCGTATCTTTTGCCGTTTCGCACCAGCTTAGATACATTTTCTGCATTATCATTTTGTGAAATATTCACTTTTTTTTAATCACATTTATCATCTAATTTTACACAAACATCTAAACATTCTGTATTCAGTTATTTACCAAGCTCAGTTTTACACTAAAGTCTACTGATGCTGGTGGAAGCACCTTGCTTTGATTTGTCTGTTGATGGTTCATGCTTGATAGGAAGTTGGAGAAATGAACCTGAAGATGTAAAAATGTCTTTAATGGTGCTGCATACTTTATAAAATAGTTTCAATTCGCATTAAATGATTAAAAATATACAGAAAAAGAGTGAAACTGACTTCGAATAACAATCCAAGCACAAAAGGAAACTCCCAATGGTGTCATGTTTGAAATAATCGTGTGTGTGTGGTGTGACGATGCCCCAACTTCCTCAACTTGACTTCGTGTGATGACATTTTGAAGAGTTGCAAACTGATTACATCTACTGAAAAACTTTGTGATTCATGAACCCAGCACTTTATCTGATAAGATTACATTCTAACACAGCATTTTCATTTCTGTGTCTGCGAGCTTCTGATTTACATCTACATCTGAAATCCATCGTTTAATAACAATATTTGCGTCATTCAGGGCAAAAAAAAAAAAAAAAAAAAAAAACTATATATAGCTGCTGTGTTTGCCTGCTCTGCTGTGATGCTATGACAGTGCATTATGTTATGGGTGAACTGAAATACGTTTATATGTGCACATTTCTCATATCAAGCCAATGCATTAATCCAAACAAATTCCCACTGGACGGCTGCTATTGTGCTACAAAGCGGAAAACTGTTGGAGTAAATTAAAGTAACAAGTAACCAGCAATTTATGAATTAGACACCGCACTCTGTTGTGACAAAGCAGAAGCATTACATTTCATTGGTCAACAGTTTCCAGTGATAATTGTATGTAGCCATTATGCAGTACATCATTGCGTAGGCTGTTAGCTAGGAGGCAGTGACAGTCTCATTAAAATGGAGCTTTAATTAATGATCTTGTCTATTTATCACAAGTGTCACGATGTGGATGAGTGCAACCCCTGCTCATTCACACATTGTCAACATGACAATACACCCTAATGGCTATCTTTGGTTATGATCTAGATATCAAGACAGTGTTTAATTCATCAGGAAGGGTAGGTTAAACTTAGAAAGCTGTCACAGAGTCCAATTCTCCCTACAGAAATACTGACAGAGTGCCTGAGGATCTGGTCACTTTCATTATAATAGACAGCAGAGAAGATTTGGTTTGTGCTGCAGTCACCAGGCAGCTGCAATCAGGAGCACAGCTCTCTCACGCTCTTGCCCAGTAATTAGAAACAGGGAGGATGGAGGGAAGCGTTTGCATTTAACCTTCACATCCCCTTGTTTTATTAGAAGTGCATATCCACATCCTATTTCGGTAATCCTCCTGCACAACTTATGTCTTGCTTCATGCAATTTTCCTGATGCGGTCAAGGTCCTCCTTTGTAAACATAAAAATACATTTGCTGTCATATATATATATTTTTTTTGCTGTTCTGACAATAATTACATCTCCTAATATTACAGGCTTGGATTTGTGTGCTTTCTAAAATTAGACTTATTCCACTTGTGCTTATCGAAGAGACTTTGCAATTGAGGATAATGAGTTGTGAGGTGTTTGCTCCTTATCCACACCACAGCTAATTTTGTATGCCAACTGGGACACTTGGCTTGCTGCCCTTCACTGCGTGCACCGAGGGAATCCCAAATTCCAGTCGTAAAAAGCACAGGAAGCTGTGACCTCTTTTGAAAGACCATGAATCATCCTGTTATCTCCATCTCCTCAGCGGCGGGGACTCTCATTCCAACGTATCACTGTCGAGTCAGGGCTTGGTAAATGAAGTGGGAAGGCAGTAGTAATGACATTGCAATGGCATTCTCAGTCAGATATAAAAACAATATTATGCACCAAACCCGAGAGAAAGTTGATGCAGGAGGGAGTCGTACAAAAGGTGGGATGATAGAAAGATCTGTTCAGTTATAAACAGCAC
Source organism: Protonibea diacanthus (assembly GCA_028641955.1). NCBI lineage: Eukaryota > Metazoa > Chordata > Actinopteri > Sciaenidae > Protonibea > Protonibea diacanthus. Next base: position 8,349,114 of record CM053982.1, on the reverse strand, counting down.
AGTCCCGGGCTGGCATAATTAAGTGCAGACAGTCATTAGCATGCATGTGTCTATGTCTGTCTAGTCAAATTACCTCTTGGCCTTGCCGCTGCGACTCAAAACAACCAGCCCTTCAAGTCAGCTGATTAAACACAGCAAATCCCTGCTCTGGCTCATTCTCCCTTTAATTGGTGGTGAAACCTCAGAGCACACACTCCAAGTATGACTTTAGTATTCCCATTTAATTAATATGCACTGTATTCAACCTCACCGGGGATATTACTGTATCTTGAAACTTTCAGACTTAAATGGAAATTTGAAAGACATTTGAAGGTAAACTCTTTTTTTAGGGCGAGAGCTCACTGGAGTTAGCATATCCTCACTGCAGCCTCATGCAGGGATTTGACTCCTTCACTCTGATCTGTATTATTCTTTCCGTTATGCACATCGTGTCTGTATCTGCCCCTCACATTCCTCAGGACGGAATATGATTTCAGACTCTCAGACGTTTGCTGACAAAATGAGTCTGAGTTTAGGCGCGTGTCATGGATTTGTTTTCTTTAGGCATTTCATTAGATCCTTAATCGTGTCCTGTTACTCAGGTGAGTGAGACCTCGCAAACACTGAGGACAGCTGATTGATAAAAGGAGGAATTTGTGCTCCCCCGTTGTAATCTGTGTGCAGGAACAGAATTGGTTTCAAAGGTCACTTCTTTGCCTCAGACAGACATAATAGATATGTCACTTCTCTCTATGTTTTTTCATGGCTGGAAGCAGAATTTATGTCACACCACATATTAGTCCTGTATCCTCTAGCATGAAATTATATTCCCACCCCCTTTTTAAGTAAGGCACTGTAACATTTTATATTTGATAGTTTTAGTGTGGAGGAGTTGCACTGGTGACGGGGGAGCTTCCTAAATTGCAACTTTACTACCCAGAGAAAATGAACAGTGGTCGTCTTTCTTTTGTTTGTTTGTTTTGCTTTCCTTTCATAAAAGCTCCGGATGAGATAACGGCATTGTGGCACAAATTCGTGGTCAGAAATGAGTCACCAGAAAACCATTTGCAGGTGTAAATAATTTTGTTCATACATGCACCCCAGGGAGGGACAGCATAAATCTCGGCAGTGCTTAAATGTGGCACGATGCCAAATTGAATTCTTCAGCAAAAAAAAAAAAAAAAAAAAAATAGGTTTAAGCTGGCCCTCTGCCAGAACGCTAAGTAAATCTTGCTTGTGCAAATTACAATGTTATCCAAGCTGGATTTGATATGGCTAATGCCGTGTAAAGATGGCTAATAATGGCTGTTACAGATGAATTAGAAGATTCTGGATTAAGAGGGGGTGTTGCATAATGTACTGTAAAATCCATCACTTGTGTGCTATAGCCTCTCTTTTTCTCTCCCTGCAGAAGATCGGTTAGGTTAGATTTTCGACTGTTAATGACTGTGGCATTTCTAAATGTCTTGTAAAATAGGGCACATTGCCTGTCTTTAAAAGAGGAGATGGGACACCTGGTGGTCCAGAGCTGGCCAGGGGCTCAAGAGATGGAGAAAAGGCTAACCTTTTAAAATGAAATAAGATTAGGTCATTCATCCTTGTCTCAGCATTTCTGTTGCACTGTTTTGTGCAGAGAAGAGGTGAAATCGCAGCAACCTGAGCACAAACTTTACCTAAAATTAGGTTTTGTGCTGCCCATATACAACACAGCACACATACAGTGTGGCACAATATTGGAAAGACTTGCATAACAGTTTCCCACGGCATGCTTTTTCCTGGCTTAAATTTGGTCCAGTCATCTCCTACAGTGCAAGGTCAAGCCTTATCTCAGTTAGCATATTGATTCTGTGAAGTCATTGTGTGGAAAAAAAAAAAATATCTAGAAGGCATTTTGGACTTTCCTTTTAAATTCTCTGTCAGATTAGAGTAACATACAGTATGTTGCATGCATATACTGCAGTTACCTGCAGGGGGTTATGAATGTCGCTCATATTGCTCAGAATATGTGCATGATGTCTTGAAGCGATCATCATATTTTTCTATATGGCTCAAGAATCTGACCCATCTCAGTGCAAAACCACACACACACACACACACACAAAAAAAACATGTTGTGTTCTTAATATTCATGTTTTCTCTGCTTTGATCAGCTTGCTGTCAGCGGGAACTAACTCATGATGGTGTGCTGCTAATCCCGCAGAATCAGTGTTTGCAGTGATTACTTTTCTCCAGATGTGAATATTCATAGTATTTAAATTCATAACTACTCTGTGCTCGCATAAAGCACCTGACACCAGCTCAGAACTACAGACTACAAATTTATGATTTTTTTTTCTTTTTTTTGCACTTCGTGACTGCTGAAATAATTATCACCTGACTAAATATCCCACAAGCACTCTGAAGTGATGAGCCAATACTGTGTGTGAATTAAAATATTACCTGAATGTCAACATGTAACACAGATACTTCTGATCCTGTCTAGCTGAGTTCTGAAATAATTCCCCCCACAGGAGCTCTCATTGTGCTCATTAATTACATGCTGGTCATTATAGATATTTGAGTTTGCAGGTTTTATATTTGTATACCAATTGCTGCTAGACTGAATTTTCATTTGGTTTCACGTCCATGTTAGTTATTGTTTCAATTACATATTTGTATTATTAAAAGAAAGATATCAAATCATGGAAATTAATACTCTGATTTATATTTAGTAAAAACAAAAAAAGCAGCACTAGTGCTGTTGTCTCTCTCTCACAACTTCTTGCACGGGCCTGAAAGTGAAATGTAGGTGTAAGCGCAACCTGAAACAAGAAAATAATTCTTCAACACTCGTTTGCTAATGGTCGCAAAGAGTTCACGAGCCACAGAGAGAGAGAGAGTGATTTGCACTCCCAAGCAATCCGAACAGCCCCATTTGGAAATAAGTCAATAGTGCCAAATCATAACAGGAGCTACATCAGCTACTGAGCGCGGAGCGGCGCTTCAAATTGCACGGCAAATCAAATCCATTTATTACACGTGCCATATCGCTAAAGGAGGCAGAGGAGTAGCTAGATATAATGAGAAGCCATTGTTAGCCGCTAAGCTAAGCTGTAGCTAGCAGAACTGAAATGCGTGTAAACAGCTGTGGGATTACAAAGAAAGTCACTGAGGGAAGAAGAGACATATGAGTGCTTCAGCAGAACTAGTATCAATTTAATTTATAGCTGGTAATTAGCGGCTGTAATGAAGAATATCAAATTTAACTAGGTTGAGCGAGAGTAGCATAAATGCTCTACTAGCGACACAGAGCTGGGTATGAGACCAAACGCTGCTCACAGCACAAAGACGACATCTCTTTGTCAACAGATGACATAGTTCTGTTTTGTATTGGTTTGCCCTCTTCTGCAAAAAATAGAAATGCTTTTGTTTTTTTGCTCTGGAAGGAATTTTCAAATGTTTTTTTTTTGTTTTTTTTTTGACGACAAACAATCTGAGAAGTGGGCTGTGATTCATAGTTTGCTAACCAGAGTAAACTGTGGCACGAAAAGGGAACCAAATATAGCATGTTTATTTTACATAATTTAAACTAAAAACTCTCTCCAATGTAAATGTGCATCCACAATATAAAAACCTAAAGATAAAAAAGAGTGTTTGATTCCCAAACTTTGTACTTTGAGAGAACCCAAACAGCTGCAGGGAGTCACAGCCCTGGTCTACATCGGTGAGTCAGAGGCATTCAGAGCCTCCAGTCAGAGACCTCATGTCATTCCCATTTAATATTTTCATTAAAGTGATTATACACAGAACCCTTTATAAAATTTGTGTCATTGTTGTAGAAAATTTAACTGGCTGCCTCTGGGAAATTAACTGGGTGATGGTAACCTTTGGTGTGATAAAGATAAATGGACAAAATTTCGGGAGACGCTCCCTTTCATGAGGACACCACCATCCTGAGACAGAACAAACGATTCATCACGCTTCAGTTGTGCTTAAGTAGTAAAACAATACTGCAGTTATGGCTCTGTGGTGCTCATCTACAACCTCTCTCTCTAGACTTTCACATCACGGCCGAATACTAATGTCCACAACAAATTCTCAGCCGGAAGATCAGAAACTGTGTTATGTTTTGAGGCCGGTCCAGTCGGCGTGGAGATTCTGAGACAGTCAAGCTCTTTTTATAATCACCACTTCTCTCAGTTTTAGGGTGCTATAATCACATTAGTTTTGAACTTCTCTTCTTCTTGAACTTCTCCTTGCATGTGTGATATTACGAGTGTGTAATTCTACTTGGCAGATCTTTTTTTTTTTTTTTTTTTACTTAGCCTACTGTGTCTGTGTGCTTCTACCCTTATTAGGTTCCTTATGCAAAGTTTTTTTTTATTATTATTATTTTATTAATAAGAGAACTAATTAAAACAGATTTTTCTCTAACTGGCATCGTACAGCAGCACCAGATTTATTTTCCAATAGTGAAACCTGGCCATTAATGAGCAGCGACCGTACAGAATCAAAGGAATCTAAAAGGGATGTAAAGTATACCTGTGGGAGCCACTTTTCTTCAAACACTACTGTCTTTTTATAGTTAAAAAGCCAGAAATCACATACGCCAAATATCTCATAATGTAAGCATCGAGTTGACTAATATGTTGCCAGTCCACACGCTCGCCGTGCCTTTTACTTTGACTCCAATTACTTCAAAACCGGAGGACAGGAAGACAGCTGCCACGTGATCTGACCTACAGGTAGAACTTTATTGCTCTAATTCAGTGTGTATTCCCTTTTCTGTGTAGTGTCACAACAAAGTGATTAAAGCATCATGGCTAACAAACAACAAAGCCGTGTTTGACTGGACGCTAATGGGCTGTGAGTGAATTCATGGTAAAGAATGGCCTTTGGCTCTTGCATTAACGAAAATTATTCAAAGCAGCGAGTTTTATTAGTTGCACCATAATCACTTAAAATGTCTTTGTACCTTTTTTTTTTTGCCTCTGAACATTTTGCAAAAACAACTATTATCAATTCTTTTACATAAATGCAGGAGGCTCATTACTGTCGATGTCGAAACCAATTTTTTTTTTTTCAGACGCATAAATCCATTTCACTGTAATTGCTGTTGAATTATTAGCAGTGTAGACATTAGCAAAGGGAATTATGAATGTCCATTAATTATCCACACAGTCTGAATCCCACGTGGAAAGCCAGCTGACAGGGTGATTTAGATAAATGTATACATACATTAGGAATTCTGCTTTTAATTGCGCATTTGAGTCTGAAAGGATGCAATGCGTCAGATGTAGTTAATTGAATAGTCATTCCTATTACTATTTTTACTGCATGTTATAATACAGGTATGCTATAAAATAGAATTGTGGATGTTGCTGTATTTTAAAGTGCGACGTCTATAATCTATAAAAACGATTGCTTCTTTTAGAAACCGCACACGATGCATTATTTAAAACGCAGTTCTTGTGCCTACCGTGAAATCACTGAGGTTGGCCTGAGTATGCTCTTTTTGACCAGTGTAGTAAAAACCAGTGTAAGCTGGGCTGTAAAATAAACATTTCCTGTCATGTTTCTCATTACAACATTGGCCTTTAAAAGCTGCTATGGATACAGAACCAAAGGAAGAATTACAGCTTTTGGTAGCAGCATCTGCAGAGCCTGATAAGCTTAGTCTAGGTGGTGTTAGTGAATCAAGACCCTTGACTATCTCCATAAGCCCAGTTGCAGTGGCCTGCTCCTAGATGTGTGTCCGGATAAGCTCTGGCCCGTACATCATTTACAGCTTTCAGGAGAGGATAAAGAAAGAACATCAGTTTTGATACATGTTCTACGGGTCACCACACCTTGACAGTGAGACTGCAGACCTCCCACTTCATTCAGCTGCTTTGTATGCTGGGTTTAAAATGTGCCACGCAGTCAGAGTCTCTCTGCTATTGCAGCTGCAACATGCACTCTGGCAGGTGTGACGACGGTACAGTGTAAGACAGGATTTTCAAAGGCTAATCTGTTGACATGACACCGGGTTGTGTGAGGGAAATATACAAATAACCAGTCTGTGGAATCTGGAGCATGAAAACTGTGCAGGTAGTGCATTGTGAGTGATGCTAAAATTGACCCATAACATTGTTATAGCTAGCATTTTTTCCTAGTGGGTGGCATTAAAAAGGAAACTTAACGAGATAAATCAAATTGAAATTCTGTTTTTGTTGCATTTTGGTTGTTGTTGTTTTTTTTTTCTTGTCTCATTTCTCATTCATATACTAGACACTAGAAAAACAGCAACTGAATTTCCTCTTTTGTTATGTTCAGTGGCAATACTTTTTATTTTGAATAGATCTATGAAAATGTCCCTGCTACCTGTTTGTGTACGCTTTTACTCTCTTTGCAGCCTCTTGCTCAGGGACTACCGCTGAAATTAGCAGGAAGCTAACACCGGCATGGGTAATGTTGATCAGCGTGCAGAGTCCTCATAAAAATAATTTTCAACTTTGTATGCAACTTTAATTACAAGAACCCATAATGTATTCAAGATGAACCAGAGGCAAAAAATGCTCATTGTGTAGGAGAAAAACAGCGCTGCCTCTGAATTCTTATTTTACTGTGGCCTGCAGGATACACCTGACATTTGAAAAGGTTGAGCCGTAGATGACACCTCAGAACGAGTTAAGAGGAAGACCTGAAAGTCAAATACTGGATTTTCTTTACACTTTAAATGTTACAAACAGAAAATCTCGGGTTGTTTTCATCATGCCACTGAGCTTAAAGTCAGTTTTATCTTCTATCTTTTCCGAGATGGAAATATATGTGAAGGAAATTGGAAAACAGTAGCTTCGAACTGCGACTATATCAGGCATAAGCACATAGGTGAGGTTATTATTTTACTGAATTTGATTACCTTTTCTGTAGGAACATTATATATCTTTTTTTTCTTTTACAAATCAAGGACATTTTGATAGAGGCACTCCATTTAATGTCGGCAAGGAGTTGAATAACAATGCTATTACCTGCTATAAACGGCCACATTTACCAAGATCAAAAAGTGCACGCTTTGTACTGTGTGTGCTCAGGCTGTAATTTTTTTTTTCCAACAAAGTAGTGCTGAACAATAGCTGTGTGTGAGCGTGTTCGTGTGCAGAGGCGTGGGCGTGTGCATATGTGTGCTAATGGGAAGCTAAATCATGGTGCCCCGTCTTCATCACTTCCCTGTGAATTACCTCAGTGCACGGTAGTTTCGCAGAAGCTTTACCGGTGTCCAGTGAGAGTCTTTGGCTGCGGCTCATTGTCTGAGATCTCCGAGTTCCCCCGATTGAATATCAGATCAACATTTGGCTCCTTTTTGTTGTCAAACTTGAGCATCTGTTCTAAAGAGCCTGAACTGAGCCTGACTGTAAAAGATTTAACAGATGTTATTAGTGTTTCATCACAAAGACATAAATGAATATTCAACTGAATATTTTTACAGTTTTTAATAAATTACAGCAACAGTCACCATAAGCATTACTTTCAGTAATTAGGCTAATGTCGAACAGCCTTTTTCTGTGTCTTTGGCCTTGTTTTGTTAATGTGGACGTGGATTTAATGATCCCCCAATGAATGTCATAGATGACCATTTGTTTTGTTCCTTGGCTGCATAAAATGCTCGTATTAAAAGTGCAAGGACACTGCTGTTAATCTATCAGTGTACCGTTTATGAATTAGCTTCAAGGTTAATAACGGTTAAGATGAAAACAATCCAGTACATTTAGATTTGTGGACTTGCATCCTGTGCAACACACAACTGTAGCAAATTGTCAGGTTTGTGTGAGCTGGTCTCATGGAAACAAGCTCCTTGCTGCTTTTTGGTGTGCCTTATTTCCTTTCTTCGGGGAATCAGGTTTGTCATGGTGAGGCTGTAATGAGCTCTTGTTAAAATGACGCAGCAAGGCTGCCAGACTCTGAGAAGCATTTCACTTCTCTTACCAAGAAAAATAAGCTCAAAATTAATTTCTGCCTCGTGTATTAATCAAGCTGACATGACAGCAGTTGCATATAGATGTAAGCTACAGAACAGCGGCTCTCAACTTGGTCGACGGGACCAATGGGCCACAGGAGAAATCTGTGGGGGCGTAACATGATGAGGAGAAGGAGATCTGCTAGACACAATGTTCATTTGTTCTGCATTAAATACTGTTTTACCTCCTCTGTCCTCAAGATAATATTTAACTTAACCTTAAAGTTCAGACTCATTCGTCAACTGATCATACAACCTGTGACAAAAAGTTCATTTTAAGGGACCACAAGCCAAAAAGATCCAAACCATCGACAGCGACGCCCTGCTACATACAGTACAGAACTACCTCCTGAATCTGACACTACACCTATTTTCAAATGTCACAAAATCCGGTGGCCAGCCACAAACATTCACAAAGTGCTAGCATCCCATTGTTGTTAAAGGAGCATTGGTATGCAGGAGGAGTCGTACTGACTGAAGTGTTCGGGGGCTGTTTGTGGTAACATTTTTATTTTCTTACAGTGTGGCAGGAGTGATAAAACAAAAACGGCAATAATGAATAGGCTAGGCTGTCGGGGATAATGCCAAATGAATTGGCTGACACTTTATAAGGTATACCAAGTTGTGTATAATCCACCGTAGACACATGTTACTCACAAATGAAGTGTGAAGATAAAAAAAAAAAATCATTTCAAACTGTTCTTGTTTTCACTTTGGTGATTTGTAATGATGTTGGCCTAAACAGATACTTAAAGCTTAATAACCTTGTCCATAGTTAACACCAAGTATGTGTCGAAGTGATGCAATCATTCATACAACTCGGCAACACCTGAATATAATAACCATCGCTCAGTCTGTTTCTTTTTTTTTTTGAGTTTTGGAGAGGAAAATAACACATCACGCTGCATTTTTTTCTGTTAATAAAATTGAGCCTGATCAGGAAAAGATTGGAAGAACTCATTCCTCCACGCCTGATAAACATGTAAATATGTGCAAATTTCTCAAGCTCCTTTGTTGAACTTGAGATTTTCGGTACACATTCGCTCTGCAGGAATGGATTTTGACCCTGGTGAATCAGTGGGTGAATCAGGAAGCCTCCGTGAGGAGTCCTGTTGCAGATCTGATGAAACCAGAGATGGGAGTGAGGGGAGGGCCGGGACGAGCTTCTTTGATCTCCATCTACTTGAATGAGCACTGGCATAAATTGCCGCATCCACTATCAGCAGTGAAAATCAAATGAGATCTACAAAGCACGGGCCTAGTTCGGCTGATGTGCTTTAACTATTGGCGGGGTCCGGTGAGAACAGATATCATTAATGTCGCTGTAGTGGGAAGAGACAGATAAGACTGACAGATAGGCTGCAGACACGAGATAGCTGATTGTTTATAACCCTTCCAATACTTTGTCCTTTTTATTTTCTCTTTTCCAACTTGCCCACACTCTGCAGGGTGACGCTAAGAGGCGCATGCGTGTGTGTGTGTGTGTGTAAATTTTACATGAAGATGGTGGCAGCGGTAACAAATAACATTAACAAACAGGCAATGCGCTTTGTAGGTCAGCGAGTTTGGCAGTAAGTTTAACTACATCACTGTCAAACCATCACTATAAAACATCGCCATACACTTTGTGTGTTGGCTGACACACAGTAGCCTGGAGCAAATGTTCACCGCCACAGATGTATTATTTTCAGAGCAAACAGTGGTTTTCCTATGAGAAATCCACAATGTGGGCTGCCAAGAAAATACTTTTTTGTGTGTGTGTGTGTGTAAAAGACGCAGCACAATCAATCTCAGCCATCGCCTTTCCATGATGATGAGATCACAATCCCTCTCGCTGAAATTTGGTTTGGGATTTTCCGCCTACCCGTGTATATTCAATAAGACAATGTTGCAAGCTCTAGGTGTTTATTCAGCGCACACTTTATGATTGTGAGGGAGTGATGCTCTCTTTCGACGAGAGAAGTCTCTCCAGATGCACTGAGCGTTCAAGGAATTTCTTGAAGATGAAAATGAGGACGTTTGTGATTTCTTATATTTGTGCATCAGAACTTAAACAACAAAGTGAAGCTGGATTTTAAAAACGCACTTTATAAAATTGCCTTAAATGTTTAATACATCCAAATTGTTGTTGTTTTTCTGTTGAACATAGCTTTCTAATCGCCCTCCAACTACTGCTGACCTGTTTGGTTTTTAAAGATCCGGTATCACTTTACCTCACTGCAACAACACGGCTAGGATGCATCAATGTGAGCAGGTCCTTGATCGGGCTGAACAACATTTCAGCAACAAATGAACGACGTCTGTGTTCTGCCGGTCGTGGAAACACAGTTTCACAGTGTCCTGGTCCTGCATTGAAATTCCAGTCCTGTAAAAGACACAAACGTGGAGCGGAAAGATAACAAGCTCACTCCTAATCTCTCTAAATGTGTTTGAGGCAGGTGTTTCCTGTTAAAAAAAAAAAAAAAATGAGGACAACACAACAAGATCAAAGCAACATCACTTCATGGAGTCATCTCATCCTGCATTCAGAGTGAAATGACCTAAAGGCTATTTGCAGTCTGGAAATGAAAAACACAAATACAGATGGGTCTGCTATTTGATACTGGAGTTAGTATTGACACTAATAAGGCCATGGTTTTCATTTTACGCTTGAGCTGATAGGATGTCCGCATTAAGCATTTACTACTAGATAATACAGTATCTGGAAACATTTAGTGCTGCAAGAGCAAAAGTTACTCTCAAAAAGTCGCCCTTGCTTGGAGAAAGGTCAAATAAATGTGATGTTAACAGAAGTGGCTCTAAATTGTTTCTATCAGAAGATATATAAGGCCACCGTGGAGACAAAATTGAGTGCGTTGTTTTCAGTGGGTGACACCTTAATCTGCAGCAACCACAAGTCTTCTATTTTGGGAGGAATGGAAGGCTCTTTTTGCAAAGGTTTCCTTCCACGCTGTTCAGCATGAGACATTTGAGAATGTCTTTCCTGTCTAGACTGGATATAACATCTTTGATCACAAAGGAGAGGAAAGATAGGATACCAATATTCCTCTGACCCATTTTACATCCCGAATCAACATGAATCAAGTCCAGTGGGAAGAATTTCTCGTGTCTTCAGGCTGATAATGATAAAGTTATAGTAAACTGATGTTGAGGATCGAACTGAAATGACGAATCCAAGGTCTTTAACTCGTGTATTTGTTTAGTCACACTATTTAACCCAAGAAAAAATGGGGTCCTCACACGGGTGGCTGTGCACAGCTTTGTATCCAAAAAGTTAGTTTTTGGTATAGTTAGTTTTTGATCTCGGAAAGCAAATATCAGACAATGACTTTGGTTCAAAACAGTCCAGTGTTGTCCCATGGATATGCAACACTGCGCTTTTCAAACACTGCCTCTGTAATGAGAAATAGATTTGATTTCACATGGAAAAAATTACTTTGGTGTCGAGAGGAAATGCTCACGCAACATGCTGCTTTTTCCCCCCCCAACAAACAAAATTAAATCAGTTCCTCTTTGCTTTACACAATTGGTACCCTGAAAGCAAACACTTGTGTTGTTTTGTTTTTGTTTTGCATTGATGGCGTTTTAGTTTTAAAATTCAGGTCACACCCCAGCAGACGATATCCGAAATGGATGACCATATCATCCTGTCTGCACTGATTACCTGCAGCATTGTTAAGTGATTACATTGGCTAATATGTTGCATAAAGACAAAAGTGGCAGATCTGCAGTAGACTCATCTCCACCCCTCCTGATGGAGACATCAACACAGCTGTCAGCTTTTGCAGCTCTTGTTGCTGGTATCAGTGCTTATTTGCGCCTTGTTTATGAAGCTGTAAAATGATTTGACAGGAGGCAAGAGGTGTGTGTCTGTCTGTCTTTTTGTCTGTGTGTGTGCGCAAGCGGTGTGCTGAATTATGTATGAGTGTCACAGTGACTGGTTGTAAGATCACAGGATTAAATACCCATTGTTAATTACAGAATTGACACCAGGTTTTGGTCCAATTAGGTATTTAGTTTTTGGAACTGCTGCAGTATCTGCTGACTGGTTTAAATTAGCAAAGCGTGCAGACGACAACAGGCTACAACTACTGACAACTTCTTCAATGAAAGAATATTAACTATGAAAAATAATATGGTAAGAACGTCTCAAATAAATACAGGGATGGTCATGATTTTATGGTCGCTCTGTATGCACATTTAATCAGTTGTTACATACATAGCATTAACAGGACTTCTTCTTTCAATAATGGGTAACAACATTAATAATTCAGAGGTTGTTTATTGAAAAATTATTCACAGAATTATGCAGAGAAATTACTGGCTGAAGTTGCATAAATAGTCAATCATAACTGACTTCCATCTCAGCTGGAAATCTACTCAAGGTGTTGAATAACTTTCATTTTCAAAACGGAACAAAAGGTACACTGATGCTGAGAAAATGTGGCCACATAAATTAGAGTAAATCAAGTTGTAATGAACCTTTGACTTTGTGTGTGTGTGTGTGTGTGTGTATTTCAAAGATGTGTTCCTGCAGTAGTACAATGTATAATGTGTTATTAAAGCAATATCACAGGAGAGGGAGTGCTGTCTTAAATATCAGCGAGGCCGTGATTTGGCTGTAGGCTCGAGGCCGCAGTACAACAGGACATCCTTGTGATATTACTTTTAACAGTTCATTTATAAGTTAACAGTAAAAAGTGACAACGGATGATTTGCTTGTCTATTTAAACATTAATTTGGCTCCACCAACACAAACAGTTCCTTCACTGTTGCCTGGCAACACAGAATATTTTCCTTAACACTAGCTTGTTGCCTATTTGGCGTAGGTCTTCACGTTACCGGCAGGTATACACAATAAATGGAAACATGCAGATAAGTGTACATGATGCAACCAGAGCCTGTCCGCCAAGCACTGATGAAAATATCAGTCAGTTATCAGCTTTTTCTCGTCTTGGCGTTCTGTTAAAAAAATCAGAAATGTAGGTGCACTCTCTTCAGAACCAAACAGGAAACTGGAAAGTCGCTTTGGTGTATCTGATCCACCAACTTTCTTCTTAATCTTAATCTTAGTATCTTAAATGGTTCGCCTCTCATTCCTACGAGGTCCTCCCATTAAAAAAGTGCAGCGAGTTGGCCGTCAGTTTTTGAGGCGACAGTGAAGTTTGTACACGAGCACAGTTTATCTTCACGGATCAGATCGATGTCAGATTGATGAGACTCTTGACATATAATGTTCTTTATCTTTCTGGAGTTATATTTCTTAAAGGGAATTTGGTGTAACAACTTCACTGCACCATACAGAGCTTTAGTTTAATCAAATGTAATCATTCATACGCTTTTATTTTTTAAATGTTTTGTCACCTCTGCAGAAAATGTAACTGCCAAAGTATGATACAGTTGTCTGACGTTGACTGCTGTTATTTACTGGTTTGATTAATGTTTTAATAATGTGTGTATTGATTACTGACAGTGGCTGATCCGGCTAATTATCAGGAAATATCGAACCCACTGACGAGGACTTTCAGATATTTGTTCATAAAGATTAATTATTAGCTATGCAACGCAAGTAATCACCTTGTGTGTGTGAAACTAATAGAAATATGTTCATCAAATTTGTTACAATCTATGATTTAATGTAACATTAATGTTAGTACATCCGTACAACGGAGTGATATGTGTAGTTAGTCCCAGTGCCGTTATGCTTTATATCAGCACTCATCAAATGCCTCTTATGCAATCAAATAAATACCCTAAATCATATCTGCATTTGTGTGTTGAAAACAATATATAAGCTCGATTTATTAGTGAAAGTGTTCTTATTTAGGGAGATATTTAGTTGTGCAGTGTTGGACTTTTAAGTTTTATTTGCAGCATTTCAGGCTGTTTTTAGTTCTTTTCAGCCATGAAAGAGTTGTTTGAGGAGTTGAACCGAAATGATGCTCATTATTCTCAAAAACTGTAAACGTTGCGTCAGTTATTATCATTATTATCCCAATTCACGCCAATCATGTTGAACTCTATCACCTCTTCACCCACAGACGAGCCGCGCAAATCCAACAAAAGACAGCCGAAGCCTTTCAAGATGGAATAAACAAGCAACACACATAAAAGTGAATTTGCTGACTGCGACTCTTCACATTGTTTGAACTTTTATTTCTGTCAAACATAAAAGATTCCTTTTTTTTTTTTTTTTTTAATCATTCAAATAAAATGAACACTGTCTGGCTCTTTGTAACTACACTGCACTGTGCTCTGTTCCATTACAGCGCAGCCATTGTTTTCCTACGAAATCAACGCAGCAGCTTGATTCGATAAATGTTGTGCAGCGTAAAGCATCTGAATCTCCTCATCTGTGGTAGATATCCAAAATGGGTGAACTGAGGTGGCAGCTTAGCCAGCTTGTTTACCAGGCAGATGGAAATGCTGTTTTCTATTTATGCTGGGCATGACACACCAACCCCCTGAAGCAACTTGGCGAGTGGGAGAGGGAGGGGGTAGAGGAAACGCAGTTGTTTGACAGTGATTATTCTGTCTTAAGTAGAGGGGTGTTAGTATTAGAACAGTTTCACTGCAGCTGTTTAGACCTCTCTCTCTCTCTCTCGCTCTCATAACTCGACTGTCCTTTGTTACGAGGGGAAGTCCTGAGATGCACAGAATCTCTTTTGACAAATTGAGGCCACTGGGAAATAAAATTGCAGTGGTGGGTATAGAGCTATGACGTACTCCAGCGAATCAAGTGCCTGGACTGTTAAACGTTTTGGTGACCTCACGCTGAAGTCCACTCTAGCGTCCATCCGGCATGTCCCCTCTCTACGCTTCATCCCTGCCCCTGCCTCCCTCCAGGCCCTGGATTAGGATCGTTGTGAGTCAAGGAGCTCTTCCAGACCTGCCAGAGTTTTTCCACAAATTGACATCAAGACCCTGCCAGAGAATGGGAGGTCTAGGGCAGCCAACTTTTAACTGACACGCACGACACTACGGTAATCAGCCAAGACAGCTCATTGTGAATCCGGGAGTGGGGAGGGGGGGGACTAGCATCTGAAACCATGTGCGCGTACAGTAATTATAGCCAGTGCAGCCACTGTGTGACACATAATGCCTCATGGGCAGCTTGGTAATACAGTGAGAAGACTGTCCTTCAATTTTCAAAAGATGTTTAAGACCCTGGTGGTGCTGGTGAGCATCTGCTTGCTGAAGTCTCCTTGAGCAAGAAAATTAAACCCTGACCCTGCAGGAGGAAAAAAAAAAAGAGAACTTCATGCAGGCGTGAACAAAATCACATTCTCACTGCAATTCTCGTTAATCAAGATTTGCCCTCTTTGCCAAAATGGACTTCTCTCTCTCTCTCTCTCTCTTTTTTTTTAAACCTGGGTACAGCTGTGATATTCAATTAGAAACAGGTGGGGGCACACTGGGTGGTACGGCAGAAAAACCTACAAGCTTAAACATAATAGCTGAATAAAGGTGAATATTAGTAAGCTCAGCTTTAATATGTTCGTGCAGACATATGATGAGTGTACACGTGTATGTGTGTGGGAGCCGCTTGCATGTCGCTCCTGTGTGAGCTGTGACGGGAGGGCTGGTCCTTCATCTTTAAGTGGGAGGTTATATTAAGGAAACTAGTCTGCACACACACAGATTGAGCCTGTGGGGCCTGACAGTGTGGTGTTACCTCTGGTAGTGTGAAAAGTTGTGATGGTTCTAGGTGCCGACAGCTGGGAATAAATCTTTTTTTTTTTTTTTTAGAAAAAAATATGAAATGAGGGGCGTTGATGATAAAAGGAGCAGGGGTGGTGGAGCACTTTTGCTGGGGGCAGAAGATTCTTCTTTCAGGGGATTTGACACTGTGCACCCACATCTGTTTATACACACTCATCCCACTGCTGGTGAGGGGGGAAAAAAAACATCTAACTTAATAACAAAGCCTTCATTGTTTCCCCTCACTGCCACCGAGCTATAGCCAGACAAAAGAAATGAGTTAGTTCATGAAGCATCATGGGGCAGAAAAGGCTACAATGTTATTAATGGAAAATACATTCATCCATGGGCTATCAGATTAAACACATGAAGGACCACTTTTCAATAATGGACATCAACATTTTTCTAGCAGATTATTATTAAAAGCCATAATGTGAGTGATGTGTTCCTGCTCTCCTTCGTGAGCAGTGTTTTGCTATAAACATTGTTTTATTGGTGGTAATGGTGATGCTGGTGATCATCGGGCCAAGATTATTTTCATGGCATTATGTTCTTGTGTCAAATTGCATTTTAGGCCTGCGATATTGATTTTGTGTGGAGCTTAAAATCACTGGCAGATGGCCAATTTCTCATTATTCTCTGTGATACTAAGACAAAGACCCAGTCAGTGCGCGAACATCCATTATTTGTAATTTTATACCTGCACAGAGGCAGTTGATAGATCTTAGCCCAGACTAGCCAGAAATCTCAGGTCAAACTTCAAATAAACAATGCAAGAAAGCTGCCAGCTGCTAGAATGTAATGTGACGGGGTTTACCACTTTCATATCCTGACTGTGGAGGCTGGGCAAAAGTGTCTAAATGTTATTTTTTTCCCAAAGTCACACTAGTGTATTGAAACTAAATAACTTTTGCATTCCCATAGGCTAATTTAATGCGTTGGAGGAGGCAGTTATGGACTGTGATTAACCCATACATCTGTGCTTTCAGCAAAAACACAGAAAACTGAACTGTAAAACGGCAACATTGCTGATCTATAGTGTAAGTTAGTTGCTTAAAGCAACATTGCCTAGAGTTTTAGAGTGCAATAACACTGTAAATACGGACAGCTTGTACATGTGTAATAGTTATGATTATATTACTGTCCAAATGAGCAAAAACCAGTGAGACGACAACACAAAGCATCAAACAAATACAGCAACCTAAGACATAGTCCAAATCCAACAGCAAGAAGCCCAGTTTGACCTTTCAGACTTTTATTTCACCAACAACTAAAGGTCAATCCCACATTTACTCTTGTCTGGCGACTTCATGCTTGGTAACTCTCTCATTTTCTCTTTTTAGTTTCTTCTGTCTATGTCCTCTTCGCCTGAGACTTAATGTCCATAGAGGCTGCTGAACCTGGTTATTATTGCCCTCTTGCCCAGCTCAGGTTCTGGCACAACACTGCCACCCTCCCTGTCTGCATTGCCTCCTGCACCAGGCCTGAAAACAACCTCCTTCCTGGAGTTTGCTCGTGGTACAAACACTAACAATTCCCCGGTGCTCTGAGCTCACAGTCGAGTCACCTCGCCGCATAAACTGAGCTAACATTAGCTAACAGCTGCAGTTTACTTTCCTGTTCTTCAGGAAACTCAAAGAGTTGAGAAGAAGCAGCCAGAGGACATCAGAGGGAAACCGAAAAAACAGTTTTTCTCAATAAATATGATCCAGTTTCAGCAAAATCAGTGAACTAGTTGGTGGTGTGTGACTTAGTACCATAAAGCGTCACATACTTCACATGGGAAATCATACCCGGAGCACAAATTACATAGTGCAAGAACAGCGGTACAGCACACAGTGACAGACACCATTCACCTGATTAGACGTCAGTGTCTATTATTTTATGCTCACAGTTACACACTGTTACTTTAATGTTTTCATACAATCATTTTAAGCAGTCTTTCCTTTTTGAACACAGTTTCCTGTTTCCCACAATACTGGAATAATTCTCACATTAAATATTCCCTCTCGCCACACATACACACACCTGCTCTGATTTCCAGCTGCTCTGTGATCTAAAACAGTGCTATCAGCGAGCCACAGGCTTTGGAGGATATTGGGTTGGCAAGCCAAAAAGAAGACGGCATTATTATAGTATTTAGCATCATTACAGGTACTGTACCTCTCCAGATATGCGACGGAAAAGTAACCTTGTTTCTGTAAATTACAGGCTACCGTAAGCTGCCTTAGACACCTGTTGACGTTGTTTTTATTCATTTGTCGTGAACAAAACAGTCAGTCAACACTGAAGTACAAACCTGTCTCTGAAACAAAAGCAAAGCTCTTCCCAGAGAAGGAAGCAATAGACTTTTCTGTTTGTTTCTGTTACCTTCTCTTATCCTAATTGCCAGACAGACCTAAATGCTAAACACAATTATGTGCAATTCATTGATTTCACATTACATCATTATTTGGCTGCTAAGATTTTCAAACAGTTACATCACATTATTGTTTGGAACTGCCAGTGTATGAATTTTCAACTCTAACCTATTTTCTGCCAGAAAACAGTGCGTTTCTCTGAATTTTACCATGCGTGGGTAGAGAGCTGAACAAAACACTTGAAGGACTACTTTACTGTCATAAGACAGTGCTCCTCACCACGGTGCGTCTTAACATGCAGACAGTGATATACATTGGGATATACAGTGGGAGGAGCGCTATAACAAACGCTGCTCTGATGTCTTAAAAACTCAAGTCATGATTAGAAGATATTATAAAGACAAAATCAGAGCTGCAATGTCGGCTTGTGATCTCATCCCTCACCTGGAAAAATAAACTTGCTGCAGCAGAGATATCTATTTTTCTGGTTCCTTTGATGTTAATAATATGTCAACCCCTCAGACTTATCTTCCAAACCCCTTGTGGGGATCAAAAACCATTTTGTACATTGGAGACCAAAGGTTTGGTCTATCTAATATCAGAAAATAATGAAAAATGCCTCTCAAGATTTGGAATTTGCCCATCCAACAGCCAAAATATGTTTGATTTACATTCATATAAAATGAAGAAAAGCAGCAAAATAAAACGAAGAAGGATATTTGGTATATTTGCCTGATTAGTCAATTATTCAAACATTTTGTCACTTTTATATTTCAGTCAGTCGTGTAACATTTTGTATGTACAGATGTAACACTCATTTTCTCCGCCTGCAGTCCCCTGACGTTTTTCATCTTTAGGCTATAGCTGACCGACAAGGGTAGCCCGGAATGATAACACAGACGACCATTTCTTCCCAGCCAATTCAGGACAACATTTGATTTAGTGGAGGTAAAATGGCAGCAAGTGAAGCAGGACTCCGAGTGAACAGGATTCTCTCAGGACATCCTTATCATCTATTCTTTCATTTGTCCAAGGCGAGATTTGAGACTCAGAATTTCAGGGGATTAATGTCTGCTGTGATAACCGACAGGATGTGCCGCTGGACTTGGAGTTGCAATCCACAGGACTGCTGAACCATGACACCCTTGCAAAGCGTTTCATTTATATTTTAGGGATGAAATAAAAGGAAAATAAGTAAATCAAATGAATGATAAATTAAAGGAGAAGGATAATGGAAAAATACCCCAAAACACTCTCACTCAAATTTTTAAATGCTGACCGTGTCTGTCGAGTGCAAAATTGGAGAGTGGAAGGAATGCTAACCTCGCCCTCTCTGCAAAAGCTGAGGCACTTGATTCATCAAAGACGGGGTCAGGCCGCCCTCATCACCACCACCAGGTGGGTTTCATTAAGTTGTCATCCTCGACCGTGGTGAGCGAGCCGTTTGTGTCGCTCACTCTCCGAGGTGCTGAAATTCTCCACATTTGCTGACTGTGTTCACTGGAGTTTACGGTGGAAATCTACCATACATGTTCTCTCACCACATAAATATGGCCCCCGATTCAATGTTGAATAGCATTACTGTTTCATTACTCCAATAATAGGTATAAAAAAAGGGTTGTGTGTGATTATACCACGATATTTATAGACCTTTATACTGTGACCTATATACAGCGTTACTCTATTAAATTACCAGGTCAAGGTAACTTTATTTGTATAGCGTCTTTCAAACACAGAGGTGATTCAGCGTGCTTAGCATAAGGAAAATAAATGCATTAAGACAACCATTAAAAAGGTTGTTAGGTTAGGTTATAAAATTAAAGACCAGAAATATAGTGCAGTTAAAGACAGTACTGATAGCATAAGATGCCCCAAATTCAATAAAGGAAATAAGAGTGTGTCAAAGACAGAGAGGGACGGCGTGGTAAAGTGGGGCACATTTAAGATCAGACAGAAATGTCTGTTTTTCGGATAATCCAACAATTTTAAATACCTCGATCAATAAAAGTTATCAAAATTATTATAAAAACTACCCACTATAGCCTGAGACACCTACAGATGCTAAAGGGAGAGCTACCTCAGTATAAACTGGTGATTGCTGCACACACAGCACTGCGTCACACCTACAAGCCAACTCAGGGATCTGTCCACGCCAATAGATCAAAACTGGCGCATCTAGTCATTAGAGGAAGAGGTCGAGTCCACCCTGAGAGTGATCATCGATTAGCTTGACAAGCCTTGGCGAGAAAACAAAAATTCATAGTTTGCCGATCTGAGAGAATTCTCCGACTCCTTCCTCCGTCTTAATTACTCCAGTGAAGCTACCGTCAAACCTTCTGGCAAAGCAACAGGAACACTCTGGCTGGACTACAGGAGGTAAAATAATTTCTTTCACCATCATCAATTGTATTAAATGTTCAGTTTGAGAGTCAAAGATTGGCAAGGTTACACAGCACCCAAATGAACAGTTCCACTGTGGAGGGTTATTAATCATTTGTGTATTGTTGTATAACATTGTTTTATAACAGCAACTTTAAACTACTAGAACTTTGTAGAATTAGAACAGTAACACTAATAACCACTTACACTTTGTCCATAACACAGTGTCTCATGGCATGCTGGGAAATCTCCGCCTACCTACTCCAGCAAGCTACACTATGTCCTCCCTCACTCTAATTAGAGTATTGCCTCATAAAACCTGGGAAACACAAAAGAGACGAGGTGCATAATGTATAAGTGGAACTTTTTAGTCAACAAATACTGCCAAAACACTCTCTAACAGGCCTACAGGGCTTTTTTTTTTTTTTTTTTTTTTTTTTTGGCTCACAGCAATCAAACTGCAGCCTGCTAGCACACAACTCCTTACAGTTACATCTATGTGCATCACACCCAAGGTGTTAGGTGGCTAGCAACAACCAGGTACAATTACACTTACAGGTTTGATTTTGTGACACTTTGTTTTTACATTTGGTTTTGACATTAACTACTTATCAAGTTACAGTGAAATATAATGGATTTGTCTCTATCTGAGTATAATTAACTCTACTTTGGCTCCAACACCAAAAAAAATCTTTGCTGTGTACGGGGGTAAGTTGACACATTTCTATCTTCTCTCAGATGAATATCTTCCAAGCTGTTTGCAGGTTGTTGCAGTAGTAGTGTGCACGGTACCGGTAAGTAGTCTTCACCAGTCCAGAGAGGTGTTATGAGGAACTTTTGAAGCTAGCCTCTTGCGCCGGCTGGTGTCATGCTTGTTCTCTTTGACCTCAATTTGTGATGCAACATAGATGTCATGGTCTCATAAAGTAAAACACCCGGTGCCTTTTAGATGTCAGTGATGACTATCTGACCTTTTCATATAACTCACCGAGGTGAATGTGATAGCGGCCATGAGTGATGAATCACTGTGATGGCTACGGTAAACGACGGCTAATGGTTCACGGGTGATGTAAGCATACGTGATATCTCCATTACGTGTGGCTTGCAGGATTTCCTGCAGTGTGTTGTAAAGACCACCTTCAGTAAGTGAATGAACGCCTCCAGGCAAACACACTATTTCATGTATTTATTAGGATCTTACCTAAACTAAGACTGAAGACATGGTGCTGCAGGATCTGAGTGGCTGGACACCTTCTTGAGGGAAATCCTGAATAATATGGTGTAGTGGATTGCAGCAACAACTTTTTTAAAAGTTAAAGTTTATTATTTTTTATTTATGCATTAGTGGTGGGATCCTAGCATGAACATTAACTTCATATTTGGCAGACACAGGAAAAAACAGCTAAGCCTGCACAGAGAGAGAAAAGCAAACAGTCAGCATTGAAAATACAGATTTTGTGGCTCAGAGACACTGCTAATGGAAATTTTATGCTGTCGGTGGACCCTTAACAGAAGCGGAATACATTCATGGCGGTGGTGTGCTGTGTTTAAAAGAAGAAGAAGAAGAAAAAAAAAACAGCGGTGAACTGATGATTGAAGCAATTAGTGCCATTTAATTTAATCGTCCACATATTCCTATTTAATTGCCTCGCTCATGCATATCAATCCACTGGGTCTAAGAAAAAGAGTATGTTTGCAAATGGTAAACGTCACTTGAGCCTTGTATAAATTGATGGTGGTGGCATTGCAAAGTATTTCCCATAATAAGGAATTCACTTTCCAACTGAGAAAGAAAAAACAAATTTAACGATATTTAGAATTATCTGGATAGACATTCGGTGAAATAGATGCCTGACACAAACTACCCTAACGAAACACAGTCACACAGAAACCCTTATGCAGGACAGCGGTATTGTTTTCAACTTACTTTTTCACCATGCCATGAAAATAAACCTCTGCACAAAATAATATTTTCTTTCACCTTATTTGTATCCTTTGTTTGCATGGTGCAAAGTCATTAAAAACTAACCTGTCATACGCGGGGTTCTCATACCCAAATGTGTGTAAGGCTCTTGACTACACAAGAAATACAACACGGCTCATGAGAAAGCGTTTGGAAAGGAGCACTGGCTTATTTCAAGCATCCACTGGGGCTATAACTGCGGTAATAACCGCAGTGACATCGTTTGATAAACTAAACTGCATCATTACTACAACTCTGTGCACAGACTGGTTTTGTTTATGGGGTCTCCTCCGCGGCAGCACACAGAAACAATGAAGACTGCGCTGCAGCAAAAGCATTGAGGTTTGTCTTTACTAATCACGCTGCCAAGACTGCTGATTACATCCGCAATAATCAATGAGACTTCCTAAATATGAAAAAAAAAGAGAAAATGAAAAATTTAAATTCACAGCATCCGTGAGGGATCTTTATCCATAACACACTCACCCACCAAATGAAAAAATGAGAGATTCTGCACGTCAGGGCTTACAATTACATTTTTAAGCAGCAGTAAATCAGGTGTGTCCATGTTTGTGGTTATGGCTACCTATTGGAAAAAGATCAGGATGAAATATTGGTATTGCTTCTCTGGGCTGAGAAGATGCTTGTTTCAGCATGTTTGTGCATGTCACCCTTCCTACCACAGCCCCAATTAATGCTGCCTTGACAAATCTCCCCCAGAATGGGAATCATATTTTCAAGCTCTTGAAGGGCATTTGCTCACCCTCACAGTGACCCAGCTCCAGCTCACATTTACAACCTTATCACATCACATGACACACGCGATCCACTCTGTATTCACAGACTGACCCGAGGATGTCACGTAACTCCTCACTGCACTCCATCTGTCACACATTTTACTAATCTAATATATATTGTCTATATACATTCATATAAGGGTGATATTAGGGTTGAATTTCACACTGAAGCGTCCAACAAAGAAGCACTTAACACACAGATGTACAATAATACTTTCATTCTCCATAATTTTCTAATAAGTTGCAGAAAAAAATGTCAACAGTTAACGGTTAATCCGTTAATTGAGAATATAATTGAGCAGTTACACGTGTTGGTCTGTAGGTTAATTTGCATACACATTCCTCTAATGGGTTCGCTAGCTAGCAGTCCGAGGTCAGAAATGAAACATGCTAAATGAAGCTCGGAGCGGGACCGTTTCCTTCAGAAAGTCAACAAACTGTAGCAGTACTAGCACTACGCTGTGCCACATTAGGAACCATCACCTGGCTGCCATGTCCGAGGATAGCTCGCAGCGGAGGAACACGCTGCTGCTTACCGAGGGGAGGAAGTGCGGTGCTCATCGCTTCCAAGGTCATCACCCAGTTATTGTGCCAAAACATGTGAGACCGATGTGCTGCCAGTTAGTGTGGTAGAGGACGAGGGATGCAAATAACTAGTTCGGCGCCCACCTTCAGTAGCAGCGTGTCCTGGAAAGAACAGTTTAATCTGGATATAACTACAAAGTGATGTTGACAGTATGTTTGTGTTTCTTTGTGCTAGCTCTAGAAAAATAAATTAGACAAATTGTTCACTTCAAATGAATGAATTTCATCTAATTACCAGAGTGATATAGTCAGTGCATTACAAATCAGCTCGGCATACAAAGATGTAAAATCTGACTAGAGGCAAGTATACAGCTTATATAAAGTATGTAAGCAGTTTAGGAAGTTTCCAAGAGTTAATAAGACAGAAGTTTTTAATGTCTGTGACTGTGCCCCCTCTTTCCTCCTTCAGTCCAGGCAGCCGAAGAACTCAATAACAGTCTTTGCTTATTAGACAGTTCAATCAGGAACAAGCCACCCATGTATAAATGTGTTAATGTATCAGATCTTAAATCTGCTTTTCACTCCAGAGCAATCCAAATATATATGAACACCATTTATCTCACCAACACTGGCAAGGAAACCGCCATGTCAGTGAGCTGCTTTTGGAGAAACAGCAGTCCAGATTGCTGTCGTTGTAGCTGACAGTCGGCGTCCAGTCATTTAGAATAGTTTACAATGAGGATGCATTTATGGGGGAGTTATTTGTAAAATCAGTTGAATATACACAAACATGCTGCCACAGCCTGTGCCATTTTCAAAAGTCCACAGACCTAAAAATACGCCTGTGTCTCTTCACATTTCCTATATTTTGACAGTTATTACAGACTCTTCACTGTTCACTCTGCACGAATGCACCTGGGTGCAGCTGTTATAAAACCTTTGACCCGTGCTGGTCAGCCAGCCATGTGAGCCAGTTCTGATGTTCAGATCTTTTCTTTCCGTTGACAAGTTTGCCTGCCCCTATAATATTTGGCACATGATAACCTTTGGCATGAGAGACACCCAGATGGCAGATGAAAACATATAGGAAGGGACAAAGAATGGCAAAACTATTGTTTTTCAGGTCCTGTCAAATGCAGCACAGCAGTATGTTATTTAGCAGTTCAGATATTTAATTTCTGTACACGACTTAACACTGATAGAAATGTTTTGTACACAAAGATGTGTTTTAAATGCATCTAACTGAAGCCCCTGTCGCAATAATACATTTTATATTCTCAATTATCCAATCTCAGAGTCATCGACATCGACAATATGCTACAATAAAATGTATTCACACACATTCCTGTAATTGCCTCCATATTCATGCTTCAAAAGCAGTCTAATTATATGTTTTAAAAAAAAAAAAATAGAGCCGGATGTTAAAAACATACCAAATTGCAGTTTTTACTGAGAAGCCATGAGAAAGCTTTCAGCAAAACATACATTAGTCAATCAAAAGAAAGTTATGAGAAAATGGGCCTCATGCAGAAACATTCCCTGAAATTTCGACTCTTAATTTTCTGTTAATTGGAGGTGTGTGGCTGATTAGTATAGGTATCGACCCTTAAACACTATATGAAGGCAGGTTCTCTGGCACATGGATGGATGGATGGATTTTAATGATGTCAAACTGTGAAATTAGTTTGTGCGTCCAGCAGCATGTTATCCAGGCATTGCATAGGTACTGTAAATACACATACAGCATACCGCTAGAAGAGAGCAAACATACAGCATACATATATATCTGTAGGGAAATAAACACACCAAATAACAAATGAATCAAGAAGAACTTAAGCTACAATAAAATTGATGTACTGTTAAATGAACAGTTTCCAGAGCATTAGTACTGTAGTGTAATGTCACAGAAAACAGCACAGAAGTGATAAAACATGTGCGATGCTGTAAATGTCGTGTCAGCAGAGGGGCGCACTGTGTAACTGTGGGACTTGCAGGTGTCTTAGTACAGGATTTGACTGACGTGTTTTTAAGCCGAGACTCCAGAGGACTGCACAAATCTAAAAGCACTTGCAATCTGAAACGGCTCAGCAAACAGATCGGTGTCTGTCTCTGGGAATGTGTCCTCTGCATGGGGACTGGGTGACCAAAGCACCTGAGAGCAGGATGTGAAACGAATGCACACAGTGTCATCATGAGGGGGATCCACAACTTTATACTTTAAATCATAAAACAATCTAAATGTGTTTATATTATATTTGTGTGTGTTTTTTTTTTATGGACCTCAAATTTAAAACTTCTTTTCTAGTTTGGTGCTCTTGACCACTCATAAAGTTTTCTTTTCCCCCAGAGAACAGCAAAAAGAAGAAAACACTGGTGAATTCTTGAGATTGATGGGTACAAACCAAATGAGAATAAATTGCGGATATGAACAAAAATAAGAGGAAATTTGTTCATGAATTGCTTTCTGCATTAGGCCAAATGTCACATATGATTGCCAGATAATTGTCTTTGTTTTCGTTATGAATGAGAAAGGAGTGAATTCTAGCAGTGGGATGAAATATTGCAGGAAATCAACATTGCGCTGATGATGAGCTGCTCAAGTTAATATGATATTGTTCCATTTAATTCAGAGCTGATGCATGTCAGTGCTGGCTGGGGAGTTAATAGCATCATTTGAATTACATTTTGTGATCCCCCCCATCACAATCCCTAAAAAGAGCCAAAACTGTTACTGCGATCTCACACCCAGGCCACTTGAGAATCTCAAAGTCACCTTAGTTATAGAGCGTCAAATGTAAATTAAATTACAGCTACATTATAACCTGTACTTACAGAGTAATTGAGATTGAGACCTTCCCCTGAAAGAGAACAGATATAGCGCTACGGTAAAAAACCTTGTACAGAAGCGCTGTAGCGCTGCAGTGACCGATCAAAGGTGGAGAGAGGCATAAATAGAAAAATGTCATGACCTGAATGTAGGACAATGCGGGGAAGGGGGTGAAAATAAAAGCTTAAACCTGACAATGAAACCCTAGTTTCCTCCTGAAAATGAAGGTGCAGCTGCACGCAAATGAAAACACCGAGGCTCCCAACCACACTCTTAAACTTTCAAGGTGATACCTGATTCTTTGTATCAGCAGGAAACTGTTGCCAAGGGAACTGAATTACTTGACTGTTGGTAAAGAATGTCAGGCAATCAAGAGGGAGCTGGAGGCGCTGAAGCGCACTCTGATAGGGCGGCACCTCCACCTCTTCTCTGAACAAGGATGTGGGAAACCTGACAATTCATCAGCTATTCCATGGATGCTGTTCAGATTGACTGTGATCGGCACCGCGCGCGGGCTGTTGTTGTTGTCTAAAATTTCTCTATCTGAGCGAGGCTGCCGCTGTAGAAGTAATGTAAAGCAGAGGCATTCATAATGACAGTCATTACCTGACAAAAATAGACCTTGGAAGGTCACCTGCAAGGCAGAGCCAGTTTTACAGAAAGGCGGCTAACAAATGTCAGTGTGCCATTCTCTGAAGACTTCAACTGGATAGTCAGTTAAACCAAAGATCTATGGCTTGACATTTTTCTTTTTCCCTTCCTGCAGCGCGTTGGCTGCAGAGTTTCAGGGGAGGGCTGTCAAATCTGCACACCTAAGCCTCTTGTCTTTATGTAACATACCTAATTTAATGCTACTTGTTTCAAGTAGCAACTCTCACGTCCACTCTGTGGTCAAGTGAATGTAATCTGGCCGAGAAATATTTTGTTACAAGCTCTGTGTTTTAGAGGCAGTTGTATATTTTATTTGAAAGGTATACTGCACTCGTAAGCACAGAAACCATGCATATACTATTTCCCACCTATAAATTGCCACTGGTGAATTCGTCGTGCAAACAGCCGCAGATCTTCACCAGTGGTGGCACAACCGTTGCTTTTCTTCTTTGTTTCATTGATAGGTCTCATAAATGGCTGGAGCAGGCACAAGTACAGATATGCCATCCCTTCATGGCTTACTGTGGGGGTGGAAATTATGCGCCCAGTTCCATGATGACTGAGATTTAAAAAAGCAGGACCATGCATATGCATGGCTTTATGAATGTGACAAAATGTCATTTGTGCATTCATATTTCTGTCTTTGTGCATACATTAGGTTTTAATCACGAATCTACATTATATGCATCTGTCCTCTGCTCTGTTTTTATGACAGCTGATAAAAGTCGTGTAAAACTACATCATAAACTCACACATTTGGCATCAGGTCACATCAGCATTCAGTCGAAACTAAATATAAAACTTAGCAGTAATGTAAATTTATATGCAAATCTATGAAGTACTTTCATAGGGGAGCCTGTGATAATCTGTAATGCATAAATAATTCCCTTTCAACTTCAGAGTTTCATTGATCCCACATCTTTTCTTTAATTTCTGACGAACATGTTCTAATGTCAGTGAAATCATCAATATTTTAAGGACATTTAGAGACGTCAAGAAAGCCCTCCCATCTTTGGTGCTTTGGTTGTGCGTTGACAGTTGCATCCATATTGAAAGTTTTGTCTTTTTGTTCTTGTAAGACTCGCATTTTATTAGGGTGATGAGCTGAAGAGTAATCCTCACTGCAGAACTTCAAATATGTACGATTAAAAGATCAAATTTGACTCAGAACGGTCTTTAAATAGTCAATAAATGATCCAGTGCCTACATGTGCGTACAAATATTTCAGGTTAGAAGTAATTTATTATGTCTTTCTTTTTGAAATAGATCTTATTACAAACCAAAAAGGTTAAAATTAGTATGGATTAATTGGATTGACCGTCATTACTTTGAAAAAAAAAAAAAAGTCCCTTTCTTCTCTTTCTTTTTTGAGTGTTTTATTCTGAAATCTGAAAAGCGATGCTAGCAGAGAGCAGAGCAGTGTGAGAGCTCACTGCGTACTCATCTGAATCATGCTCAGTTCATAAAACCGTAAGCTGATAATTGGAAGTAATTATGCTCCACTTACCACAGAATCACCTCGCTGAAGACTCTCACGAGCTGAAACGTTTGAATAACATCGTGAGACAG
Organism: Protonibea diacanthus; assembly: GCA_028641955.1. Lineage (NCBI taxonomy): Eukaryota > Metazoa > Chordata > Actinopteri > Sciaenidae > Protonibea > Protonibea diacanthus. The sequence goes on along the minus strand of CM053982.1, from coordinate 8,320,388 downwards.
AGCATTTTATTTTTCAGATTTGTTTGTATAATTGAAATAACTAACTAAAATGAAACACTATATTCAATGAAGACACCCTGCTCTCGCGCCGCAGTTTGGCTGACATGAAAACAGTAGTTAAGGTAATACTGGAGAATCACATAAAGCAACTCTTAAGGATTTTTGGCTTGCCGTTGCATGAAATCCATTGATAGTGTGCTGTGAAGCCATATTTCTAAGAGTCTTGGCAGTGCTGATGCAGAAAATATCTGTATACAAGAGACACTGCCAATTTACCACCAAATCAAAATCCACCAAATTAATAACCTTGACTAAATTACAGTTGCTCAGATCTGGATTCACACAGAGCTTAGACTGGATCATCCAAATGAAGGTTCTGAACTTTTTTTGTAACGACACAGGTATTAAGTGACTGGAACTAATGGATGCTCTTGTGTCTAATGGGAAGTTTGTGATAGATTTGGCATTAAAATGGATTCTGTTTCAGGAAGCTAATTAAACGACAACTTTGTATTGCATATTTTCAGATTTCTAATGAATATTTGAGACATCTGCTTTCCTCCATGCAAAAAACTACCTTTCTGGAACATAGCCAAAAGGATGTGGGCTTTTTTTTTTTTCTTTTATTCCAAAATTAATCTATAACAGCTTCCAGTCTGTGAAAGCTTTCCACAGGATTTGGGAACCTGGCTTGGCATCCGTTCAGCCACAAGAGCGTTAGCAAGGTCTGACATTGATGTTGGGCAGATGAGGTCTGGCTAGCAGTTGGCGTTCTAGTTCACCTTGAAGGTGTTGGATGGAGCTGAAGTTTCTCCACAGCAAACTTGGACCAGTGCTACTTTATGAACCTTTTTTTTGTGCTTGGGGGCATTACCATGTTGAAACAGAAAAAAAGGTTTTCCCAAAACAAATTTGGAAACACACACACACCCACACACACACACAACACTATGCCCTGTAGTATTAGGATTTTTTTTTTATTTGATCAAAGCACCTTAAAAAGTGCATCTGTTTGCATACTTTTGGGAAAAAAAAAACAAGGTTGCAGGCATTCACTTTTTGTCCATTCATCTTTTTCCGTCTAACCCTCTGATGTTTAGAAATAAAAAAAAGTCACATTTAAGTTTCACTTTTTGTCATAATTGTGCCGGAAGAATGTTTTTCACCCTCACAAAGAGTGCGCTGTTGATTATACAGTATTTTTTAGACCACGTTTCCACATTAAGCGTCTGAATAAGCAGATATTTTTGAACCCACATGTTGGCATTTGTTTCCTTGGCTGTCATTTACTTCCTACAAAGCAGGATTCACGAGGAGGCACATGAAGAATTAATTTTCTTCCTATCATCCTACCCTCCTAAAAGGTTCCCATTGTGTTTATTTGGCCACGATCACGTCCAACTGTTTTGACTCATTTGTTTGACAGCTGAAGTAAATATAGTTTCACTCACAAATTTCACCAGATTTATCTGCACGGCCTCATCACAAGCCACCGTCACATCCGACTGATTTGACTCATTTGTTTGAAAGCTGAAGTAAATATAGTTCCACGCACAAATTTCACCAAGTGCGTCTGCAGGGCCTGCAGTTTTTTTTCTGTTTTGACAGACTATTAAAGTGCTTAGTTAAAAATAATTTCCCTTTTGGTCAAGAATTGTCATTTCCCTCTTATAGAGTAGGAGGGGATAGCTATTTTATCCCACTTTTACATTTCTGAAATATGTTAACTACTGTTTATTCGAGTACTCTTTTTGCCTCCCTGTGGCCTCACATAAAATCCCCATCTTTCCATCTCATATCGATTTAGAAAAACAAGCTGTCAAAGCACCTGTTTGCAGCTGTAAGGTGGAGGAGGCTCAGCTGCTCAGCATCGTCTCTCTGATTCCACTGCAGCAAACCTCACATTCAGATTCATCTGGGAATATGACCGGTAAACACTAGACATACTTCTTTTTTTTAGACAAAGTCATTGCATAGAAGGTTAGGAATTTGAATGTTGTGGTGAAGAATTTTTCATACAAATTTCAACCGTTCCTTCTGTCTGATTGTCAGGCTCTGCTGCAGGATGCAAGACTCTGTGCAATACCTTAGAGGAAGGGTTTGACATTTGGGTTTATTCACTTTCTTGACAAGAGTTAGATGAGAAGATGTCTCATGTCTGTGTGGAGCAACAATGGGGAGATGGTTAGCTTAACATAAGTACTGAAAACAGAGAGAACCAGCTAGTCTAGCTCTGTCCAAAACTGGTGGACAGAGCTAGACTAGCGGTTTGCACCCTGTTTTCCGGACTATTCTTATTCTAGGCCTGTTTAAAAACAAAACATACATTTATTACCTGACTTATGTTGTTGGGCAGTTCATCAACATTTCCTGCATATGCAATATATATTTTTAAAAGTAGATTAATTCCCAAAGATGGCTGCTTTTGAATTCGCTGCAGCTTTAACCATATGCTATACATCTCCTGGTCATAAATTTTCTCAGCTTCTTGCCCTGTCATACGATTTTTTGCTGAATCACCGAAGCACTGTGAGCACAGATTGGTCAGTGACTAAATGAGAAAGCCATTTAAATCTTGTATTGGATCTGACATTGTTTCATTCATACTGAGCTAAGCTACTGAACAAATTGAGAAATCACTTAACTCAAGGGGCTGAGAATGATGAGAAGTCTGAATTGAACAAAGACAATTTATATCCAACCTGCCTTTCCAATGACTCCAATCCTGGCTGCTCTCCAGCAACTGGTCCTAATCACTCACTAACTCTGAAACTCCCTGACTTGTTCGGTGCCGAGCGCCTGAAGTGGAAGTGGTTGCTGCCAGGAGCCTTACACATTTCCGAGAACGTCTGAACAAATTGGTTAGCGAGGGGATGAGTTTGTAATTGTTGCAGAATCAGATAAAAAAAAAAGTTGCCAGACTCAGACATGACTGATACACTGTGACTGAATTCCTCAAAGTGAACCAAAAACTAACAAGCGAGTCCCGCTGGGTCACACATCATTAAACAAATTCTTGTGTTACCTAATAGGTTTGTTCAGGAAAATTAGCAAAAATAACACTGCATAGAAATAAATCAGCTGAAGGTTCCCGCTGTCTGTTAGCTTGATTGAAGACTGTTAATGATCACGCAGCATTTTGTGCTTAAATGAAGCAACATCACTGAGCATTAGCATATTTTTTTGGCCTTTTTCAAGCTTTATTTTGACAGAGACAGCTAAAGAATGACAGGAACGTGAGGAGAGAGAGAGAGATGGGGAATGACACGCAGCAAAGAGCCTCAGGTCAGATTTGAACCCTGGGCCGCTGCTTAACCTTTGTCCATGAGGCGGACGCTTTACCAACTGAGCTAATCGACACCCCCTTCACTCAGGATTTTAATGATCTCATCACATTAATGAGCGTCATCGATGTAAGGAGAAAATTGTCAAGAAAATTCGGTTACATTTGAACCTGTCAAGATGCTGCTGAGGTTATGTTATGTTTATAGTTTATACAAGGGAGGTTAGAGCAGTTAAACTCTTTCTTCATTCCTCTCTGACTCCGTCACGGGCATATTTGACAGCCTGTATCTTCTGTTTCCCCTCTCGATTTTCCCATTTCAGCCTACGAGGTCTCTCTTTTGTTGCTTGAAGTAAACACCTTTTGTGCCAGCAATATTCCACCCATGGTTAGAGTTCAGAAAGCATCCCTTATTTCTTCTTTGTCTTCTCCTTCTTCAAGATAAGATGTGGAATTGATGATCGCGCCACATGAGCCAGACCTTGAGCCAGTAATTTTGCTGCATACAGTACGAAGCTCTCCCCTGCAGATCTGTGGTCTGGGAGCAACATCAATAGTCTGACAGCATAAAGAGAACAAAGTGTGACAGTGTGTAGTTTCACGGTGACAGAAATCTAACGCTCCACTGATGAATTTCTCATTAAATAAACCTGTGCTTAACGCTGAGGATTTTTACCCAAAATATCCATAATTCAAAGCTCTTTAAGCAGATAAAGCACTGTGACAAGATTTTAAATGACTCAATTCAAAGAGTACTACAGTGCTGTTTGTTTAAAGCAGCTAAAATACTCTCCTGGAAAATGTTTAGCAAGCAAAGCAAATACATTTAGAAAGAAACACAATGCAACCAAATTATCAAACAACAAAATATGGTTTGTGAGCGCTCTCTAGAACGATGCGTTTCTTGATCTGACGGCATAATTTGTCAAGTGCTTTCACAACCACTACAAATTGCTGCTCTGTTTTATGATCCGACACCGCTATGGTTAAGATTTGGTTAAGTTTAGCCATTAAAACTAATTGGTTAGAGCCAGGCTGTCCTTGGGATGAACAGGTTTGCGGAACCTGTTGTCTGAATGTCAAAAATCAAAAGTGTTGATAGTTTTTCAAAGACCTGAGGTTTAAAGCTGACTGTCATAGATAGGGAAGGAGACACAATATTTAAATAATGCATTTTTAATTGGTTTCTTTTGGAAATACGGCGGCCCCATGAAAGTCTGAAATTTGAAGAATCTGTTGGAGACTCCACGGTCAGCTGAGATTCTTCAAGTCAAGCGTTCGTGTTGTCTTTTTGTTGGTGTTCTTGTCAGTCGGTGTGCAGTCTTCTTCTGGGCTTTTAGTGGTAGCTGCCGAGTGAACCCTCCTTGCTTTAATGCTGCTCTTCAGGGCGAAATCATTCCATTACGTTCCATAAGTTGTCCGGTAGCTTTCCTGTGGGGTCAGGCAGCTGTGGACCTGGACCCAGGGTGAGTCTGAATAAAATGGAGGCAGCTGCTCAGGGGAAAAGAGGCCTCTGTGATGACGTTATCTTCTGCCTTCTGCTTTGAAGTAGTGATTTTACTGCTCACCCCAACTTAATGCTTCTCCGAATTTTGAGTGATATCTTGCACATTCCCAATTGTTGTTAATATTATTAGCATAAATTCGATCAGAGGGCTAACTTTGCTTGGTCACTATCACCTTAAATGTCCTTTCTTTACCCTAAATCCTTCTTATAGTTCAATAGTGTTGCTTGATATATGTGGAGAAAAAAAGGAGTGAATAGTTGAATATTTGTAATGAACAGCCAAATCCGATTTAACAGAAAAAATGCGAGTTGAGTACAGCCGTACCTGGAGGGCATTCATAGTGTTGCACTCGATGTTCAAATGAAAAGTGACAGAAATAGTTGTGTAATGAATGAAAAAGCAAGCACAATGTGGTAAAGTTAGAGAATGAGCATGTTTATGGTTAAAAGATACCAGCGTTGACTGTCAAGAGGGAAACAATCACTTAAAGTCCAAGGCTGTGTCACTTATCCATTCACTCCCTCGCTCTCTGCTCTATAATATACACACACAGCGCAACATGACACTTATGAGTAAGTTCGAGTACTGGTACTCTGTAAGGTCAACCCAGTACCATGTGGTATTGAAACTTCTTCAGTCATATGATAACTGCATTTGATATACGTTGTACTCCTTGCGCTGGTCTTGCTCGCAGCCAGTCGCCATCATTCCTATTTAATGCGGCATGCGATTGGCCGGGTACTGCAGCTACGGCTAGCAGCTACATACAGCACGTGGTGGTGGTGGAGTAGAGCGGAGTGTATCTGAGAGAGCTGGCAGTTCAGATGCCACCAAAACATTCAAACATAGGGATAAAACTTACGCTAAAACTGCTCACAGCAAACAAACAAACAAAAAATATATGAAATTAAGTTCTCTGTTGATTTTTCGTAGAACAATACCCAGCCATACTTACGAGTCATTTTGTGTCCTCGCTGACAGATGTGGAGGTGAACAGCTGTAATTTCTGAAAACCATAAAATGTGACACATTGTTCCACACATTGCACACTGTGAGGATTTTTTTGAGGGCCTTTCTATAGGCGCAAGAACACTGCACTTGATATCTCGGAGACAGGCTTGTTTCTGGCACGTCGCCCCTCTTCAAGTCATTTATATGTTTAGGGCTTTCACATCATATGTGTAGCTTCCATTGTCTTCACATCCGTGTGCATTTCTGAACATCTGGACAACAGCTCCAACACTGTCATGGCGTGTAAAGAGATTTCATGCTGTCTCAACTGTCATTGGCAGAGTTAATTACTCAAAAGAGTGCCTATGCAGTTAAAAAAAAACAGGATTAAACACCAATTGATCTTCCCCCTCATGCTTTGCACTGACATCCTTTACCAGTGAATGTATACTGTGAAGGCTCTAACAAGCATGAGTCCTTACCGCCATTCACTATTCTCCCTTTTACAGAGCTGCAGAGTTTGGCTGGTATATTTTCCTGAACGCCGCCCAATAAGAAATGAATCTGTCAGGAATAACTGAAACTCAGCACTTCTTTAAAAAAAAAAAGTGGTAACAGTAGCAACTGTGCGTGGACTATTCTAACACCTACAGCCTTTTTTATAACACGTAACAAAATATGGACTTAAGAACTGATGAATACATTCATGTGTGCCTGTGTCTCCTGTGGCATAAGGAGCATTTTGCAAAAAAACAACAAACAACAACAAAAAACCTTGAGTGCATCATAAAGATGTCACACTGCTAAACATATGCATTGGATAAAGATCAACCCATTAAAATGTGTTACAGCTTGTCTATATTTTACCCAGTAATGCAGCCACTTTACATTTCTCCTCTCTTGTATATTAATGCAGGGCAAACAACATTTTGCATGTAGCGCCAGCTCCAGCCAAATTGACAGCAGGAAGAGAGAAATTTTTAAAACAAGGTTGTTTTCCCCCTCTCAGCCAGATCTTCTGATCCCGTCGTAGAGGTTGTTCTGAGCTCTCGTGATATTGGTCAGGGAGAGCAGCTTCAGTGGCTTTATCCACAGTTGGTGCTGTATAACAGTAGCTATTGAATATTGAATGATCAGCCTCGAGGGAAATTAATGGGGTATCACAGCAAACAGGCTCTATCACAAGTCTGGTTAAAATGACAGTGGCAGGAAAGAAGGAGGGAAAAAAAAACAGGAGCCGTGAGCCAAAACGCTGAGCATACTTAGTGTTATCTATTGAAGTTGCAGAGCTGCAGGTGCCCATGGCTGGACTCCACCTCCCCCTCTCTTCCTGTGTATACACTTGACTCCTGTGCGGAAAGAGCAACAACAGCTGTTTAACCCGAAGCACTATTGTCCAACTGAGGGATTTACGGATAAAGGACTGTCAATGTAGAGCAGGGAGAGAATCGTCGCAGTGTGCCTGTGAATACACCACACTCACTAATCCAATATAAAATGACAAGTACAGCTGCTCGAAAACTTACATTTTGCATATCTTGCTGATCCACAAACAAAAGCATGCCCTGTGAGAAAGCAGAGAGCTTAAAACCGATAATATTAAAGAAGGTTTCCAGCGTTGAAGGCCTTTTTAAAAGTTGGATACTGTACACAAAGAAGCCTGAACAGGCTGCCTCCCAGTTGGACTGCTGTACTAATGGAAACCTGCATAGTCTCAATTATAGCCAAGTCCCACATCAACTCTAAGTGCCAGGTGGAAACAAGACATTGTGTGTTTACAATTTGATTTCTCTGCTGACACCTAACAAGAAATCACAAAAGCAGAAATGCGTGTGGAGCCTAAAGATGTATAGTGTGCCACGGGAGAGCAGAAAATGTATTAAAATCAAGTCAAATGATTGTTAGAGCACAATCTTATGCACACACTGAATTTGTATTTGTGACTATTGAGCACGCAGTGAGCTAAGAAATGCGTACAGCAAAGGAGAATTTCATTGGCTTCCCACCTGTGTGGTTAAAACATCAGCACCCATTGTTTTTCTATGTAAGGATGAAGACCCACGGAGGGCAGCGCAGTGTGAAGGTCCTCTATTCAATCTCTATGTGCTGTGGATAAAGAAGTTTATTAATAAGGGTTTGTTTTCCCTCCAAGATCACAAATACAACCAAAAATGAAGCGCTGAATGGCATAGAGTTAAAAGATGGAGAGTTGTCAGTTGCACGGATACAAATTGTTATATGCAGATAAGCAATGCAACAAATGTATATAAGGCTGAAGCTAATTTGCACCTCCCATCACCAGTTGGGCTCATTTGCTCTGCACAATGTTTGCTTGCAAGGAAGCTATTAGCACAGACAGGCCCACAGCATTAGGCGAGGAGTGGTAAAGATGAATTTGGCAGCGTTTGTTTGCTTCCGTTGGTCGCCTTACTTCATCTACTTGTTAGGATTTTATGGTGCGTTCTGTGTTAGCGCTTAGGCTTCTGCTTGAACACCCTCAACCGTATCCAAGAAAAGCATGAGATCATACCAGCCGATCTATGTAGATCACATATTGCTCATCAGTGCACTGCGCATATGAATATGGTGTTGCACCATTGAGCACAAGTAATGCATAAATCAGCGTCTGCCCTCAGGGCTGACTCACCCTCTGCCCCAGAGTGTTCCCCTGTGATTCAAACTGCTTTGACATTCCCCCCGCCTGCCCTCATGGACGAAGTAACAGACCAGTAGCTCTAACCTTTACTCAACCAGTGATTTAGCCTGCCTGTCTGCACTGATAACACACTCTATCAGAGTCAGTCTGAGAAGAGGAGATGAGGGTTGCTCCGTGGCACTGCTGTGCTCAGGTAGGGCCTTTAGTCACTGCCACCCATTCACTGTGTGTTAGCTGGCATCCTCCTTTTATCTCAGCCTTGGTGTCCTCTATTCCATACACCCACTGAACCTTAACACTCATCTATTCTACGGCACAAAACCACGGCGTCGGACCTTGAAACTCACCTACATGAACTCACACAATGGCAGCCTCCACATCCATCTAGCCAGATGTCTTTTCAGAGACTCTTAAGCTCATTTCACTTCAATCTGAGGGTGTGGGGGGGGGATTCACTGTGATTGCATGCCGACATTTTGATTGGATTAAATCATACATGAATGCTTGACTACTTCAGATTTTCTGTGCACATCCACAACATCTGTAACTGTAGCAACAAAGGGACTTTGAGTGACTAATTTCTTTAGTAATTACTTTCTCTAGTTGAGCAAAACCACAGGAAAAAAAAAGTTTTGTGTTACAGACCTTGTTGTACTCAGCTTGAGACTAAGGCTGGTTGATCTGACAAATATATAAACTATTACCTGTTGGGTTTTTTTTTTTTTTTTTTTTTTTTGTTTTCGTTTGTTCTTTTTGGCCAACTTTTGTCATTTTATTTTGGTGCTCAGCAACAGTCTCTAAGACCTGCTGAGTCAAAGAGAGTAAAGCCAGAGTATTTTCACATCTAACTCAGTAGGTTGACGGTGTATTTCATCCAAACCAGAGTTGGTGATTGTTGAAACGGTCTAACCAAGATGCTTTTGGTGAGTTTCTGTCTATGGAGTTTGGGTGAGGTGTGTTCTACGATGAGTTAACATGGCAATTATGCTAGTCTAAGTTAGGTAAAAGAAACCGAAATTCAGAAAAAGACATTTTATTTTGTTTATTTCTTGGAATGTGGGGAAACTCACCACTTGCACGTCTCCTAGCTGAAACTCTGGGACATAAATATCAGCAATTGCTGGTTGTTGGGCTGACGGTGGCTGCTTGGAAAATTTGAACATCCTACCTGAGTGATGGACAGCACTTCTTAGTAGCGATGACAGCACCATGGGATAATATCCTATATAAGCCAAATAAATGCCAATAAAGACGCTTCTTGTTAACAGAGAAAACACAATTGAACCGGTACATTTGGCAACAAGCAATATAAGCTTCAGGATCTGACTGTAATGAGTTTCAATTAACAGTCAAAATTTATGTGACATAAGACTTCTTAAGAAGTCTTAATTTTTCATGTGACACGCCAGATATAAATATTCATCCCACCCATATGGCATCAATGATTCTCTTTGAGTTTCTTTGCAAATGAGCATTGGCAAAGTGCTACGCAGTGCTTTCTGTCACTGATCCCGATGACAGGGCCTTCTTACGGAACAATCATCCCTGAATAATGTGCTGATGAGAGTTGTTTATTCACTGCAAAAAGGTGTTTAACTGAGTATGTGTGTGTGCAGACTTTCTCTCTCTCTCTCTCTCTCTCTCTGACAGATGCTCTCTGAATCTGTGCTGTGAGTGATTATGTTTGTCAGGACAGTGGTCTGTTTGCTGAGCACTGGAAAGTGAGATTGGGGGAGTGAGAACAGCCACCCAAGATAGACAGCTGCAGCGCTGTGGTGATTTCCACTTCCTCTTGTGTGATTTTAAATGGAAGTTTCTCAGGTTTAAAAAAAAAAAAAAAAAGGGGAAAAAAAAATAGAAAGTCTACGCCCACTGCATGTCTGGTGCTCATCCTGCTGCACTGCCAATCAAAGCCGTATCCACCTCGCATCACTATGCCAACGCTAGCTGCTAAACTAGCCTTGTCGCAACAGCAACCCAGACTGAGCCCTTCATCTCGACAACGAGATGCTTCAGCTGCTCTCGCTCATCCTCTGACTGGAGGGCCGTGATAGGACAGAAAAGAGAAGAATAGAGCTCTACGCTTTGTATACGTGTGTGCAATCAGACTCTGTTGCTCTTGCAATTGGAGTAACAAATTGTCTCCCTTGTAATCAGCCCCTCTTTGCCTGCTGTTCTCATCAAAATTCTTTTGAATGTTCTGTTGCCATGGTACCTTGAAAAATCTGCGGCTGTGATTTTCTTTTCTCTTTTTTCTTCCTGAGATAGCAATTCTCATTTTTCTGTCTGCTTACCTCACAGACAAAACCACTTTGGATCAATCTGAGACCGAATTAGTACATAATGTAAAAATAGATTGTTGGTAGGGGGGTGGGACACATACACATGAGAGAATAAAAGAAGTAATGTTCTGCCGTGCACCTTCTGCTGGACTTTTGTTGAATTCATTCTGTTTGAATGCATACACAAACACTTGAGGAAATTGTATAGTTCGAAATAGCTCCCGGCAGGACTGTGGAGATTCCATCAGAGAAAGTGGTTTAAATCACGGTCACCCACAGCATGCACATAGATCTCTGAAAGTAACTTCTATATATACAACAAACATTACAGGGTTTGTATAGAAATGCTCCGCTGAACTTTCTAATCCTTCCCTCTGAATACTCTTCTCAGAGGTGCAGGTAGAGTCAGATATACTGTCTGATCCATCAAGAGTTTGCTGATTCATATTTGAAAAATACTGACCCATTTGTTTTGACTAAGGATAAACTAGTTCTCTAGTTAATACTCAGAGTCAAAAATAGTGTTTAAAGTTGCACTAAACAATATTTTTGAACTCACAATTGCTCGAATGACCATGTGCAATGTGAAAAGTGATTGCAGTGTCCTCCGATTTAGTGTCTTTGAGCTCATTGTTTTGGTTTTAGGTAACATTGCTCTTTTGGTTCATTCACACAGTGGGCATCTCTTTTTAGTGAAAGTGCTTTAATAATCTCTCCGTGTGCTACCTGCGCAGCTTCAAGTGGCAGACAGAAAGTTAGCAACAAGCCTGTGAACAGAGCAAAGTATCCAGCAGCTAAAAGATCAGATATTTCCGAGTTTGTTGAGACTAAAAGGACAAAAAGGAGAACGTATTTGTCACCTAGATAAGTGTAAATACTCAGCACATTTTGTGACAAGCTGGATTTCGTCACTTGTATACAACTCTGATTAATTTTCAAACTGTGTCGCAATTCAACCCACTTTCATTTATCATTCATTCAGTTTGAGCAGAGCAGGAGAGTAAAAACAAGTTCACACTGTAACCACAGCAACGCTCAGTCATTTGGTACACAAACTAAAATATGGCTCTTTTAATCCCGTCCTAATAGTTCACTCATCCTTTTGGTAAACAGACTGGAACTGCCCATGTGAGTTTTGTTGTCATTGTTTGGTTTATTATATAATATATGATCATTCAGTGCTCATTTTATTTGTGTGCATTCTTGCAAGGTTTAATTTAAAGGCTTACAACAAAACAACAAACTAAATCTGACCAAATGCCAGGAGAGAGAGAGAGAGAGAGAGAGAGAGAGAGAGAGAGAGAGCGAGAGAGCGACCTGGCTGGCAACTCCTAATCAAATAAGAAGAATGTAAACTGTCACAATTTGTCATAACAACTTTATTTTACTTATATTTTATATACGTATATCTGATAGATGAGTATACTTTCATATATTCCTGCTGTCAACCGTCACATACCAGTATCTTTACTGTACGTTCAAAGGATAGAAACGCATCTGTCTCAACATTACAGCCGCTCTTGAAGAACAACAGACACTGCTTTGATGTCAAAAACCTTCACTCTCAGCCTTCATCTGGATTGCATGGTAATTCGCAGTCAACAGTAAAGATATTTAGCAATACCCAAGATGCCTACAGCTTTAATTGACCATATTGAAGAAATTCAGAATACTTTTCTAAGACTGAAGGCATGCAAGGATTCATTAACTGTAAAACAACAGATGTGATGGATGATTTCATGCCCCCGTGGAAAGTGAAACAGAGTGCTCTTTGAAATACTGAATTACTGCAGGAGCTCCATTAAGAGGGAGGGGATGTCAAAAATCATGTAGAAAGCCACTTTAAAGAGGCCAGACATCTCATGTCTGCTTTTTTTTTTTCTTTCATTGCTATTGAGAAGGTGTCCTTTGGTCCAGGTGGGGGTTGATGTGGAATTTTATAAGATAGAAAGTACACAGGAGTCTAAGATGTATCCGTTTATTGAAGCTGTATTCATCAATAGACTTGTTGACTCACTTCATAGAAGAAAATGTCCTCTCTGGCTCGTCTGTATAATCTCAGTGTTTGGCAAGTTACTTCCAAAATGTAATATATTTCAGATTACAAGTTACTTGCATTTGAAAGTAATATTACAATATTTCTCCCTGTGTAGAGTAATAAGTTACTGATTATTTTTTAGTTAATTTCTTAGGGGGGGGGGGGCTTTGTTCATTACCACCCACAGTCTCATTTCTGAGTATTGTCAAACATGGAGATTATTTATTGTTTTATTTAACTGTTACAGTATTCTGAGATGATGTGACAATAACAATCCCTCTGCAAACACAACGGACTTAACAAATTAAAACAATTTTTAATCATTGAATCACCTCTAACGCCACCTGTAGTGTCTCATCTTAAATGAACTGTCTGTGGAAATGTGTTTATACCTTGACAACAGGACTATACCGTTTTTTTAGATTTGTTTTTACCTTGTCACTTGATCGAACAGGGGATTTGCTGACAAGCTTTTGAAATGCCGGCGACTCAACTGAGGCAGTGCACCCTCCACGACATACTCACCCACCAGCCTTCTCACTTCTCAAACATCTTCACCTCTGGTCTGGAAAAATACAGTTTTCTTTTTGTAACGTGTTACTGGACTCAGTAATTGTAATAATATTACCAAAATCGTCCCCCCAACACTGCTGTACTGTAGATGCATTGCTAGTCTACAAACAAGAAAATCTGTTTACACTTTTAGCGGTCCGACATTGTTATCTGACTCTGTTGAGGCTTTTATGTTATTTACCTATCTGTTGTGTCGAGGGAGTGAGACAGCTCTATCCTCTAACTTTGATTATCATAGTAATAATCAGAATGGCGCCTGCTTTCCTAAACACAAACAAACATCCGCTCTGTATCACGAGGAGAAGAAGAAGGCAGCATCTCGCACAAAGAATTGACCCTGTCCCTACCTTCACCTCCAGGTATATGCTTGACCCTGTCTAACCAACATGTGTGACATTCTAGGTCATTTAAATTTAATTAAAAAAGAAGAGATGAGACCTTTTTGGATCTCTCCTTTTTTTAAAGTCTACACACAAGATGAATAAATGGGGTATCTGATAATTAAACATATCCCGTAGCTGTTTTAATGTGGTACAATGTTGGATCCTTAATTAGACTTGGTGATATAATTTTTAATTTTTTAAAATACTTGAATCTAAGTGGCTATTTTAGACGTTCCTTAGAATTAAAGGGGGCATATTATATTATATTATGCTCATCGCCAGCTCTTTATTTTTATGCTATGCGTGATTCACAGATAAAAGAATTATTAATTATGTTGTACTAGCTCTTTATGCAGCCTCTCAGTTCATCCTCTGTCTCAAACAAGCTGTTTTAGTTCCTGTCTTTGTAAGGGCTCCCTCTTAAAAAAAAGCCCACTTGCTTCTGACTGTCCAGCAACCACAATCCTGCCGATGAAGACCACCTGAGCGAAGTGTTTCTGTGGGCCGGCCTTCATCGATTACTGTACAAAAACACGGTTTTATTGACTGATTCGTTTGCTATAGTGACCATGTTCTCAGCGCTTTACCTTGCTGTGAGACCAGGCTTCCCTTGGTGCTATATTGTCTCAACCATAGAACTTATGTATCTCTACATGTAAGCCCAGTTGTGCTGTGCACGGCGTATTAACACTGCAAGGTAAAGCAGTGACTATATGCTCACTGTAGCGTACACTTGAGTGGATATGGATTTTTTTTTAGGTGGATAAAACGTTTTTCTGCTGACCGTTTCCATAGCGTTGCTTTACTTCATCCCAGGACTTCTCCATCTCAAACCTGGGAGCGCTACGGTACAAAAAACATTAACTATACATAAGTACTTCACACAACCCCCACTTCAAAAAATCTACTGTCCCTTTAAAGTTTAAAAGACAAATGGTGGGTGTAGGTGGGCCATGCTGAGGGCGGTGACTGTATAATTGTAACTTCACAACCTGACAGAGAGACACAGTTTCTGAACATGGGATGTGCGTTTTGGTGGTTTTATATTATTTATACAGCCTGCACGTGCTCTATAATCATAAAAGACATGAAAAAAACTCACTTTCTACAGTATCTGACCTTCATTTCTATATGTTGTCTTCTAACACTCATGAAAGCTTTTGCAGCTAAAACATGCTGGTCTGCACACACGAAGCTTTTGTTCCTAAAGAGCAGCGTGAGTCTTTTCATAACTTCAGGCATAAAGACAAACTCAGAGGATCTCTTGTGAGTGAGCTGTACCTCACACTTTCCCAGATGGCCCATGTCTATCTTTAAGATTTCCCATACAAGGACACGCTGAAGAGCCCTTAAAGCTGCTAAGTAGCACTTGTTTTATTTGGCGTAGAGCAAGCCAAGGATGAGATGCAGTACATATGACACATGAAAGCGTGACTCTACCCACTGTGAGTAAATGGTATAAGTGGAATAACACACAGGTGCCATTAGGGTGACCCATGGTTCATATTTTGCCAACAGCGATTGAAGGAGATCCCTGTGGTTTGCCGCACACGATTCATTATAATATGTATTTTTATCGTAATCCACTGGAGGAAAACATTTGATTAGGACCAACCTGCTTGATTCAAAGCAGCAGGTCATACATGTAATACTGCGTGAACTCCACATAGGCTGACCTATGCTTGTAAGTCAATTAGAGATCCTCGTAGTGGAAATCACATCGACGGTGTTTCCACATTTGATGGTAAGCGGCAGAGTTTAAAGCACATTAAGAGGAACTTTTTGCACTGTGAGAGAGAGAGAGAGAGAGAGAGCGCTAATGTACCGGGTGATTCAACGGTATAAACAAGACTGCTGTAATCCACTATAGAGCGCAGTATACACTGTAATGATGTTGCTGTTCCTGAAGACAGCATTTTATTGTCTCTGTCACTGCACTAATTCTAATCCCAATTCAAAGTACATACACACATGAGACTGCTCGCTGACACGAATTGATGGAGCATCACATTATGGGTCCTTTGGGCTCGACCAGGGGGAAGAAATTGGGAATTTCGCTGTCCTTAATGGAAATTGATCTGAGCTATTTGTTAAAACAGCGACAAGGGCAACTGTGTTGTGTCAAAAATGGCATTGTTTAGGGGTGGACACGTACAAAGACTGTCCACACCTGGACCTAAATTGAGCAATCTCAGTATGTGATATGTTCCAGGTCATTAAGCTCACCCTCTGAGGGTATTAGTGGCTGGGTGGTGTGTACTAGGTCAGTGCAGACCTCCCTCTTATGTTTTGCACTTTAGGGAATGGCACGTTTCCTTATTAGAGTGGATGGATCACACTGACCTAATCTGCTATTATGCTTTCAAAGACTAGGGTGCAGTAATTTCATCACTTTGGCGAGTGAAGACGGTTAAAATGGACAATCTCTCAATATCGCACTAATCAATCACTTTTACAGTGCATTACTGTGAGAGGGAGCTTTGCCCCATGGAGTGCAGCCTGATATAAATAGCAGATTGGCTTCCTTCGTGGTTCTTTTTCAATTTCAATCAGTATTTGCCGCATGCGTTCTATGCACTCATCCACCTCATGAACACACATGCTCTTTCAGATCGGGCCTCAGAGCAAGTCACATGATGAAACTTAAACTCTGCAGCACGTTCTGCGGCACAATGACGTTTTTTTAATTATTATTTTTGGAGGATTTGCGTCTGTTCAGGATGCACAAAATCTACCAAACTAAAATCTAAAGACAGCTATTTTGTGAGTATTTGTTGAGTTGCAAGTTTTGATAGAAATGTTGCCCTTCAAAACAGGAAGCGTGCTTTGCAAGCGCATGAGCCGTCCCAAATGAGTTTGTGTCACATCTCACGGATCCATTTAAAATGCCCTGGAGGTCCTCCACCCATTATGAACTGCCCTTTAATTACAACAGGCTGCTGCCATTGTACAATGAGTTGCACATCAGATAATTGTGACACCTGTCATGTTGCAGCAGGCAAACACAGATGATGGGAAACTTACAGCTACAGTGAGGATGTAATTATTATAAAACAATATATCAGGAAAAAGGAATATTCCTGTAAAGATTTACTACTCCTATAACTTTCCTTCACGTGGACATGAAGTGTGCCTGTGGTACTCTATAATGAGCACTAAACTTGTTATTTATGGTACTTTTTATTTCTTAATATTCCAGAGTTATTATAGTCTTATATTTGGAACCTGTTACGTGTGATATTTTCATTGTATCTTAAATTCTCACATATGATGAGGCACTTTTTACAGTTAATTAGTTCAGCTCACAGCAGACTTACTGTACACCTTTAAATCAACTTTAAAGTTGGTTTCAGACTTTCCACTTTATGCCTCAGTTCTCTAATATTTCATATACAATACAGTGCTAGCCTTTGCAATATGTATGATGCTCCTGCAGTCAAATCAGTTGGATTTAAGCCCACACTTGGGGATGAATATGCACCGAAAAAAGAAGAAAAAAAGGCATGTTATCCTCTTCTTAGAGGCATCTTCTACATTATGATGAAGGATGGACTGTCTCTGGCTTTGTTCTACAAGGAGGATTACACATTATTGTTTTTAGGTGGGAGTATATGTTTCTATGTGCCCACTGATCTGAGCCGAGAGGAGAGTGCATCTTGTCCCACAGCAAAGTAAAGCAAAGCATGAGATGCTGTCTGATACATCCGGGTGGCCAAGTTATTTGTGCTTCAGCTTTATCATGACGGACGTTCAAGATTGAGCAGGATAAGAAAGAAAATCAAAGCGAATTCATCACAGGCTGAACACTAAGCAGTAAACACGTCGGTACGCCTGGGGGTTGCAGCAATGACCCAACACCCCCCCACCTCCCTCCCTCCTTTCCTCCCTCCTTCCCTCCCAACCTTTGCAGCATCTCGTGCTGGACCATGAGCTCCCCAGCCCATCCCGGAGTTATCACAAAACACCTCATAGCGCCTCCTCTCTGTACACCGAACATTTTCTTTCTCATCTCCCCCCCTCCCCAAAGAAAAAAAAGAAAAGAAACTCTCAGTTTGTCGTGTATATGCCTTAAATGCAGCCCAAATGACATCACATTGCTGCAGTGCTGCACTGTCCGTGAATGGTGTCAGTCGTTTCCTCCGATAAACCAAGAAATTTGTCCACCGGCCACCTCGCTCTGCCGTGCTCCAGACATCATGGCGTGACAACATGTATTCATTTATATCGGGGCTCTTATTACGCAGGTGGACGCCTGCATGAGGGGCAGTAGAGGCGCATTCTCAAAGGCTGACTGTTCTCCAGGACACAGCAGAGATCCTCCTGCCACATCCAGCCCGGAGAAATCGACCGCATTGCTTTGTGGAAGGATCAAGTCATGTATGAAAACTAATTGCTCGCATGGGTACGCATAGGAGAGGAGAGAGAAACATCGGCTATCAGTGCATGGGTGGGATTCCTTCATTGCGCTTTTAAAGACAGGGGTGGAAGTTATGACAACAAATAGCTCCGGTAATGGCAAAGAACTGCATGTGAAACAGGCGTGATAACTGCGCTGTGATTACTGGGGGAAACTGGTGAGTTTTCGACCTTCGTGATTTTATTTTGAAGCCTGAATTTGACGCCAACCTTCAGCCGTCAGAGGCTTTTTCCCCTTCTTCTTCTTCTTCTTCTTCTTCTTCTTCTTCTTCTTCTTTTTTTTTTTTAGATCCAAGAGCGCAACCCACCGTTTCGAAAAGAGCCCCGGGCTGCAGTTTTCCCATCCTGACACCGTCTGTACTGCAATTCATACCAAGAAGCGTTGGGCTTTATTGGGAATTTAATCCACCGTATCCCTGCGTTACAAACCCAAACGCGTGGGACTTGAATACGACCACGTACTGACGTTTTAACCCCTTTTGAACACGGCTCGGACGCAAGCCTCGGACTCTTCCTGAGCTTTTTTTTTTGTTGTTGTTGTTGTTGTTGGATTTTTTTTTATTTTATTTTTTATTTTTATCGGCTTTACATTTTCTGCCTTAAACGCCTCACATCGGATCGTACTGGGATTTAAGGTGGGGTTTTATCCCGACGCAGGTAACTGGGAGATACCCCGCTGTCTCTTGTTGATGACACTTCAGCGGCAGATTGTCGCTCATCACGTCCGTTGGATTTTCCAGCACGAGCCTAATGAGAAGGTTTTTTTTTTTTACGCGTGCATTTGGAATAAATGAACTCCCGTAAAACCAGCGGAGATTCATTGTGAATCTATCCTGTGTGTGTGTGTGTGTATGTGTGTGTGTGTGTGGACGGTGTATCATGTGCAGGAGGATCAACCTTTCGGCATCTGCGTTATTAGTCCCACTTTTGGTAAGTCACTCAGTAGACTCAGTAGAAATGTGCAATGGACTTTACTCTGACATACGTGCGGATGGATTTGTGCCTCTCTGCCTGCTGTGGTGCATTGATTGTGTAAACTACTAAATGTAGAATAACAGGCCTGCACTATCTATCTATCTATCTATCTATCTATCTATCTATCTATCTATCTATCTATCTATCTATCTATCTATCTATCTATCTATCTTGCATAACGTGCAGATCTTTGCTCCACTTTACAGGCTGCTATTCGCAGTAGTCTGCTGGATTACATGATTTCTGTATAGCACAGATATGTGTTCAGGCTCAGACTGAGATATTCAGTCCTCACGTGGTGTGGTGGAGCAGTTACTGATGGTGTTTAGTGCTGTTATACAGTCTGTCAGACGGAGTCCGACGGGTCCCCACCAAAAAAAAAAAAAAATCAGCCCTCCATCCTTCCTCCTCCTCCTCCTCCTCCTCCTCCTCCATCATATGATCGCTGTGCCGTGGCTCTCCCCAAAACTGTGCAATAAAGCTGGTTAATCGGTGACACATGAGTTGAATTCCCAGGGACTGAAGTGCATGTGGGAAAAGTGGCCCGGGCGTGTCTGCATCAGCACGATGCAGAAACCCAAGACTTTTTCATAAATTAGCAGCCTCCCATCAGGCCAAGATGGCAGTGATTCCCGAGAGACTGAACAGTGCTGAGGAGTCAGAGCCTCAGTGTTAACTTGTTAGTGTCCCCCTTTTGTGTGTGTGTGTGTGTCGAGTTTAAGAGCATGTGTGGCAACATGATTATCTCGTTTGAAGGTGAGTGGAGGCCTCAGCAGCGTGTGTGTGTGTGTGTGTGTGTGTGAGAGAGAGAGTTACTGCACATCACCGTTGTTTCTGACAATCAGCTAAGCAGGTTTAGAGATGATGAAGGGATACAGAAACACTGATGCAGCATGATAATGATCTCATGGGCGCTGTGTGTGAATACTGGCAATTACATTTACAGCTGGATTTTTTTTTTCCCTCTCATCGTTTTCCAGTTACTTAATAAGCTCGGCCTCCTCTGAATCAGCTCAGCATTTGTAGGAAGTTTGTTATACTCCAGCTATTCTAATTCTGGCATGCAGGGCCGGAGAGGTCAGTGTCTGGTCTTTGGAAATATCTGTTCATCACGCAGAGGACATTGGCAACAACAGATGGGAGAAGTTAGGAGTCCAGGATGCCTGCGTGGAGGTATCAAGGTTGTAAATCTATTAGATTGAGGTGGGGGTTAGATGTCAATATGCTTACAGTGAAGTCAAGTGAGCATCCCTCATATAGCTCTGCTTTATCCGCATAATACCTTCCAAGACATCCCCTGGGGAGATGTAGGTATTGGCCAGCCTTGTTGCTACATCAGGGCGTGCAGTGAGTGTTACTGCAGCTTCCAGTGCTATTGAAAAGCAGTGACTACCAGCTGCATCTACTGTATACACCCTCCTTTACTCTCTGTGAGCCTTAGGACTGTGTGTTCCTACATGGCCGAGCACAGCCTCTTTACAGCTGTCTACTGGAATTACACAGTAAACTGAAAAATGAGAGTTGTCACAAGGTTTTGGCACCGTTCCATATTCTAATAGATGCCTGTTATGTCTAAGACTAATAAAAAAAACATGCTGTATACATCATATTAGGCTTTTAGGCTAATTTAAAAAAAAAAACCCAAAGCACCAGCGGCTAACTCGGGGGCTTGGCTCACTATTATTGTGAAGTGTTTCAGTAAAGACTCAGCCTACTGTGTGAAAAGAGCGAATTGAAAGTATGCTTAGCTAAAAGCTGTGAATCAAACAGGTTTTAACATAAGGAACTTGAAAAGACTTCTAAAAAACACAGAGGTTAATGAGTTTTTTTCCCTTTTTTTTTTCTTAGGAGGGTTGGTACCCTTGAGCCTTATTGGATTTGTTATTTGAATTAGCAGTGCGTGCAGCAGTGCTCTTATGTTTTTAGATGTCTTTTTTTTTTTGTTCTTTTACTAGCCGTGTGTGTTGCAAGTGGTGATTATCAGGTCTTTGGCTTGTCAATGTGTTGCAGGATGTTACAGCAGAAGCTCAGAGCACTTGCTGTCATGTGTTTGCCTAATGAAATCAGGCAGGATGGTCATTATCATTATCATGCATTATTGCCAACACTTCCATGTGTAGCTGTTCTATCGCGGGCAGGAAACGACTGCAGCACGAAATCATGTCTCAGCAGGTAATGCATAAAAAGAAAGTGACAACGGCATGTGTGCAGTGGCGTCTGCTTTCTAGGTTGCTGTATACGGACCGTGGGGTGAGATTAATGGGGGTCTTTCTTCCTTGCCATTCTGTTGCATTGTGTTACAGCAGCTGCTTGTGGTGCTGCTGTCATGCGTTAGCATTATGAAATCAGGGGACCAGTAGAGGGTTATCAGCCACTGCAGGAATGAGAGAATAACAGCAGGCTCAAGCTATTGATCTGTCTTTGGGAGTATAAAAGACTTCATAACAGACTGTTCTGTATTGTTGTTTTTTTAAATATTTTTATAAAAGGCAGATTTAAATAGCCATTTTACAGTGAGTCATCCTCACAGACCGACATTTGCAAAGTGTACATATTTGATCCAAAGATGACTTTTTTTTTTTTCACCAGCTACTCTAAGCTATAATTCTGAGGGAATCAAAATGTCAAAACCATATAAAGTAAGTGATGTTTAGCATGCTTGACACATTTATGTTTTATATCACAGCACCATACAGCAATGTGTGCCAGTTTGGAAGTGCAGGGATGGAGTCTCATGTCAACATTAAGGAAAACTATTTTGATGAAAGCGAACGGGGTCAGTGGTGCCGAATGAATTTTCATTCTCACTTCCAAAAACTCAGGCTCCCTTTGCATTCATACACTGCCTGCAAATAACCAACAAAGGATCAAAGGATATTATGATGCAAACAGTGACTGACTTCAACAGAAGTGATGTCAGTGAATACATTCCCTCATTTTTTGAATTCTGGACTGCACGCAGAACCAGCAGAGAAACGAGCAAATAAGTACCAATCAAGTTGTTATCAGTCGACAGAATGAGATAGAATGTTGCTCCCGTGGCAGGTCAAGTTATTTTAGTACTCAAGACGCATAAGGAAATTTGAGTAATAGCATAACTACAACTAGCCAGAAAGATCAAAGAGGTAGCCACCAATGCTTTGAGGCAATTACAGCAGAACTACCCCTGGAATTTATTTTTTATGTTTAGCGTAACAAAGTGACAGAAAATAGCAGTGGTGCACTCCAAGCATTGAGCACTGGAGGAAACACAGGTAAATAACATACAGGCCTCAAGAGGATTAAAACACTTTCCAACTTTGCTGCATCATGAATTTCAATAGGAGCAAAACGCAAGAGCACTAAAATATTACACTAAAAGGTTACTGCAGTGATATTTTACAGGTCGTAAACAGAGCTATTGATCACTTGTGTGACGTATTTGATACAGCATGTATAGATTACCCCGTTAAAGGAATTTACTCATCAGTAAGGAATCCATTATTTGACAGTGGCTGAGATTTTGGTAAATATTTTTGTACAGCATGTTGATCATGGTGTCCTGGTTATAATGCATTCTTTAGATCGGACTGTGAGCATGTGTGAGAGAGAGAGAGAGAACTGGAGTATAATAAGCTCACGCACAGTCCAAAGAAAAGCGTGTTAGGCGGATGGGAAACTTTATTTTGCCCGCTTGAAGGTGAATGTGACTTTATTAGCTCTGTGTTAGACTTGTGACCTGTCCACAGTGTACCTCGCCTCGCCTCTTGCCCAGTGCATGCTGGGATAGGCTGCCGTCCTCTGCGACTACACAGGACAAGCAGTGATGAAAACGGATGAATGAGCTACATTATTTGTCGTAATTGACTTGTACTGTTGTTTATGTCGCCAGAGATGTGTAACAGTCAAACAAATGTTCTCGCTAGAACTATATCAGACTATATAGAAAATCTAAAATGGATTGTCAAGTCGGTGGTATTGCCTACATTTGTGCTAACTGTTACTGTTACTGATACTGTATGCAGAGTGGGATGTGTGCTAGCTTTCTAGTTCCTGTCTTTGCCTTTTTTCTGTGTTAAGGTACATTACCGCCACATACTATGTGAAAGACATGGAAATAATATCACAAGTCTTCAACTGCAGTAAAAAACAAAGCAGCAGAAAAACTGTCCATAAACCAGAGTGGCTAGACAGCACAGTGATGGTTTTGTCTGGGGACATATAGAGAACATTGATATTCCGACTTGGTAACCTTTGAAAGTAATGATTGCTGCATGGCTCCTTGTATCTTGGAGGCATTTAGCACCTCGCATCTGAGCAGTACATCTGAATAAGGAAAACTGTCATTTATTGTCACGGAGCATGAGTGTGCGCCTTGAGTGTGCCTGTTAACCGTGGCTAAGTCGCCGTTGTTTGTTTCTGACAACGCCTGATAAAACAGGTGAGCACAAGAAGCGCTGGTGCTTAAAGACTGACCTGCTCGCTGCCACGCGATGAGTGTCTCATGTAAAATGGAGTAATAGGGTGTGACGAGAATGTAGAATAGGAGCTTGGCGTCGGAAGGGAGGAAGCGGTCATTTCCAGTGACTGGCTGGTCTGAAGCAGGGATATAGATTCACATAAAGATCTATATGGAGGTCACAGAGATAATTCTTTCAGGAATACGGTGCAGGATGTGGTATATCGAGCAGCCGTGGTCCAGTCCAGTAAGCAGCCATTATATGCCAAACATAGCATACTCAAGCTGTCAAAAGCAGCTACCGTCCTGACACAAATATTCTTTTGGGAAAAACATGTCACCTGCTGTATAGCATATGGCATTTAAACTGCAGAGGAGCATCACATTTTATACCCATGAGATCTACTGCTTGGAACCAGCCAGTCGCCTATCCCGTCTGCTGACTGGGATAAGAATATTATTGGTGGCATCTGTCTCCCTCCAGAACCACTGTTGTGTCATCCTGCCACTGTGGCAGCTTCATATTGTTGTTCCTGACACTGTGTGTCAGAGCCTTTATGTGGCCATTTAAATAAAGCGATATGATGCTAATATGTAAACAAGAAACTCTGGCTGAGCGTAGCACAATAACAAACTTCCAGTCATTTCTTAAAGGGTAATTTTGGTAGTTTTCCAACCTCAATGTTATTTCTCCATGTTTTTGTGTCAAAGTGACGAATGGGGACAACAAGTTTTGAATTTGCTCCAGTAATGACTGAGAGCGCTGCAGCCGGCAGCCATGAAACAGGCTACAGCGTAATCCTTGTGGGCAGTTACGCAACGTCAAAATTCGTCCTTTAAAAGTGCTTCTTTTTGCCTCTGACTGGTTCAGATTGTTATTGTAAGTGTATAACAATATTAGGGAAAGGACCCTACGGAGCTACTAAATGTTTTCTGGACCCTTTGCTTGATCCGGTCTGTGAAATCTCCTCTGCAGGCACACGATCACGGCACCCACAGGAACACCGGTCTCTTGAGCTTTGTAGCGTTAAAGCAGCTGGCTCGCCCTCCTCTGCCTGTTACCCGTCTCTCTCTCTCTCTCTCTCTCTCTCTCTCTCTCTCTCTCTTTCCTCGTCTGTTATTGTGGGAACTCTCCATCCATACCCTCAGTCTCAGATAAACACAGGAATTCAAAGGCCTCAGCCATGACATCAAAAGTCTTTTTCACACCACTAAGCTGCACTTTCTTTACTCCAACGCGGCAAACTTCTGGCATAGCTACACTCACGTTTCCATCGTTGTCTTCATGCAACAAGTAACCTGACATCTCCTGAGATTTCAGACTGAGACTTTCGATTGAGCAAGATTTGATTAGGCACACAGCGGATCAAGCGAAAGGTACAGAAAACGTTCGATTTTCTTGGGTTGTGCTGTCTGACATTTGCGAGCATGGTCAGTGACAAAAACAAGCACTTTGGACATATTTTAATTGTGTGTGATTTCAACAACTTTGTCAGCTTTCACTTAATACTGGACCAAATTCAAAACTTAATAAGAAAAAAAAAAACAACAACCTAAATTGCCTTTGCCTTTAGCTTCTAGTCATCTGCTGTTTACCTGAAGGTGACATTGATTCAGATAATGCTTTCAGTAGCTGCATCTGGTCATATTGATCAATATCTCCTACCAGAACAACATTTCCCTTTGGTTCTCTTGAGAAAGCCAATTAAGAGAGCTACATGCTCTCATACAGAATTTGAAATGCACATAAACACTATCTTCCCTACAGCCCCATTAAATAATGCATAAGAACAATATATTATTGTGCAGCGCTTACTACCACAGCTCTTGCTAGTCCTATTAGGACTTTCTTCTCTGAACTAAGAAACATCGGACAAACTGTAGTGCATTTAATCCACTGTTCATTCTTGTCTCAGGCATTAGGAAAAAAGATGATGCCCCTATGAATTACTCCTACTGGATGAGAGATCATTCTGTCCTTACATATTGATTTGTTTGTCAGAAAGTCATGTGGCGTGCTCTTCATCAGACTGCACCAGCCTCATTGGAGATGTCTAACTTGGCTCGGCCTATTAAAGGTTGGAAGACCGCAGAAGCATTATTCTAGTGAAGTGAACGGTTAGGAGCCTCAACCTTCACATTCTGTTTTCTCTGTTTCGTTGAATGTCTGGCGTTAATAGAGACGCATGCATAATCTAGCACCCCCAGCACAAAAGCACAAAGTCTGTGAATAATATCTTGTCACTGACCATATTTTTATGTGGATGTCTTTTCAAAGTATCTGTGCATCTCGTTCCAGGAAAGTTGTGGGAACTGGATATACTCTTATTTTTCTTTATATAGGGGAAACTTATCGTGAGAACATTGTTATTTCTGTCTATGCTTTAATATTTCCACAAAGCTCTAATATTTTAATACTTAATCAAAGAGTATCTTGAGAGCTTATTGCTTTTTGAGCTGAAAAACAATAGTGGAAAAATTCAGCTCGCTTTGATTAAATCTCTCCCCATAGTTTCCCTGTGTGTGGTGTGTGTTAGGAGCATTTCTTTGGTGCCACACAAAGGACCATTGCTGCACTGATAATAGTCTAACTAGGCTTGATCATCACAAGAAAAAAAAAAAAAAATCACAGCTTAAGGAGCCACAAAGAGACCAGGGGCAGCAAAATCTCCACGCACTTGGCTGGAATCCATGAAATAAGTTCTACTTTTATTTGATATTTATCTAATATGCACACAAGGCACAAACTGATCATTTTGCTGCCATGGTTTTTTTTTTTGAAACAAAAGCAACCTAGCAGGTTTATCTCTTGGAGTGTTGCACTGTATTAGTGTAAAGCTACAGATTATTTTGACACCTTTTGTGAGCATAATAACACTGAAATACAGAGCACCCTCTCCTCAGAGTAGAGTTAAGGTACAGCCGAGAAGAGTTTCTGAAGAAATGTAGCAGAAATAATTATTGATCAATGTTTCCTGAGAGTAATGGATGGAGAATATCTTAATTGTGCTCATTGCAGTTAAAATTGGTGTGGTTGAATGAAGAATATTTGATTTTCTGTTTGACTTTCTTCTCCAATAATTCTCAAATCTGAAATTAAGAAGCTTTTCCACTGATACCATACTTAATAAAGACTTTGTGCGGTCTATTTATTTGGCCGCGCTTTTCTCGAGTAAGCAGTATAACACATTGATCAGCACATTATTACACATACATGAGCAGGAGGATGCTTAAACAGGGTGGATTTCTTGCTGACACAGAGCTGGCTCAGAAAATCCTTCCCTCAAATCAACATCTATTGGATATTTCTATCCTTGTTTCCAAATTGTTCACTAATGTTTAGCTATTCATTTCAGGAGCTGTTGTTGATGTACTGTTTCCAACAGTGAGTTAATTTCAGTAATACTTCATTTTGGTGATATTTATGGACTTGTTTTCTTGCGATTGATTTTTGTATCCCTGGAATGGGCCCAGTAACTCCTGTGTGTCTGCACGCTGACTTGCTGTTTTGTAGGCAGCATGAATCCTGCAGAACATGAAATTTTCATGTGTTGCATGCGTTCACTGGGTAACCACAGTGTGCACAGCATATATTAGCATTATATGAGCTACATGGTATAGTTAGAGATTATTTTCATCGTGAGTCAGCACCCATTTGCTTTCAAAGCATGTATCAATGTAAAGTAAAAGGTCTGTTGTTCCATCTGTACATCGACTGCATGCATCCAACCATCCAGCGACGATTTAAAGCCCTTTAGCCACCAGATGGGCCTTCCAAAATTAAGTTCTTATGCTGGGTTCTAATTTCATAACATAAAATATATACAAAATCTGTATATCTGTGTATAAGTGTAAAATGATGAATCATGATATTACATTTAGTCTACAAGAAACCAACATTAACAGGATACAATACTTGTGTCACTGGGCTCTGGTCTTTACAAAGACAAAGCAAAATATTGTTCTAAAAATGTAATATTTTTTTTCATTTTGGTGTTTTGTTTGCAAGATATTTCTGGATCTGTTTCATCACAGACCTCAGTTTGTTTTAATGTTGTGCAGCTTTGAGCAGCTCCTCCATGTCCTCTGTGCATTGCATTGTGGGAGAATAACTACTCCAACAGCACACTCAAAAAAATTTCTTTAGTGACTTTTGAATTTGCTTAATTTTGTTACATTCCCAGTGTGAAAACATTACATGCTCTGTCAGGGACACCCATCTTTTTTGTCCTTTTAAGTATGTAATAGTTTGGTTTTTTTTATTGCGCCTCATAACTCCTCCAAATGTGTTTGTGTCCTTGGTGTTACTTAGTCCTACTCTTTGTGTGTTTTCCAGGCTTTTTAGCCAATTTGTACATATTAACAGCTTGATTTAACCAGTGATGGGATAAGCCGACGGGAAACTTGACATAAAAACATCTAAAAGACAAAATTTAAATGGCAATACATTGGGCGTATAATTGTGTTCAACACCGCAATGTGCTGTGATTAAACCGAGTTGTTACGCCATGTTCCAGACAGCGAAAGTAACATTGTTTAAAACAGGAAGAGAAAAAAAGATAACAAACAAAAGTGCCTTAAAGAGGATTTCTGTCAAACCCTCTTTGAGGATGCTTCCTTCCTGTAGTGGGGCACTGACAGTATCCAAAAAATCTTTCTGGAACAGAGCCTCGTGTGAAGAGGATCTAGTGCACGCTACGCTTTGTGCAGAGACTGTCAAGTCACAATGCAGCTTCAGCAGCTTCAGCCAGATATAGGCTATAGTACTGTATATGGTAATAGTACAGTCTCTGCACCTTAAATGAGCTTAAAGCTTGAGGCATGTGTTTTTCAAATAGGGAGCAATGCAACGGGAAAAAGTGCAAAGAAACCGCCATGCTGACAGTGTGAGCACAAAGTCCAGTGTTCTCTACAATGAAGACAGTGTCTTATATTACAGTCAGTGAAATGTGTCTGCCTATTGTGTCCTACATAAGCAGAAATCTGTTCAAGGGAATGATTTGAAGCTTGTTAGTCCAGCGCACCAGTTTACTCTCTGTAGGACACTTATGGTCAGCTGACAATTGGGATGATCAGGAAGCTGCCAAATGTCTTCAGTTGATTCAAAGCTGTTGGCTTAATTATACAAACTGAGCAATGCTACAAGTTTCTCTGGATAAGTCTGTTTGCCATTTTTATTTTTTTTATAAAAGTGAATTTTTTATGCAAGCGCTGGCCATTCCAAGAGTAATACTCTGCTCAGTCGACCTGCGATTACAAAATAGGAAGTCTCTCTCCCCAGCCCAATTAAACTACTGTTTTTTTAAACCACCCAGTTTCTAAACTAGCATGCTTATATAAGACAAATCAGCCGAAGGACAAGTGGTTTAGCATGCCCGTCTTTCGACTGAATCTTTTGCGATGTGGGGAATGATCTGGAAGAGCCCTCACCGAGGGCAGGTGGGTGACGTTGGCTTGCACGAGATATTAGCTGGCAAAACAAAAGCTACACCATCTCAAGCTCTGAAAGGAAAACAGCAGTGACTTAACAATCTCAGCCCTCAGCAAACCTGTCTGTCAAGACGCATTGAAACATGACAACCGAACTCGTGTCAGAGAAAACAGTGCCCAGCAGAAGGTCAGCTGTATATCATGTTGATATGAGCAGAGCTGAGATGTGAAACGATCTGAAAGCTTTACGGTTTGATACCAACATCAATACACTTTGCAGCAAACTAGCAAACAAACCGGTCCAGCACTGGAAAGTGATAATCTCGTTAAAGAGTGATTATCTTCCATCAGGCGATAGCTGCATGCTTTTGGCCTTTCGGAGCCATCCAGGCTTACAGTTATTGATGTCGCACTTTGACGAGCTTCAGCTTCATTAGATTGGTCTGACAAACTACTTTCCCTATCGAGAGTCTTGATAGATGATGACTGGATGTAGTCATTGTGATCTGGGTGTCTATTGACTTAAAGGATCTCAATCACGGTGGCCAAGATTGGACGTGTCGGACATTAATAAAGGGTGTCAGCTTCCACCTGGATGTTTGGATGGATGGATGGTTGAAGATGTCAAGCGGAGCTTCATGTATCATTTAACATAGCAGAGGTGTAAATTATGGTTACTGGTTTACTGGAAAGGTATTGGTACTTGACCTCAGGTTTATCATTCTGCATGGATGGACTGAGTTCTATTAAAAGGTAGTATTAAACTATTTGCTTGACTACACTTAACCGATATGTATTGTTGCTACGAACCTTTAAAATGGGCACGCTTAAATAAGGACATTTGAGAGATTTCCAATCTCCAGAGTGCTTTTAGTTATGCTGCCTCAGTACATTTTATTGCTTTTAACATGTACTTTTCCTGAAATAGATGAAGTGATACACACTGGTCTCCTATTGATAGTTGCTAATTATTATCATCAAACTTCAGTTTACTGTCACATAGGAAAATCTTAAAAATTGAGAAGCTGTGATGATTGATTAATATAATAATGAATGAATAATCTCTTATTGATCCACTTATTAGTTCATCAACTGTGTTTTTAAATCCTACACTTAAATATCAACTCTACCCGTGAAACAGAGGCAGCGTGGTGGTGCTGTGGTTAGCAACATTGCCTTCAGTTTGCATGTTGTCTGCATGGTCTCTCTGTGGGTACTCCGGCTTCCTCTCGCAGTCCAAAGACGTGCACTTAATAGGTTAATTGGTGGCTCTAAATTGCCCGTAGGTGTGAATGTGAGTGTGAATGGTTGTTTGTCTCTATGTGCCCTGCGATGAGCTGGTGACTTATCCAGGTTGTACCCTGCCTCTCACCCTAAAGTCAGCTGGGATAGACTCCAGCCTCACCGTGACCCCGATGAGGGTAAGAGGTTACAGATAATGGATGGATAGTGAAACAGAGCAAAATGTATGATGGGTTTTGTATTTTATTATATAAGTAGGTATTGTATTATGCATGTAAAGCATACTTTATAGGTATAAAGGCAGAGATACCTCTGTTGTATTTATAATCAAAGAGTCCAGAGTCTTCAAAAAAATTATTTATAACAAGCAGTTTCAGAATGCGTCATTCCAAAGATTAGAGAGCTGCCTCTTGTTTTCACAGCTTGAGGAGAATCTTATTCATACACAAATCTCACCGAAAGTGTCCAAGATCATACTGCAGAGACGATGTGACGTTAATTTAGGGAACATATTACTGTCAGTGTCTCTAATTATTAATCCCTCTAACCGAAGGCAACATAGATTTGTCAGGATTTCCATGCTTGAACTCTCGCAGCGAGGTAAGATTTAAATCTCATAAACAATTATTGACTCAGCTTGGCCGCTGTCACCTTACATTTTTCTAATAAAGCATCCATAAATTACGTTAATACATTTCCTAATTGGTAAAATATTGCACGTTGACGTGACAGACAGTGAGATATAAACCTTAAAACAATTACCTAGCGTGCTTGTCTCACACTTTGTTTGTTTTGCTGGATGATTGGGTGCTGTTTTCTGAGTGCGTGTCTCAGAGGAAATAAAGCTCTGGTTCAGGATGAAAAGGAGATAACGTCTTAGAAATCCTCTAACTGAAGGAGCGCATGGCATTAGCTCAGTAATAGCAGATGGATACCCCTTTGATCCACAGTTGGGGAGGAGAAGTCAATTGAGTGACTGATAAGACATTCAGCAGTTAAGCGCCATTGTATCTCGACTTGACTGTATTTAGACTACACAGCCATTTTAATGAGACTACTATTTAAGTCGGGGTTTTAAATTGAATTACAGCATGCATATGTTTCTGTACTATCAATGCCACCATCCTGATAGTCTTTTAAATATGGTTAGAAAGTGCTTTAAGCCTGAATCACATGTATTATCATTAACAAGAAGAGACTGGGGGGACGTGTTCATCTAGGATATGGAGTACATTACAGCCTGAAGTGTCCTTAATTCCTCATGAATGTCTTTATTAATGGTGTACCCTTCCATACTAGACGTTCAGGCTGCGACTTCCTTGACCCAGTACCGTTGTAGTGTGTTGATGTCTACATACACACATGTGCGAAACAGAAATTCAAAAGCGTGAATCCCAACCAAAGGTTTTTTCAGGGGGTTGTTGAAGAGTAACAGGAAGGGAAGGGAGAGGGATGGGGAATGACATGCAGGAAAGGACTGAGGCTTTGTGCATGAGGCACATGCTCTACCAGGCGAGCTACCAGGACGCCCCCTCGAAACCAAAATTTTGTCAGCGCACAATTTGGTGTCGCCGGAAAAAGCACTCAAGAGCAAACACGTCGTTCATCTTGTCCGCCTGCGATGTGAGCAGAAGATGTGGCCAAGATGAGCTTGAAGCAATACCTTCTACGTTTTTATGTCTCCTGATCCTGAAATCCATGGAACCAAAAGAGGATACCTGCAAAAAAAGATACTCTGACCCTGAACTTCAAGAATAGCTAACAGCTAGCTAACTAATGCTGGACACTTGATCCAAACTTATGCATGGATGGATTGTACCTGCCCTCTCCGACCACCTCACTTCAGTGACTGTGTCCAGTGTAGAGCGGGTATTTCATTTTCATTTTGTCTCAAGGTTATTATTATTTTTTAAAGCAGTAAAGGACTTTCTCTGTTAAAATACATACATGAGATGTAACTGTGTCTTTAAATTTCGCTCTGTTTGTTGTTATTTCACACTGCAGGATGGAGCCACAGAGAATACTGCGTTGCAACAGCTCGGGAATGAAGAAGTGGCATCATACATGGCAAAGGAAAGTATTTCCCTGGATTGCAACCCACTTGCGTGGTGTAAGACTCATGAGTCAAAATATTCTTATCTTGCAATGTTAACAAAATGCTACCTTGCTGCACCAGCTAACTCTGTCCCCAGTGAGAAGGTGTTTTTTAAGAGCTGGGGACATTGTTAATGCCAGCAGATCTGTCCTCTCTCCAGACAACGTGGACAAACTTTCTGAAAATAGAAGAGTAAAACTGAACTTTACTTATAGTTATAAGTTAAATATAAGTATGCTGCACTCGTTTTGTTGGACTTTTTTTTTTTTGTTTTATTCATTTTATACGTTGGGTATGCAGATCAGAGTCTTGATGAAGCATTTACATGTTTTCAAAATCAATAAAAATCAGATTTTCTTGCATTTCTTTTGTTTTTTTCTGCTGTACCGAAAACATACCAAACCACGACCCCAAAACTGAGTTAAATTCTAAACCATGAATTTTGTGTACTGTTACACTCCCGGCCTTTATAGCTGCAAAAACCTTTGATTTGATTTTTGACATGTCAGTAATTTTTTAGATTAGACAGCTGACACTTGGCAGCTGGCTGTCATTGAATAGCTTTGGGGAAGAGACTTCATCATATTAGACAGTGAAACCCGTTGTGCATTTTATGTTCTTCCGTGAGCTCTCCTGTGATCATTACACATAGCCAGAAGAAATTCAATTTTAAATCATACATTAAAAGAAATCATTGTGATTAAAATGCTAATATTATCCTGTGCCTGCTAAAGCTTTGTGAAACACATAGAGACCGAATTCACTGACAATATTTAGGGAACAGAGATAAGAGAGATATTTTGTCTCAGTAGTATTCACTTTGCTACAAAAAATACAAAATTCAGTTTTACTGGAATAATGTGAAATGACAGTGTTGAGAAAACTTCCTTCCTGAGATCACTCCTGAGTCTGTTGACAGTGGCGTTAGTTGAATTTCACTCGTGCGTGGCATTGTGACTCGAGCTCTTTGGTTTTCTTTTCTTTGTTGCCTTGTTGATAAGATATCAATGTTATTTGCTGCGTTGTCATGGCAGCAAAACCCCCCAAACATATTAGGTGTTTGTGGCGTCCTGGTGGCTCAGCTGGATAAAGTGTGTGCCATGTAATTTTGATTCGGCTGTGTTTGAGTTCAGCGGGGACACTTTGTTACATGTCACTCGTTTCTATTTGGCCCAACCTTTTCCATCTTCTTGCACTGTATTTTACCATAAAAATAACCTTTAAAACAGTGAAAAACAGTTTTCCTGTCATACTAAATATGGAAGTAAAGAGGCATTTTGAATAAGATGCTCTGATTCAGTCTGCTTCACCTAACCTAAGGCAGAAAGTCATAAATGTTTGTTTAGAAATACGTCGCTGGAAGTCATTGTACTGAATTTCAGCTTCGAACTTATGCTTTGGCAAGCAGTGAAACTTTAAATCAACTGTCCCTTTCAATTAGCTGTGCAATAAAGAGACCCGAAGATGTAAAACGAGCCTTCTCCAAAACAGATGCACCTACGTGTTTGACTTGAGGGGTAGTGTTTCTCTCAGCATGGCTCTAGTCTAATCGGTGGCCTAACATATGGCTGATGAGCCTACAGCTCTATCATTCTGGTCCAGGCACACTTAATAGACTCCAAATGATTTGGCTCCAGGTGAAGTACTTTTTGCATGATAGAGAAGGGTCCATGTAGTTTACTGGATGCACACACAAACAGAACAGTAGCTGCGGTGGTCTTTGGTTTCGTTCAGCATTAGAGTACAAAACTAAAGATTTTTATGGCTTAGCTAACATCTCTAAGACATCTTCATTTTAAGTGGAATCACTTCAGGAGTCGGTGAATATATAGATCCAACTGCTTATAGACGTAATTTGATGTTTAATACAATTTAAAAGGTTGTTTCACCCACGTAACATGACATTTAAAGAAAACGCCTTCTGAGACTGCAACTGAAATTAATGGCTGTGGATAGTTTTTGGCTAATGTTGAATTAGGGCTCGGCAAATGTTTTTTTGCGATCCATAATTGTATTTGACTTGTTAGATTAGATAGCTTGACCACTTTTTCACGTCATTTTTATCTTTCGCTTGCTTCAGAGTTGGATTAAAAGTCTACAGCGTATGCCCGTCTCTGTGTGTAAAAGCTAAACGACGTAAGAGAGCGTACAGTCGCGCTGGTTTCTCTTTGAGGCGTGCAAATGTGCGCACATGAAGCAGATATGATGTGTATCACTGTCACCAAAGTTAGTTGGAATGATATGATGGCAATTCATCCAAAAGCTTCATCCAAAGATATTTTACTAAAATCTGGGAACCAAATTTGTATGTGTAAAATTTTGTGCCAGTGCGTGCAGCAGATGTTGAGATATTTCACTGGATGGGTGAGAGCTTGGAGCTGCTGGGGGTGACGGATGAAAAGTCAGATTCAGACAGGCGTTTTTTTGTTCAGGTTGTTTGGCAGTTTCATTGTGCTGTGACTAGACATCACTTAGAAACTTCATTTGAAATTATTAGAGTGACAAATGATGATTTTATCATTCTTCTTCACGCAATCATCTCCATGTTGTGATGTGAGGAATCCACTTGTCGCTTCCATACATGCTGAAATCACGCATACAAGGTTGTAGTTAGGACCTTATTTAAAGCCGTATGTCGGCTGTGAAAGTTTCAATATTGTGCTTAAGTCAATTCATGCATGCATTATCACCCTCAGCTGCTTTCATGAGTTGACTGTAGCTTTTTGCATTATGTATGCCCCATCCTGATGCACAGACACATTATTTTCATGCTATTTGCATTTAATTTGCCTGATAACATCATAATCTAACACAGCATGTATTCATACATACAAACCACCACCTTGTTGATATTTAATTTGGTAATTGTTTATAAAAAAAAGGGCCTAATGCACAGATTTCACCAGTTTCCTACTGCCTACCCCATTATAATTTCATTATGTTTCCCATACACATGCCTATACTAATATCATTCAAATAAGTAATTATTTTCACAGTAATATGTTTGACTTGGAGTTTGTCATTGTTAGGATCCCTCTGTTAATCATGTGGGATCAGATTACTGCACAATCGAACATGGACAATTATGTTTACGTTGCGCAACAGTGATCCTCACAGGTGATCCGATTGCCTCGCATAAATGAGTTTTTAGGTAATATGCTGATAACCAGAATGAAGTTATAAAGTTGTCAGTGGGCTGATACAGTGCCTCAGAAAGCAATTTGCATACATGTGGAAATCAATGTAGACGTGCCTGTGAAAAAGGGGGGGGAGGTTAAGTATTTAGATATTGTAAATTGTGTAAATGTAATGAAGCATTGCTGCTAATGATATGCAAATATAAAACCTGCGAATGAATTTCAGCTGAGCTGTACACAATTTCTATCTATTTTCATTCTAAAAAAGACTAATGTGAAAATGTTAGGGAAAATGACATTGACTTATTATAATATATTCACAACTATACACTGTTCGCTCCTTATAGTGAACTACAGAGGACTGCTAATGTAATATAGTCAGGAAATGGATAATTAGTTTAAAATCTTGACGAACTCCAGACCCGATGCTCAAAATGTTCCAATTTCTTGTGACGGGGAGCAACATAACAAGAAAGGCACCATGAAAGAGACTTTTGACTTTGAAGTAATGAAATTAAAATGACAAAGGCACATGGGAAACCCATATTAAGATGAATAACAATTAACAGTATGAGTCAGCTTTTAAGTCTCTGGGGATAAAACCTTGCCTTGAATTAGAAAACATGAGAGAAATTACTGCCCCAGCTGACTTACCGACTGACTAATTTAGAATATCACGAAATCTGCGGCACAGTTTGAGCTTACCACGCCAAGCCAGAAGCAAAGGATTGTGCATGACATGAAGGCCTGATGTGAGACTACCATTCAGAGTAATGAGCATAGACGAGAACAGTGTTACTTTTGTAGGGTATAAAGCAAGGATAGATGTTCCTGAAATGGGTAATTATACTGTTTCCATATGTTACAGTGCAAATGATTTTAGGTACTCATCCCTGGCTGTGTTCCCTCTAACGGAGGCTGTCCATGAATAATTAGCTCAGTTTGAGCTTACTCGTTAAGAAGCTTAGAAGTGCTATGAGCTAAAGTATAAGCCGGCTTAGCGAGTTAAGTCTTGTACACCACAACTATTGACCACATGTTCTCTCTGTGCACAGATATATTTTCAGAACCGTTTTGATAGCTGGTTTGTTGAAGCCTGATCACCTATCGGATTAAGGCGTTTTCTGAACCTGAAGTCATAAAGACGTAAAGGTGGCACCGGAAATATTATAGCGTACGGAGGACTGAGCTGTCACCTTCTACCACTGCGAAGACTCCAATCCTGTAAATGCTTGAAATGATTATGATAGGCGTAATGGTTGAGATTGACATTGAATCAAGCTCCCATGCGCGGGTTACACCGGCAACGATCACTAAATAAAGTCTTTATGATGGCTTGTTGGTTTGGACTGCACCACTTATGAGAAAGTAATAAGCTAGTGACCCTCTATGTCAGCCTGTCTAAGCTGTGATGGCACTGTCAGTAGGATAAGAAATGTATAATGGCCATGTAGTCCCTGTTGCCTTTTAAAGACATCCAGATTTTCCAAGCCATTACCTTTGAGAGATGAGCACCAGTAAAGAGCGAAATATCCTGTTTGAGCACTGTTTCACACCAGCATTGACTCACAGAGAAGGGGACCTTGTTTTTGTCAGTAAATCAACATGGCCTGTGAGTCTTGTGGCTGCACACAAGGGAGAATCATTGGCAGGTCCCATCCTTCAGGTTTGCCTTTGTCCTCTGCATAGTAGACTGTTTCCAATGGTTACCAGGACTGTCACAAACCTGGAAGGTGCCGCAGTCGAGGCTCAGTTTCTATCTGTGAAACCGTCTGCAATAATGTGGCACATTTTGAATTCCTAGCGTGATCCTAAAAGTAATTCAGCGCGCAGATTTCCATTAAAGAGGACAAGAATAGTAAACATTTCTATTTCCAGTGAATGTAGAGAATTAAAGACTTTGCCGCCATTAGAGCAAATGGTGCATATCACTACAATGTA
The DNA here is from genome assembly GCA_028641955.1 of Protonibea diacanthus. Lineage (NCBI taxonomy): Eukaryota > Metazoa > Chordata > Actinopteri > Sciaenidae > Protonibea > Protonibea diacanthus. The sequence goes on along the minus strand of CM053982.1, from coordinate 8,283,040 downwards.
CTGCATATAGTAACCAGCTAAGTGCCAATAAATGTACCCCTCTGAAATTCAGGCGGAGATTTCTTCATCCACCATTTCCCCTTGAGATCTTTTTTTAGAATTACAATAAAGCTCCATCTGTGCGTCCATTTTGTAAGTAGTTCAGTACTGCAGGAAAAAACACTCGAGCCTACTTTTAATGACAGAACTGGAGGAGATTTGAAGCAAATATGAAGTTGTTTTTCCCTTTTTTTTTGTGCTTTAGACACTTCACAGAAGCAGACAGTAAGAGAATAGGATCTCTGGGTCATTTCACAAAGACACAGCAGACTAGTATTAATTTAACACTCTAACTTTATTAAGCAACTTACGTTTTAATGTGCAGTGAGCGCCGATCAGCCCCAAAATGTTGGTTAACAAGCACTCTAGTGTCTACTCTGGCACAGATACAATATCATTTTTGCTAAATGTTAAGAAAGTGTTTAAATTCTGTTAATTATGGATGTTAAATTTGTTTCTGTTTTACTAAGATACATACTGTAGAAATGGCCCCTAGCAAATGAGTCCACAGCTGGCTAATGTATTTGTTCTACATGTGCTGTGCACAGTATACAATATTTACATGTTAACTAAGTTCTGCAGGTTCGGCTTCTCTTAGATCACACTTATTTAAAAGCACTTTTTTAGCACCTGGAGATGAAGATTCATCCAAAGGTGGAATGACGCAGATGTTGCTGTCAGCAGGCTTCTTTTTTGCGTGTATCTAAATTTGGAGCAGGGCCATGTAAATATCAATTGAGAAACACACAGAGAAAAAGAAGAGGTAGGACTGAAATTCTCATCTTAGATTCTAATTTGACAGCTTTTTTTCAGTTCACAACAGGTTGATAATATCTTGAGAAATCCTTTGCCATGTTTTGGCACTCTCAAAGTCTATCACTGTTCCTGATGAATTTGCCAGGGGAATATCTGAAAGAATCAGGAGAATGTCATTCATTTATGGAAGACATTTCTGCTCATATTTTCAGAAACTTTTTACAGGCGCGTCGTGCATATTTTTGCGGTCGAAAGCAGTTTGAGAAATGCTGCAGACAGCTGTGATGCAGGTGTGTAGCTACAGGGCAGGCTCCGAATACATGATCAGATGTCACTGATTTCCTGCATCCTGTTACTGCAAAACCGCGAAGGGATCAATTTAATATGGCAAATTTTAACTCTTAATTGTCTTGGTTAATTTAAACACGCAACATTTGAGATGTGGAGCTGGAATGAGGCACATTTTCAAACCCAGCGTTGCAGTTCACTGCTCTACAGCTCGCCCGAGCTATTGGCATATAGTCACACTGTATCCATTATTAATCACACGGTTCTCAAGGACGACGTCTGTGCAAATTAGTATGCAGAGAGCGGGAAGATCACTTACCAGCAGTGACTTCAAAATTAAGTATTAAAAACAGAATTCTGGCCTTTCTTTCTGCATGCTAGGGTCATATCTTTCTGCTGCACAAAATGGCCATGGGGACTAAGCTAGACGATTTCAGGCTTTGCAGTGTTTGCAGTAAAACTCTCTGAGCATGACAGATAAATATTGCTTTAACATTAATATTTTTACCTTCATCTCCTTATCTTACTCTCTGATTTGGCCTCTGCAAAAAAACTCTCTGAACTCCTTCTTTACAATATATAAGCAGCTTTGTCATAATCATACAGAGTAAATCTTCTTAAGAATTAAATTTGATTTAAGTTTTTTTATTCAGATTACGAACAGCTAATGCTGGCAGGACTATTTCGACACAGTAAGCTGAGGCTCGAAAGCAGGAATCAACAAAACAGTCTCACCTCATCATGCGTTTAATTGTTCTGGACCTTTCAGCAGATTGAGTTTGCTTAGTTGGAATTGTAGATTCTTCGTTTTATTTACTTTTTAATGTGTGTAATTCTTTTGATCCAACATGAATGAGATATTCTTAAAAAAAATCTACAATTTCATGACAACAGGGCAAGATAAGGAGCCAGTTGCACCAGCTGTTCAAGTTCAAAGAATCATCATGTCTTCGTGGCCTTTTATATCTACAGACATCAGGGGTCCTCTTATATGGAGTCCATTTTGAACTAATGTTAATGTTTTTACATTGACCTAGAACGAACACTGCCTTTAGATAAAACCTTTTGCATTTGGCGGCCACCATAGTTTCTCCTTAGTGCTTGGTTGAAACAAGAGTTTTTCAGTTATTTGCGATCTGCAATCATTAGACGCTACTAAATCCTCCATTCGGATCCCTTTAAGTACCATATACAGATTTTACGCATCAGTGAATTAAAATGGGTTGCAGTTGTAGTAGAGGTTAGTTGTCTTGAAATATTTACGCCCAGCAACTTGCAGGTGTCGCTGCAGAGCTGACTGGCTAACTGAACGGCTAACTGATGCATCTTAATCAGCGGGGATACTGTTAATAAAAAACAAAGTTCTTTAATTAGTTAGCAGTTAAGCAGCTGTGTGTGTATATATATATATATATATATATATATATATATATATTTTTTGGTTTGTGATTGTGACTTCCTGTTTATCTAGACGATCGTTTTTGATTGGGGCTACAGATCTTATTTACTCATTGCTTGAGTCTTAGCTGACTGAGGCATTGATTAAGTTAATCACTAGTTTGAACTGGAAGGATTTCAAATATAAACATATGATATGATTTAAATGATAATGATTGAAAACTACCAAATGGACCTTGAGGTTAGGGTTAGTCATTTCATTTGTTGTATTTTCTGTTGAATCATATTCTCCTGGTTGCAATCGACGCTTCTTGGTAAGGATTTTTTTATTTGCGATGTCTGTCGTGTCTATGGATTCCCGGAGCTGCTAATAGAAGAGGTTGGCTGCTGATAAACTCATACTCATATTCAGAGAAGAAAATGAAAAGCTTCGATCACAATGGAAAAAAAAAATCACTTTATAGGGAGCAAAGGTTCACAGATAAAGATTCTTTGAAAATTCATTATTAAAATACAGAAAGCTGTTATGATAAGTTATTAAATTTTGTGGATGATTCAGTCTAACTAAAGGTCTTCTTTCATGTAGCGAACTGGTTGAAAGGCAAGGCCTTGTCAGTGCACACTTAGTGGCTGACATTCAGTTAATGAATCGTCACGCTGTAATATATTCATCCCCCTGCTGTTTCTGAGAACAGGTTGGATTTGGATACAGAGGGATTCATCACTTTGCTGCCGTCTACACTTTCACTGTATCAGTGGGTGAACAACACTAGTGAGTGAGTGGGAAACGGTCATGCAACTTCTCAGAGCAGAGCTTAAAATTGTGCCACTTTTCCATCAACAGCAGTGTGACATGGCCGCCTCGGAGTGAAAACGAGGAGTCAATTGACTGGCAGGCAAAAAGGGATTTGGGGAGTTGAATGTAGCCAATCTGAAGTTCCCTTTCCAGTGGAACTTCACCCACCTCAAAACCTATTGTGGCACTTAGAGTTAGCAATGGACCCTAAAGGAATTGCACAAGAACAACACCATCTAATGGTGGGAAGCATCAATTTTTTCTGCCGGGAATTACTCTGCCAAACCTCTACTGTGCCCACAGAGATTGGAAACAGATTTGAGCGGTACTGTGACCTTTCACCCGTAAATGAATGGTGTGCACTTTGTCGACTCCGGTGGTTCAAAGAGTTTTTAGGATCTCGCTGTGCGCGAAGGACTTATATGTTTTTTTGGCACAGTTTGGGAGGAGAAGATTCAAAAATACAGCTCATTACACGTCATTAGTCTAAAGATAATCTAACAAACACTGCGTGGTAGCTAGAGGATACTACCATCTGTCACCTGATGTGTGTGTGTTCTGTGTCTCGAAAACTCATAAAAAAGAATGTGCAATGCAAAGAGAGAGATCCCCAGTGCCAGCTCACAGTCAGCCACTCACAGAGACGTCTTTGAGATTCAAAATAGATTCTCTATAAGTTGCTTTAATGGGTTGGGGCCCTATTACCACCCGCCCGATCGCTCTATGACTTTTTCCCAACATGCTCTCATTAAATTTGAATGTGAGATGGGCGGGTTTCAATCCAGGAGGAATCATCACAGCATCCCTCAGTCGCTCTGTTGTGACACATTTCCCCCCGTTGTACTCCCCTGGTGACGTTGGCCCTTGTCCTCATTGTTTCTCACATTCTGTCGTGTAACCACAAACACAGTCAACTAAATACGTATGATGTGTCACCAACGCCGGAGCTGGCATCCCGCTGCTGCACTGATTTTAGAAATAACATGATTCGCTATACGGGCAACCTGATCCCTAGAGGTGGATTGTATCGTTAGGCCCTCAAAGTGCAAGACACTTAACCTGGCCAGTTAATCACCCATGCTAATGATGTCTGCTGCGAGTCCATATGCTGTTCATCAGAGGCCAACAATGAACAGCTTTCATCTAAGCCATGTGTACGGTATAACCGTGGTATGTTTGTTGTCAGTCCAGGTATGTTACTTCACTGATGAGCTGCATATTTGAGAAGATGTGATAATATTCTTAAAACACCTGGATATAACACGGGAAGAATGGCTGCTAAATGGACATTATTTAGCTATTTCTACAGTAAAGAATTAACTGTTAAGCTCTGTTATATACTTTAAATTTTTTTCCTCGATCATGTAGAATAGTTAGTTATTTCTTCAGTTGTAATTCCTTTCAGAAAAAAATATAAAGTGCATATAATACTTTCGTCATCAGAAGATATGCAAGCATTTTGTCCCCAACACGGGCTAAGTTTGCATATCTAAATCCATTAGATCGAACATTTGCCTAACCTTGCCAAGCAGCTGGCCTCGCAAGATCACAAAATCACAATATCATGCAATAAACCATCATCCAGTACAGTGGTTACTCGCCAAGGGGCATCGTTTGAGCAACTGCTGGCAGCTACATCATGCTATGTGTGTGTGACGATGTATGTGATAAGAGATTGTAAGCTTGAAAATAACAATGGCAGCCGCTGAAGACGTTAGCGTAGACGTCAGAACTGGAGAGTATTTCTTTACTTTATTTCTTTCTTTGTTTATTTCTTTTAACACCTCACTTTTATGGTTTGTTGATGTGATTGGTTGTGAAGTTCGCCCATTCTAGACGGTTTCTTTAAAGTGCTTGCCCTTTTCCAAAACTTCAACTTCCCTGATGGTTCACACTCCCCATCGTGCAACCAATAACGTTTTTTTCTCCTTCATTGGACTGCCCACATCTTTTAAATTCCACAGCTCAGGGTTCGTTACACAGTTTTGTAATTTCCGAGACGAAGATGACGAGAATTGAAGACTTAATTTTCTCTTGACTTGACAAAGCTCCTCCACAGCAACAACTGTTTTCACGGTCTGATTAGTACTAGTAAATTTACTTTGACAGTAACAGAGTGCCTCGTTTTAAATTAAGCCATTCAAAACAACTTTGCATATTCTTTTGTCTGTTGTTCTTTACAGTGAATGATACAATATTAAATTGGATTGTGTATTTGAAAGGTTCTAACATTTGCTCTGAAAAGGCTGGCAGATATACTCATATCACAGATTGTAATTGATTCCAGGTTATGAAGATTTACTGTCACACTGAGGAATCCTTTACTTTCTATTGGATTTCTGCAAAGTCATTTCAAAGGGATTCCACAGCGTCTCTATAAAATATAAAAACTCTGCATCCTCCATGTCCCTTTTGAGCCCAAACACAAAGTCTTATTTGAATTCCTTTTAACTATCTGATCGACTCATACAATTACCATTAATCATCTCTCAAGGCCTGCCATTACAGGGGTCATATCAACCTTAATTTAATCTTCTTCTTGTCTGCTCTGTTATTCAGCGATCAGCGGAGGAGTTTAACTGAATCAAGCCTTGAGATGAGAGGACATGTAATATATTATACTGGCTGAATATCTTCATGTCTAACTTCACTGCTACAACACAAAATATGTATATTGACATATTTTCTGTGTGTATATAAAACACACGCGCACGCACATATACAGTACAGTACATACATCCCTCTACATCACCCTGCTTTAAGGCACAACCCATTTGTAGTCATGTTTTCATTCACCCAGCTGACATACTCAAAAGGTCTTTGGTTGTGTTCAGGTTTTGCTGTGGCATTTAGGTGACAAGTGGTGATTTTTTTTTCAAAGTGGCTTTTGACAATCCATCCATTGTGTAAGTACACTAGTTTGTTTCTTTGAACCCTCCCCCCCACATTGTGAAACACTCTTTAGTCGTAACATCTCTGACTCGTGTGCTTCTCCTTTTAACGGCACTCACAAAGACCACTTAGAAAGACCGCAGTTGTCTCATGCCGTACTGCTCACAGTTAATAGAAGATTTCCAGCAGTGTAATATGATGCTGCCAGGCCCTAACTGCAGAGGACTGGCTCAGACCCGTCCAGCGCTGCAAGCTTATATGCCAGTGGCATTCAGATTAAAGACAAACACAGGAGTGTTCAACCCTGGTGCTTATCCAATGTCAGACAGTCATTATGGAGCACCGCAGCTCAATGCTAAACAAAAAAAAAATCAGAAAATTAGTCCAATTTGCCACTGCATTTGTTCAATCATTATATTATTTGGCCTGCCTGCTAATGCTGCTGAATGCCTGATTGGCTGTTGCAGTAGAGGAGTAGACCATTTGGAAGGTTTTACCAACGAAACAGACTGAGTGCAGCAACCAGTGAGGCAGGCTGTTATGTATAGGATAATTTGCTTTTTTTTTTTCAAAGGATAACAAGATGATGGTAGACTAAAGGTTAGAGCACCGGAGGATCAAATCTCCACACTGTCTGCGAACATGTGATTGAATGAAGAGCCTTTTCTTCCTCAGCAGCTACTGAAGGTTACCAAGAACGGCGGCCGGGCAGCACAGTGCAATGAAAAGACCACTGACACTGAATATGTATCAGCTACAAGGGTGCTTTTGTATAGCCGCTCCTTTGTTCTCCTTCCAAAAGAGATGAACAAGAGAAAATAGAATATCTCCATAGAGCTGTGATGAAACAAAACAATTTGTTTATTAATTACAAAATACAAAATATTAAATCTGGCAACTATTGAGATAATTGGATAGACATTTAACTTATTTTGAAAGCAAACATAGTTCTGGCCTCTTAATTATGAAAATGTCCAAATGGATAATTAAGGAAGCAAGAATATAATCTGCAGATGAATGAAATAGAAAATTATCATTGTCCCTAAATCTATGATGTTATGTGTCATTTGTATCTTTTTGTTTACTGTAGTTCATCTCACAGATCACTACTACCTCAGTAAGGATTTAGGTTTTTGACATTACTGCACTCAGATATTTGTATTTTTTCCATTTATTTAGATTTGAAGGCATTGTAATGTATACAGTATAATGTTCTTTGTGATGAAAGTTAGTATTACAGACAGACAGTATACAGAGTAAGAAAATGTCTTTGCGACGTGGCATTGCAGAAAAAGAGCATATCCTGCAAGCATGGCAAACTTTTCCCAGAACAATAGATTCTGGAAAGACATTGAAAATCTCTAGTACCACACATGCACCACTGTATATAGTATATAAAGCAGAGGCCTTAGTGACTTGGTGTAATATAAAATACAGTTATTGTTCTCACAAATACCCAACGCTTGTCCCTTTTAAAGATTTATCAAGGAAAATACATTCAGCAGTCCCCCATTTGTCTTCTCTGATTGCCTTATTGAAATGTTCTTTTTATTGTATCTGCTGACTGCAAAAAGTTCTTCCTTGTATAGAAAGCCTTTACTGATATCATTTTTTCCCCTCTAAACGCAGAATATAGTCCAACCGCAAGCCACAAAATTGGATTGTAGCAGCAGTAATTCCTTTCTAGTGTGAAGACTTTAGAGATCATTTGTGACTTGTTGGCTTGATAGATGTGGGAGCCTGTACATGTTTAGGGGGCCCACGGCCCAAATGTAACTGTCGTTTAGTGTTTGATATAGTTGCATCATTTATTGCAATTGTTGCTACACAAACCTCACATACTGTAGCTCTCAGGTTACATCTACTCTCTTGGCTATTAAGGCTTCGGTGCCATTATAATGTCATTCAGGTCAAATGACTGTGAATCACGTACGTTTGATGTATCATCACGTTGAAGAGAATAATCTGGTGTCGTTAAAAAGGGTGGTAATGATATAAAAGCTCTATCATGTTCAGTAGAATAAAGCCTCACTGCAGTATAATGCGCTGCTCCTGACCTATTTGGACACTATAATGATGTCCCAGTGGAACTGAGAGTACAGTATAAAATGACTTAACATGATGAAATGTCTGGACATTATGGGGGCCTATAGAAGGAGGGAGCATAGTAAGTCAAGTTAAGAACTGAGCTGTCCGATAATTAACTTGTGGCTCCTAAGTCATCTTCTCAAAGACACCTACATCATTTTCGTAAGGCAATTGGGCGATCGCGTTGAATTTAATGTAATCAGTGGCTGAATTTTTAAAGATAGATGGGCGGTGCTGTGTTTAAAACAATGTTTTTGATGCAATGCAGCACCTTGCATTATATAACTTTAATAACGGCATTGCTACACTACTCCCCCCCTCAAAAAAAAAAGGAAAAAAATCAGTGTCGCATCGTCCTTTATCTTAGGAAAGGTGTCAGCACAAGTAAGACTCGATATATTTCAAAAGCGATCATGTGCTGTCCAGTCCAGTGTAGCTATGGCCAGCCTTCCAGCAGTACTCGATTTTGTTGTCACTGTAAATTCACTCAGCCTGAAGCGCTTTTGGCTTCATCCCTCTGCGTGCACATTTTTACCTCTCCATCTTTTTTCACACTCCCTCCATCTTTTCCTTTTTTTTTTGTGCTTTTTAGAAGACGCCATGTTTTTTTTGTTTTTATTCCCTTATTCCTCATTCATTTTGTAGCCCTTTGTTCGTGCCTGTTATATCACCTGTACTCTGAAAAGTTTAACTGGGAAGAAACTAAACATCAGCCTCCCAGTGTTTTTCTGGGTCAAGTGCAAAATGAAATACAGTAAGACTAGTCAGGGATGCACCAGCACTGGTTTCTATGGTAACTGCAGGGCTGTATTTAGTGCAGTTGTTTCACTGCGCCTGGCTCTCTGTTTTCAAGCAGGCGAGGATGGAAGAGTGAGGACCGTTCCCAAGGGGGCCTAAGCAGAAAGTGGGGCAACATCTCCCATCACCGTCAAACAAAATCTTTCAGAGCTTGAGAGGGGATCATGTCATGAATTCATTACTTTGTTTCAGAAACAGTTGTTGCTGACAGAAGGCTCATGCAGTCAAATGTATAGCAGCCAAAGACGTAACAGACTTCGGTTAACTTCTTGTTTCCAGTGTTTGCTGTCAAGAACAAATGGCTGAAAACTTTGATGTTGTCAGCATGTGAAGGATTAGAATGAGTTCATTTTGACCAGTGCCAGGAAGACTTTTAATAATGACATATGACAAACTTCAGTGAGTAGTAACTAAAAGTAACCTCAGTAACCTAAATTACATTTAGGGTGTTATTAGTTCGGCATGAATCTGCAATTTATGTACACTCTCTTAATGTGATCTATAAGGACATGTAAGGTGCATTCAAATAAATAATCGGGTGCTAGATTATTACTATAATGTATGGGGACTCAATTACAAACTTTTTAATGATCATATATGACTCTGTCTCTTATTATATGACAATTTCTGGGCCCAACAAGGGCATGAAGTATTTTTATCCCAACATTCACCAAAATAACTCGGCCTGACCTTAATCAGAATTTTACTTTAACATAGTCTTAACCCCTCAAAACTCAAATACAAATGCACAAACATGGAGTCAGACTAAAGCCCTACTGTTGTTTGAAGACATGTATCTGTCAGTTTTAAGTTAAGTTGGAGTTTGTTGAAAATATATTGCCATTAGTACTTTACATCTTTAGTACTACATGTTCTCAGTAGTGTATGTTTGTTTTTGAATTATTCACTCATAATTTAATAAATCTGACCTTGAGTTTAGTACCAATACCCTTTAATTAAGCCTGCCTTCATTTAAATCAGAGACTGGTGCTGAGTTGTGAAGGACTGAGTGTTTGTCGCTGAGGCGTTGCGTTTTACAGTCTTTTCATGACACACAAAAAAATGGATCAGCAAAACAGAGGGCTTCCCCTCTTGCAACACTACCAACGATGGCCTCCAACATCCTGCACCCTGGGGCACTACACATGGCAGCATGACCAGCTCCCGAGGAAGCTGGCTGAAATATACAACAATCACCCCACAGCTGACAAACACCACATTGAGTTCATCAGGCCTGGAGAGAGCACCAGATACACCATTTCAGAAAGCTTATCAAGACCTCTTTCTCCAGGCAGGGAATAAAACATGAAGGTCAACCTTGGTACTGCTGCCAAGACCGGTCTTCTCATCACCAGAAGCATAAGATGTTGAAATATTCAGAGCTGGCAGCTGGGCACAGGGTGGCAGGTTTGACCAACATGGTCTACCCAACAGAAGTAGGCTGTCAGAGATTCATCAACACATCAAGACCACGGCCGTGTAAAGGGATGTACTGGGGTGAAGCTCCAAGAAAAGGCATCACAGAAGAATCAGAGAAAGGCAGCTAAGGAGGAAAGACAGGGACTGGGGTCCATCAAACAAGGAGGGAAGATACACGGGGGTCAGTTGGGAAAGCTCTTTGTCTGGAGTGAAAGGAGTGAAAGATCAATGAACCGTGGTCCCCCCGCAGCTGACCTCATGGCAACGTGACGGGCAGAAATAACAGCCACCCGTACAGTCCGGCTCATGAAAGCAATTGGGTCTCTTTCAAAAATAATTTAGTCCTACATTAATGGATGATGTGCAGAACATCTGGCCAGATGTTTCATATTTCCCAAGCCCAAACCACCACACACAGCAGTTCCCATTTAATATTGTATCGACCTGCTGCTCATGAGAAACTTGGAACAAAATCTGTTTGTTTCAAAGCACAAACACATATTGGTGCCAGGTGACAGCAAGATATGAGAAAACAAGAAGAGAAAGTTCAAAGCAGGAGCACTCTGGGATGTAGTATTTAAATGAGGCTGGAGTGAAGGTACGACGCGGGAAGGTCTGCATCTGTTTTGAAGTGTGACAGCATTTCACTGCCTACACTTTGCTTCTAGCGACTCATTTCAGGTTCAAGTGAACCTCTACAGTCCTCCACCTGTCACAGGCACACTGCTGTTAACTATTTGAAAAGACAATCATTAATTAAACATTAAATAAACTACCCATAGGAATATATTCAGTACAATATGTATGCATATAAGGTGAGCTAGCGCTCACCTTCACCTTGAGTAATACTTACTTAGTTATTTACTAGTTTTCTTTAAGGATTTCATCATAACCTCTTTGAGCCTTTTGGAACATTTTGTTACTGCACTGCAGTTCTCATCCTAGTATTTATTTTGTTCCCTCATTTGAGCAGCAAATTAATTATGTGAATTAATGGTTGAATTAAGGGTTCTGCCCCATAAATGCAAAAACACAAGCACAGTCAGAAAATGTGAAATGTTCTATGAATAATGCAAAATGGAGGTATGCAGAGAGAAATGAGCCAACAACCCCTCTGATGTACGCACACATGGAACAAAATGTTAATGGAGAGGAAATGTTAGAGACACTTGTTTTGCTTCAGGAAAACCAATCATTCACAATGCTTGATATTTTCGCCTGCCTCACAGCGAACAGAAAGTTTACTATCGTCAGTGTCTTTGAGAGCTGCGTTAAAGACGGGGTTGTGAGCACAGCAGCGTGTTGCATATAAAAATATATTCGCCCCCGTTGACTTTTTGTTCTTTATTTTTTGCTTCAGTTGATTTTCCAAAAGCCACCAGTTTTTTCTGTCAGAGGCCGACATTGAGTAGCGTTTTTTATTTAATTAGAAAGTGAGAATGTACAAAGCCTGTAAAGTATTACACATAATGAACATATTAATGGCACAGGAAATTGTGTAGAATTATGTTTTCCTTTCAAAATGGTTGTTTCCTGCTGACATGATGTTGATGTAGTTTTTCTGCTACATTCATTGACTCATGGCGGTGAGCCATGCCTGAATTTTCAATGATCCACCAGTCCTCTGTGTATAATTTTGCTGCATTTATCATTGTTTGCCAGAAGTCATTCTGTCACACAAATGGCAAAGTCAATGACATTGTTTCCTGTTTTCTGCTCTCTCGATACCAGCTTAACATTTCCTGCATGTGCTTCACAATGGATTTGTTAGATGGCAGCGGGAGGCTTTTATGGTGAAGTCACCTCAGAACAATGCCACCGAGGTTTGCTGATGTTGAAATGAGACAATTACGTCTCTGACAAAGCAAAAGTGGATCAGAACACAATAAGGACTGATGTTATCTTAAGAGAAATGATGACGTCTCAGCAGCTGCAGGAGTTTTGACTTTGGTTTGTGAGCTAAAAGAGGAATAAAACAGAACCGCGCAAGTGATGTTAGATGTCCCGTGGCCATTTAGATGGTGGGGCTCTGTTCGCTGCTGCTCACAGCAGCCCAGCGCTGTTTGTATGATCTATATCTGCACATAATACCAATAATCTTACATTTCGAGCTGTCTCTGGTACAATGTTAAAATCTGAACTGAAGCTGCTCAGCAGGTGTTTACAGCAGCTCTGTTTACATGCATAAAATCTATTTTTTCAATTATTTTTAATCATGCTTTGCAGCGGTGATATCTGCTTCACAATGATTGTTAAATTAAATGGATTTTTAAAAAAATTAAAATCCCGTGGTTACATAATTAACATTCACCCCCAAAAGATTAACTTGTGAATGCCAATGCTACCATGATTTAATTAATTCCATTTTGACTCAAACAACTAAACTGAAAGTGAACTACCTTCTTCCAAATTGTTTGTGTCTATTCTGCAGAATAGGAGCACATTTTTCAGTATGAAAGACCAAACAGTTTTATAGGAAATATTGTTCTAACTACAGCCAAAGGACAAAGTGTGAAAAATGATAACAAATGTTGAAAAACCTTTGCCAGCACTGGTGTTGTTAGAACAAGTGAACCAAGGGCATGAATACATTTATGAATTGTTTATTCATTGTCTTTTCTTTTACTGAGTCACAACCAAATTTCAAAAATGTCCTTTCGAATTTAATCACAAACACGTAGCGTCAACACGGACAGCTGCACAGTTGCAAAACAAATGACTGGGATACAAATTTCATCTCGTGCTGATGTATAGCCCGGGAGTGTGGTCATTTAACGGTCTTTACAATTCCGGCACTCATTCGAGATTAATATTATATTACAGACAACAGTTTCCGAGATTAAAAATGTAGCCTGTCGTCCAAGATTCTGTCACAGCAGCCTTTTCCATCTTGTGCAATTTATTGTCTCGAGATGTCGTTTCAGCGTGCATGACAGACGGCACTTGCTGATTTTTGGCTCATTTGTATGTACTGTACATTCTGCCTTCTCTTTTACGATTATTTATGTTTATACTTCTTATAACATCACAGTAACTCTATGCTTTTGTGCCTTGTATCCCGTGGTCTGATGTAATAAAGTATAACTGCATTTGAGTATGTGTACTTTGGACTAGTAGCTCCATTTTGTACTACGTTATACTCCAGCTACAGCTACTACTTTAAAGACTATACCTCTACTTGTATTTTTCATTGCATTGTTGCAAGGTAGAAGATCTGACACCACTGAATATATGCAGAGAGGCAAACATACCAATCATGTTTGTCCTACATACAGTTTAACATATTTTTCACAGAACGTTGCACAGAACCGTTTTTCCCCGTTTTTCCATCTGACTTTTAGATAAAGCAAGAATATTCCTGGTTGTCTCCTGTTTGATTTATAATGAGTGAATTTGTAGAGGAGTAATCTACTTTGGATGCGCTCGGGGCCGAGAGGAGAGCCGTATGACTGCGAATAAAACCATCTCCAGACTACGGAGCCGTCATTAATCAGACCCTTGGCTGGCAGTCTAATGCCTGTTGCTACGTTCCCTTCAGACCCCGTTGTTGGATATTTGTTGATCGTCTGTAGCTGCTCTTCCCTCCTCATCCACTTCTTCCCTGTCATTAATTAAACGCATGTAGAGAATTTCAACTCAGAGCTCTCTCTCAGAAATATGCAGACTAATTTTCCCATCGGGCTGTTTTTTTTTTCGGCTCGTCTCTTCTCGTTCGGAAAACTGCCTTTCTCTGTCAGTGACGAGAGCCAACATGCCACAACATAGCCCTGTTCTTTCAGTTTGACTCTTTGACAACGTGACTACATCTGCTGGATAACAAAATGGCTCTATTTAGTGATGATTAAGAGACTAATTTGCCTTGTTGTGGTCATTATTTAAGCTGCATTCAACACACGCAGTCATCACTGGAGTTGCGGCCACTAAGCTTATGGGAAGTGTGACTTAGTATGCTGAAATGAGCAGTATCTGACTGTGACAGAGTGTGGTGTTAGACAAGGGATGGCAAAGCCACAAGAAGGAAAGCGGTTGAGTGGCTACTGCTGAAGTATGTAGATTATCCTAACATTTATCTGTTGTGTTATTGAGGGATAAAACGAAAGTGGAGTGCAAGAGCTACGCCAGACCAGACGCGTTGTACTGTACGTGGGCAACCTTAAAACAAACTGGATTCTTGGAATAAAAGTCTTCAATCTTTTCATGTTCCTGCAAACACGCCGCAGTATTCACCTCTGCCGAGCAGGCAGTTTGCTTTCATAAGACAACTGAAAGAACTCCCTGTCAGAGGAGTGCTCCATTAGTGCTACACCCACACTGCTCTTTTCTCAGACGCACAAGGTGTATCATTTATGGCTTCTGCGGTTGTTTGCATATGAAGCAGCTCTTGTGGAATCTGCAGAGGAAGTTGTCAAATATGATTGTTTGATTCCTCGTCGTCCCGGGCATTTTTAGCACCACTGACTGACTGCGGCGGCAGATATTCTTGAATGTGTGGCAGACAGATGCCAACTTTCATCCCTTTATAGTTCCCTTCAGTGAGACGCTATATTGGCTGAGAACATAAATTCAAACTCAGCCTGAAAGCCAATCTCATGGGGATTTGACCAGCAGAACATCCAAGCCACATATGCACTTTCTGATCATTTCCGCGGGTTTATATCAGGATTGACATTTTCTTTCTACTTAATGAGGCTTCACTTATTATTTTATGAAAAGTGATCTGTCCGGGTTTTCTTAAGTGTTTTAATTGATTTGAATAAGTGTGAGGACTTCTTATATGTTCAGCTACATTTCACACAGAAGCTGTGTTAGGAGCGTTAGGCATTCTTTCATGCTGTGTAGGTGCAATATTGTTGTGGGTGGGGATGTTTGCCCTCAGGTCGTGCATTAAAATCATCAAACAAAACACACAATACACTGAAAGCTGGCCATTCTCCCGAAGTTTGGAGGGCATTGTGTGAAAAGATGTTTATGGTCTGGTGAAACCAGTCAGATTTCAAGGGAATGCTTAAGATTTATTATTAAGTATTGAGTCCATTCAAACTACAGAGTCATTTATCAGGCATGAAAACTTACTGCAGCAGCAGCAGCGGCGGTGACGGTGGCGGCACCAGCAGCTCAGCTATGAAGTAAATAAACCAACAAATTCACTTCAGTATGCTGTACAGGTCATCTCACAGGTCAGGCAAGACTATGGTTTGAGAGCTTTGAATTCCTCGCATGTTTTTATTTTACTCTCAGTCCTCTCCTTTAATACACATGGCAGTTTCATGTAAAAAGCTTTTCAAATTTCAGGGTGAATTCTTTGACTAAAATACTCTGGAGATACTTGGGAATAAGTTCACCAGGCTGCCATCATGATTTATAAATTGAACTCAGAGGACTTTTTTTTTTTTTTGGCATTAGTTGTTTTTGCTGGAGTAGGCTGAGGTGAGCTACAAGTCAGACAGATTCAGTGAATTAAGGAAACATGGATTAAAAGCCTTACGTTGAAGTTTTGATGAAGACTGAATTAATAAATCTGTCCATCTATTTTCTTTGCAGTAAATCTCTGTCAAATGTGTTTGAACTTAATAATTTGTCACTAATGTCAGTGAGATTTGTTTTGATATTGATTTAGACTCTTTGACATCATAATTACAGACTGCCACATGCTTTAATTTGAAGATGAAAAGTATTTCTATGCATTTTCAGTTGCAGCGTTTGAATTTATGTCGACATTTTCCTGGACTCACTTGTTCGTCTGCAGGTTACTAAGGCCTTGATTTGATTATTAATGATCTGACACAAGCTATTCAGTTACTCAAAGCTTGCTTGTCCGGAGCTGTTGTAATTTTAGATTTATGTAAGGTTTACCCCATTCATAAACTCATTTTCAGACATGATTGTATGTTTAGATTCAGAAGAAAATAAGTATTCTCATACACACAACGTTAGAATTAGATAAGATGCATTTCTCATAAGTTTTGAATCAACTTCTCCTCAGCAGCACCAACAATATGTTGTTATGAAACACCTTCTGTAGACTTGAAAAGTAGCTTTGTAGTTTGTTGTTCGCCTCTTCACAGAGACTGCGGTCTGACAGTAGTTACAACGGATTCCAATATCAAGTTTCGCTGTGGAAATAACAAACAAAGTGTCTTAGTCTTGTCAAATTCCTCGAATCACTCATGCAGCATAATCCGAGCACCAAAGAACCATATTTTCACTGTATTTTGAACAAATAGACAGTGTCTGTCTTATATTTGCTTTGTCGTAACAAGCTCTGTGCTGTAAGCACAATTGTCACAGCTGTTTCATGGGACATCACAACTTCATTGCACATGTAGTAGCAGTGTGAGCCAGTAAAATCGGTCAAAATGTTTTTTTTTTTTACCATGGCAGCTAACCCTGCAAACGTTTCTGATACTCATGTTTCGGTCTACACAAGAATGTCAGTTTTGTCAAGATTAATGTTGTCGTGTGTCACACTCCGCTTTTTAGATTCAGTTATATCGGTAGGCCGATTTTATTGGCTGATATTGACCAATCACAGATGTATAAGAAATATCTTGCCATCATTACAAATATTTGACAAACAGGTTTGAGGGATCATTGCAACAAAAAATGTGTGTTTATTTAAAATATTGTCTGATTGTCTTTTTTTGCTGCCTTACAACGGCAGCTCCAAAAGTCCAGTATCAGTCCGCTCTATCGTACAGTACACACACAAAAAAAGAATATGCATACTTGTACACAGTAAATTTATTTGTGTAGCAGTGTGTTACATGAACTGTTCACGTAAAGTCATATAGAGTGAAAACACCAAAAAAGAAAACCTCTGAAATATTTTAGTAAAAGACAACAAATCGTACCTCCTCACAGCTCACTGATTGTGATTCATAGTTCATTACTGTCACCTGGCAGGACATGACAACATTCTGCATCAGGCACTTATGCAATAAGCACGTCCAGACGGACAGATTTTGATTTTTATTCATTATTTTGAATGTGATGGCTCAAACAATGACAGAGAATTAGAAGAGTCCCCCAGATGCCACTGAGAATCAAAACAGAAAACAGTATTGTTTTCATCGAGCCATGTGCAAGTGCAAAATGCATGCAGGTGCCAAAACGTGTGCAAATTTCTTGAATGAGAAACTGAAATCGGGGAAAAACACACATGGACTTAATAACAGTAAAGACCCACACTAGGCAGGACCTAGTAGCTATCATTTATACATCTGTGAGCTTTCTGCTATGACATACAGTATCAAAATGCCTGTTATGCATCCAGTCAGAGATTTGATCTAATTGTTCTGAGAAAAACAATCCTCATTCAAGAATTGAGCCAAAGTGATCCTGCCATGCTTGTAAACGGTGAGCTACACATGTTAAAGTGCTCTCCTCCTCCTGCAGACGAAAGGTTGACATAATCTATCTTCCATCTACAATGAGAAATTACAGGTGAGATAGATACACAATAATTTGACATAGGTGACATTGAGACTGAGGAAAAGAGCCCCAACCCTCAGTTCATTTTCACACCATTGTGAGCCTGGAGTCTATATTTAGTAATGTTCATATGATTATGTTGAACCGTCATTCGTATGAGTCCTTTCACTGTCACTTAGCGTAGTGAAGTCTTTGACGCAATCATGAAATGACCTTTACCACTTCCATATCTGGTTTTGAGGATACAGTGATATGAACAAATTCAACTTGTGTGCTTTAAAACCTGCCTCATTGTGCTCTTCTTTTACATCTACAAAGGAAAAGGTAATATTGTAATAGTAGGCATTGTTTAATCCTAATTTATTACCATCAAAAGAAGCCCAGAATTCAAAAAAAGCGCCCAGGGTTGTGTTCTGCAGATTTGCCTGAATAAAGTTGCGCATACAGCCGTGCCAGTGAGTAGCTGTATATGTTAGGATATCAAGAAAGTAACTTGTAGGGCTTTCAAACCATCGCTGAACTCCACATGTTCATGTTAAGTGTGGTATGCTTCAGGGCTTAGCTGATGTCTCTGTTAATTATTTTAACTCTATTGCTCAGGTCAGGCTGTTTAAAGCTTGTTCAGGCATCTCTTACTGCCCTGCACAAACTGTAGCAACATTTGACTAATTGAGCATTTAAACGACCAGATTGCCGTTTCTGCATGTTTTATTTCATTTACTATACATCACATTTACTCTGCATTACTGCCAACCATTTGGTTTTCCAACCAAGTGCATTTCTTTTTAAAATAAAGGAACAGATGCTTCAAGCTTTCTTGAGATTGGTAATCCTTCGCTTTCACTTGAACGTCACATTCACTGTTTAGTTTTTTATCACTGGATGGTCAATGAAAGAATAGGTTGATTCTAAAAATCCCCTTGCCCTGTGCTTGTTTGAAACCCAATCTGAGACTTGGCTGCCAAACATCTTGTAAATGAAAACATTCATTATCATTACATCCGTTCCTGTTAATAATTTGTACTTTTAATTATATCTTGTGAAAGGCAGCAGCAGTTTCAAGTTATTGAAGCAGCACCAGCGTGCTGAGAATTCACAATTCAAGTACGTATTTAGAAAAACTACTAAATTCAGCCCACAGGTGGAATGTTCTGTTGCATGGGAGTCATAAAATGCATTATCAACTGTGAATCATAATGTAAATATGTAATATATACACTCATAAAACTTTATTTACAGAGTATAACGTTCTGAGCTTTCCAAGATTTAGTATTCTGTTTTTGTTATGATAAACCTGATGACATAAAGGTTTTACCTGACTATTCCCATGAGCACAGAGCACCGTTTTAGTCGGCTGAAAGCATCGAAGCGTTTTTGTACTTGAATATAAGTGCATGGTGTCTCTGGAGAAGTAAGTCAATGAATAGAGGAGCTTGCTCTTTCTCCTTCTTTGACAGGAAAACAGCTGAGAACATCGACCTGAACAAAGTCACCTAAAGAGCCCAACTATGAAACTTTATAGTAATATTTATCACTGAACTACTGTTCCCTCATCGTGTTTTAAATGTGGATACTTTAGCTCTTTGTGCAAAGATCGGATATGAGTAAAATCGTTCAAAATAATGAAGGAATGGACCTCCACGGAAAACCACACGTTTTCTTCCTACAACTATGCAGATGTGTGTTTGGACGCAGGAGCTTGACAGATTATATTAGGCATGTTCTCACTCACTAATTATCCATCACTGGTCATGGTACCATGACAATTGTTAGCACAACTCTGCCCATCCAAAACAAAGTCCATCTGTTTAGAGTTTGATAATATTTCAGATTTCTTCGACATGTTGAGAAGTGGTAGCTGTAGCATCGATTTACTTATTGGTCATATTTGCACTGATAGTGGGAGCCAAAACTACATACTAAACACTATGTTCGTACATTATGTTATTATTATATTACTATATTTGAATTTTAGATCTAGGTCGTCAGTGTGCTTCTTAACAAATCCCTATATCATACTCTAGCGTACATTTACAAGGTTATGTATCGAGGGTCTTACTGAACTGTGGATTAGGCACCCGTGACAGGGGTCATGGTAAACTCCACCCGTCTGGGTTGTCCATCTATGACAACCCACTGCTCTCTGATTGCTGCTGCCGTCACAGGAGCATGCATCACACACTTGTCAAAGCGCCTCTCCTCCACCCACCCCCTTTCCGCTGAAAGTCAACACCACAGTCTCACCACACATATATTTACATACTCACAGACACCATTACAAGACGTGCATGCACACGAGCACATGCGCACACATGCGGTGCACATATACAGACACCGTTCCTATTATGGTGACAAATCCTGCCTGAGCTGGCTCCCATCTGTGAGTCATGGCATGGTGTCTTGTACAAGTCAAACTCCCCCGTCATCTGCCTTTCACAGATGGATCTGCAGGGTGTCCAAAGGCCGTGCCTGGTGGCCACGATTGCAGGACATTTTAGATTCAAACCTCCTGTGATCCAGACTGAAAACAGACCCAAATTTCCCAAGCTTTGAGGTGTAAAGTGGCAATTCTCCAACAATGGGGTCAAGTTAATCATCGTGGCTTGACTGGGTTTAATCCATTAAACCACGAGTTCACCCCTACATAGCTTGGTTGGCTGAATCTCAACACTGATCCCATTTTCCCTTTATACATATCCGTTCATTCACCCTGGCTCTTATTTGCCCCCATAATTGGATTAACTCCAGTGACACCAATCTGAAATCTCTCGCTTTAAACTCTGCAGGGTGAGTCTTATTTCGCTGGTTATTCCCATAAGGGATGAAACTTGGCTTAGGTTACATAATTAGATTACTCTCTCCAACCTAAATGTAAATTATGACAAATAAATGATAAATAGCTTGGTGTATGCTCTTCTTGTTTTCTGCCAGCCCGGTCAAGATGCCTCCAGCAACATAAAAAATAACGGACAAACCGTGTTAATTAATGTGTCTGTTAGAATATGTAGAGGGCGCTGTCATAAATAATGGATGCTGTCAAGCAGAGCTCAAATTCATTGGATCCTGACACTGCCTCAACAACTTTGAGTGTGTGCGGCAAATTATGCTTTGTCTAGATATTACTTATTTTCGGTATAAAGATCAAACAGGTTTACTCCACGCCTACATTTAGAACACAATACGCTCTCAGTTATTATCGTTGAACCCACCAATAACTTTCGAAACACAGCTATTAAGCAAGCTTATTATCAAGCTCTTTTCCACTTCATAATAACATCAACGTGGAACAATTGACCTTGACAGAACAAAAAAAAGCCTTTTCATTCCTCTCTGCCTCATTCTCATGGTGCAACAAGACATTAGAAAGCTGTTTCATTGCTCTGTCTCTCATTGCTCCCTGAGCCATTAACAATCAACAATAATTGTTTTTTTGTTGTTTTTTTTTTGTTTCTCAGCACCTTCATCTCTTGTTCTCGGTGGTCAAAGGCAGCATCACTACAAGGCCATCCATTTTGGATCTTTATAACTAAAACATGCAGAAATGTGCACGCCTCCTGGTTAATGTGAGGATTCAATGAACTGTTAGTAACCACATTTGACCTCATTTATGTGAATGTGCCTTAAGGTTTTTTCATGAGACTTAAAGATGCTTTTCTTTCTTAGAAGGCGCCATGACTCTGCACTCCATATGCATTTTAAAAAATCTGCATTGTTGCCTGACAGACACATATTGTCCTGGCTGTAAATGACGATAAATCCTAATGCTCGACCGGACTTGATCTGACTGATAAAATGCATTCATATTGTGATTTAATTGTCGTCACGATTCCTTTTTTACGCTCACACAGAATTTGCATAGAAATAATAAATTGTTGCACGAACCAGCACTAAAGATGTCAACAGTGTCGTTAAATTGAGTCATTATTCATTTCAAGTGTGTGTCAGTCTTATCTTACATTGTGACATGGTACAAAAGTAGGAAGATTTCACAAGAGGGCAGAGTATATGCACAGTATATGGTAATTTTACATATGCAGCCATTTAACATGGAGACACAAACGTAACAGCTTGAAAGAAAATTCAAAGTATACTGCTCTGAAGAGAGGCATTGTTAACATGCCTCTGTTATTTGGAATGCAGGTAGGAGGTCTTTTGGTTACAAAAGCATAGAGAACATACGGTTCAGTCATGGCTTTACATAAGTCCTTCATCACAGAGCTGTATGGAATATATTATCAAGATGTAATGCTCTTTGGTGTAGTATTAATGTGTGCAATCGTGTGTTCTCATGTAAAAGGGTCGCCGTTACAGTGGCTGAGAGAGCTCAAAGCACCACAAATTAAGACAATACAGGCTAATAGACCAAAGTACTTTCTTAGCACTTAGCCAGTGCAAAAATGTCCTTTGCTGTAATAAAAAGCAGCATTTATAGAGGCATTGTAATGTTGTAATTAATGGCTTTATTAGTGGTTAATAAATAATTTACTCAGGCTTGATAGATCAGTTATAAATCATCAATGAGAGCAACTTTTGGGTTGCCAGATTAATTTATGCAAGTCATTAATAAACGGTAATAAGCCATCAATTCTGCAGTTATAACTGTTAAAGTAAATTGTCGATGAAGGGACACGAGTTTCTCACTTTCTAACAAGCCATCACCAACAGCATTCATAAATGTTAACAAGTCGTTGATCGAGGCGTTTTTACAATGCAGTTCTGTAGCTTTGAATGTTAATGATTAGTGAATAAATGGATTGTCGCCCAGCTGCCCTGCAGCTACAAGAGATATGTGACAACCTGGCATCCCAAAAGTTGTTCTCAATAATGGCCTCTAACTGATCTATAAAGCACCAGTAAATTATTCATTACCCAATGAATCAATAAACTCATTAGTTGCACTTTATAAAGGGTGACGAATTAGAAACTGGTCCCTATAAACTGTCTTATTTTCAGTATTTCTCTTCATTCTATAAGTGAGCGCTCTGTGCAGGCGAGCTGACTCCACCTGCACTCGAGGGCATAACGGTTTGATTGACATTTCTTAGCAATTTCTTAGCAAACAGTCTGTTTGACTGCAGTCCTGTTTCATCGTGGCCTCTCCGCCTTTTGCTGCCTCTCCTCAGAATCTGGTGGATGGTGTTGAGAGCATCTGGCCAGTAATGTCATTTACTCATGCAGACGCATGCTCATATTTCTCTCCCTTCTCCCTCAGCCTCTCTTCATTTCTATCAGGCACACCTTGTGTTATCATGCCCTGAACCTGACCCATCTTTACATTTTATGGAGGACTTAAAATATAAAAGAGGATCTGTGTTTTTGCCCTCCACAAAATCATAATGTAACAGAAGAATTTGGGAGGTTGCAAACGTGTAATGTGATTTACTATTGTTATTTATTCACATTTTTGTTTTTTTTTTAAGCAAGACTATGGGAAAAAGTTGAGTTGTACTCACGTATAACCAGTGGGAATTTTGAGTTTGAGTTTTAACTCCTTTAGGTTGCTGGAGCTGGTTGAAACAGCAGAGTTAGCAATGTGATGCTGGATGGATCATTTAAGATGAAATCATCAGAATTGCAATGCTAATTTGTCACATAAATATTTGTATTTACATGATAAAGGGTTTTATACATGGGTGCATAAATGTTTTCCATTTACAAATATGGAGTTTTAATGTTGTTTATGTGAGGTAAAATTGATTGTTTAGCGCATTAATGGTAATTCCCATTATGTGTTAGCATCGAGCTAAGAGGCTAAGTGCTAGTCTTTTGTTACACATCTATTTTTCTCCCCCATCCGTAGTACTGACCCCTCAAAGCGAACACAACTGGAGGCCTGTCTATACACATACTACTTTAGAAACAGGATTACTGTCAAAAAAACAAATTGGTTATTGTCTTTTCACAAACCCTGCAGTAAACTGAGTTTTTTTGTGGCTTTTCCATCATAGCATTTCCCAGTTTATCTTAATGGAAATCATTTTTGCAGTGAACACCAGGAGAGGCTTGAGCTGCATATTGAATCCAGCACAAGATGAAGAACAGAGAAATTAGATTGTACACACATCCATACAGTACGGGGGAGAGGAGACGCTTTAATATCATACTTGCAACAGACAGAGCCTGTGTGTGTGTGTGTGTCCCTTGTATGCCCATCAACACATTCCTTATCGGGGAAGCCTTTTTATCCCATCACTCCCAATCTGATTCATGTTCATGGCACGACGTCAGTGACATGTGAAAAAGGTCCACGGTGAGACACAAAATGGATTGGGCATCCATGGTGGCTAATTCTGATTCAAGGAATTGAAAGAGCTGTGTTAAGGATGTTAGGCATTAAAGAGTTGTCTTTTTCATGGGATTATCTGCGAAGGAGGAAGTCAGTATTCAGTCAGAGCATGACTGGCACGGCAAGATCAGCTTCCATCCAAGTAGAACACTTCTTCAGGCATGCAAAACATGCAGACTTAAGTCACATAATCCTTTTCAATATCAGAGAGGATGTCAATACGCCGACATGAATGGATAGGATACATCAGTTTTGCAGGCTTACTGTTGTTTTCCCGATCACAGCGTTTGCAGTGGTAGCTGGCAGGTCGCTATTATTAGCCACTGCAGTGGTATAAATGTTACTGTAGATCCACTGACACTATGATGACAAAACATATTTAAACCTTTGGTGAAGTGCTGTCCTGTCAAATAAAGCATTGTCAGGGGGATCCCATGCAGTCAGGCTGTGTTTTTTATTCTGTGCACCCCAATGTTGTGTCTTTTATGGGCCCTGCAGATATTGAAGTAAATAATTGGACGCACAATGCTAACGTTGGAGCACATCTCAGGGGCTAAACAAACAATGGCACTCTCTGCACATTTGGTGCCCGAGTTCAAATGGGCCTGTAACCGTGGATCATAACAGGGCTTTTCTTGTGTTTTGTGGAAGCACTGTTCTGTCAGCGTGACTAAGCAAGGTTGTCCGAGTCCAGCTGACCATGACTGTCTGAGAGAGAGCTATGAAAACAATCTCTCTTCAAAACAGGCGGTTTCAGGCAAATTGTTGATGCCACACATTCAGAAGCTAAATACTGAAAATGACATTGTTTTTTTGCTTCTCCATCCTACTGCCAAGCTTTCCAAAGCATGCACTTAACATATTGGAAGTGGCATTTGGTGTTGAATGCAACATATTTCAGGATGTTCTTATTATATCCTATCAATATTTGCTGCAGCGGCTGCCCAGTTTCTTCATGGAGCTCATTAAAGTTTCATTGCCTCTCATCTCATCTTACCTTTCCATGGACTTTGCATTCTGCTGAGGAATCTATACATTTATAAAGATTTCATCGATCAGCTGAAGGCTTTTAAATTTTTCACTCGATTTTCATTTGATAACATGGATCATTTGAATGGGAGAGTCGTGTATGTTTATCCGTTTCTCAGTCCTCTTTATGCACTTGCTTTTTCCTGAATCTGTATCAGTGCACACGCGGTGAATGCCAGAAAAACACCCCGATTAAGAGGGTTGGCTTCGATTCAGATTGTCTGGATATCAGTTGAATCAGTTGAATTATTGAGCTTTAATTTAGTTAGATGCAGTAAACTTAAAACTCGCCGTAATTAAAGGGGCCACTGTAGATTTCAGTAGAATTTTCTATAATTTTATCAGCTGAAATTAAAAAGCTCTTATGTGAGTGAATCAGATGTGCTCCTCTACTAATGGATGATAATAGAAAATAAAGTTGTAATCAGGCTATCGCAGAAAACTACCTTGCAGGCGATGTCTTCATGCTTTGATATGAAGAGACGTGTTACAGTTTCATTCTACCCATCTGATAATAGTTTGCTATTTGGACATGGTTTGCTGTGTTTCATATTTTTTTGAAAATTGAAACACTATATCATCTTTCACATTATTAGGTGGTAATAAGCAGTGGGCCCATAAATGACACATTTGGGCTTAGAATTATCCTCAAAATGCCTTTAACTTCGCCTCTCCAGCATACTTAAAAGGAAATCTTTTCACTTTCCATTTTCAGTTCTGACAGTGCTATAAGCTATCTCTCATCAGACTCCCATTCCCGAGTCTTGAGTCTTTTTTTTTCTATTTCACTGAATGGGTACATCTAACAATGAATAGCTAGTTTGATCACTGCAGTGGCTGCCTGTATCAAGCCTGGTTTATACTTGAGTTTTTTTTTTTTTTTTTATCTCATCTCCTCGGTAGCAACAAGAGCGAAGCAGTTGCTCACTATGTATTGAAACCTTGTCAGTAACAAAAGACATGCTGCTCTATCTCCATGCAGGTGGTGGTGCAGATCAAGCCTGATTTTGGCCAAGTTAGGTGAAGGGATAGCAGTCTCCCCAAACAGCTGTCTGGACTCGTTGGTGCCGAGGAGAAAATCTCTTAAAAGGTGCTACATGCAGGTCGGGGACATATCGATGCAGATCATGGGGTGCAGCCTATCGTTACCCATTTTGGTATCAAATATTGGGAACTTCTTTAAACCACTACTAAGTTTAATAGTAAATGTCATTAGAATATTTCATAGTTTTAGTTGGTGAAGGCACACTGACAGAGAACTCTCCAAATCACGTGAAATTCCCTTTCATGAATGGTTACTTTCCTCATTTGAGTTTTATAAACATTTTTCATCTAGAACATTAAAATTAACATCATTAAAGATGTTCATCCAAAGTTTAATGTGATTACATTAAATGTATAATTGGTTATCATGATGTGTTTAATTAATGGCTGATTTTTTTCCCCCCACATAATGTCCTGTAGGATGTATGAGAGTCTTCCCTTTCAGTTGATTAAATAGCCGTAGCCGTTATACAGCAGCTGGAATGAGGCATTGCTCTGAAAGATGTGCTCCGTGTTTTTAAAGTAAAATTACACAATTCAAATCAGTGTGGGTCCCTTAAACACACATCACTTAATTTCTGCCAAAACAGTTTTCTCACATTAAAACAATAATCAAAGGCATAGGTTGATGATGTTGTGAAGTAGCGTGGGATCATGGGAGTTGCTGTCTTTATTGTTAAACAGCCACAATTACGAATCTCTCTGATGTGACATCATGTTAATGTATTCCAGTAAATATCATTTACGTTATGTTTAGTCACATTTGCTGACTTCCTCCTCACTGTCTGACATATTCTGTGATTCCTCAGACATTATAGCAACAGAGTACACAACTCATCTGAATATACATATTTAATGTGAAATCTTTTAATTCATTCATTCATTTAATCGCATGCTGTGGCGCCAGGAAACTTCTTTATTAGCGGCCAGATATATAAATGAGACGTGCACACAAAAAACGTGCATACGCCATTTCCCATGCATAAAAGAAGAATGTGCACAACTTGTGCATGAGACCTGACGTATGCATCGTTTTCTAAAGCTAGCTGCAGGTGATTTGATGAAATATAAGTTGAGAGATGTAAGCCTGTAGTAAAACACTGAAGTCCACACAGTCAAATGTGGAATAAAATGTCATCAGAGGTGCGTTTATAAACTTAATTCAGGAGTGATTTTTTTCTTTTATTTACATTTGAATCTCCCGTCTTGTGACTAAAGTCTGTTCTGCTCTATAACTTAGTCATTGATCTTCCATCTGACTGAGATATGAGGCAATGATGTTTTACTGATACATGTGATAAATAGGGTTGTAGTGGTATACTAGTCATCAGTCGTATTACCGTCTCTATCATCCACAGAAATTCATCATATATGTGTTATTAAAAATATAAGACATAATATTTTATGAAATTCTGATACTTCATAAATTATTCAAATTATAATAATTCCTTTATGGGTGATTGTAACTGGAGATGATTTTGTAATACCGTATGCTGCTATACTGTGAAACTGACATTTTCCGTGACAGTTATCATACCGTGAAAATCTCATACCGATGCGAATCTAGTGATAAATAAGTAGTACGAGCGCTATAAATAGCCACAGCTGAGCGTAATGGTTGTGCGTAATGACTGTTCTGGTGCTGTTGGAGCACCTTGCCGATGCGACACTTGGAGAAATTGCATGTTCTTCCTTGCTGTTTTCATTCTTGATCCTCCATGGCTGTGATGAGTGCTGGACACAAGTGTCATTATGCAAATAGGTTGTTTAAGGGCATCTCTGCATCCATTTATGGCAAAGTGTGTACATCAGCCAAGTTCCAGAATCATTTAGACACACACAGGCATATGCGTGGTGTTAAAAATCGGATGAAAACAAAGTACACATTTGAGAGAGTGTCCTGAGCTCCATCAGAGATCTCAGAACATTTTTAAATGGTAAAAATTTGCATCTAAACATACCCGTCTCCTGTGTGAGTAATTGAATGCAACGTTGAATCAGGCAACAGATAAAAATAATCAGCACACATTTTATTCATAGTTATAGTCACGCTAATTACCGTATTTATAACCTAACAGCACAGGTTTCATTGTTTGGTAAATAACTACATGCGCATACGCAGAGAAAGAATGCTAAATTTCAGTGCCTCTCAAGTGTCACAAATTTAAATAGGGACATGATGTACCCGTGGAAGAATATTTGCAGTGCTGTATAATCGTATTTGGGTTTCTGTATATTTGTGCTTTGGGCCTTGGCACCTCATGCACAGGAACAGTTTACTCAAAGGAGAAGCCAGACTGGATTCTCCTTACAGCCCATTAGGAAACAGTCTGCTGCTTTTAAAAGGGAATGAATGCAGCTGACGTGATCTGCCATTACAGAAGCTTATCCCAACCCCAACCTGCTTTATATTTCTTCATCTGTTATTTTGCAAGACGGCGTGCAAACATGAGCGAAATACGTAAATCAGGGTTGGTGCTGTTCAGTATCAGCGGCCAGACACTGGTGCAAGACAGTCTGGAAGAAAGGCTATACAGCTGAATTTTCAATTTGTTGGACACACCCATGTCTGATTGCACCTTTTGTTTGCAATCATGCTTTCATTTGCATTCAGTTTGCTGAAATAAAACCCCATATTATGTCATTTCAGGTTTTGAATCTCAATACAAGCGTCTATAGGAGCTACAGTATAAGAAAAATAAAACACTTTGGGCACACATGCATGCACTTTGTGGTCCTCTGCTGCTTTATCTGAGCACGTATCGCCTTGTTAGTCAGGGGTATTTACACATTTTTGCCATTAACCATTAAAAGGGTGTGTTGTAACATGCATGTTAAATCACAGATTTAGTATTTAAGAGAACTGCGGAAAGAAATGTGCAAGTCTTCGGTGGTAAATATCAATCGTGGATTCACCTCATAAATCATGACAAGTGATGAGATAAACGGAGTAAGGGCCGCGAGGCTGCAAACATTCGTGCACTGCCCTCTGAAAGTAGGAAGCCAGAATTAGCTGTGTTAAAGCAAAGCGGCCCTCCTTGCACACTGTCTTTCATACCTACTGATTATTTATGTGCTACTGGTAAATGTGCTGAGCACGGCTAAGTGTATAAATAGCTGTACGGACATCATCAGAGGCTTCAGCTCACAAGGGGGGAAAGGGGAGGGGAAAGAGCTTACTACCAGAGCATCAGATCATGAGCAGCAGAGACGATCCTCCCTGACTCATCAAGAACGAAGGGGAGCTCTGATCCCTCGCATGCTCGTAGTCTGCATGTTGGAAGCTCATGGGTAACCCTGCTGACCTGTGTGGGCACTGGTGCACAACTTATTGTGCTTATTTCATAATTATTCATATAAGATGACTGAGTATTTATTCAATTATCGTGCCCCCCCCCCCCACTGGCTTATATGTATGTAGGGCATGGTTTAGGATAACAGAGACTTGTAGGCCTAAGTATGTGTTTTTATTAAAAATAGCTGCATAAACCAGAGCAATTATTAGAGCGTATATTATTTGATGTGATTCTCTCAGGCAACTTGTATTATTGCTCAGTGTCACCGCGGTCACTGTCTGCGCCACGGCAAGATTTATTTCCTAACAAAGGAGTCACAAAATCCTTGTCATGGTATATGTTGTAAAACATCAGCAGAATTTTCTCCTCATCATTTTACACTTCCACCACCGCCATTATCTCTATGTGCTCGTGTGTTCCAGCTCTCTGCAGTGCAGCTCACAGCGCAAGGCCTTTACTTTGCCTTGGGTTGTATGCCTTTGTCTGGAGCTCTCTCATCTCTGGAGGTCACATTGGCTGCCCTGGAGGTACTGGTAATGGTCACTGTGCCAACTGTGTGGGCAGTCTAAGGGAACCATATGCTGTCTGTTAAGTCACACTCAGTGGAGGGAGCAGTGCAACATGGCTGTTTGATATCTGATCAAAATGACAACATGCTTAACTTGCACAAAGGAGGCAAGCGCTCCAGTCAAGCCATCAGTTAAACACACAGTTGATTAGGGCAGGTTTTTCTCGCTTCCTTTCCCTCCTCGCCATGTCACTTCTTGTTTTCAGCAGGCTCCATAGACCCGCTATTTGCTATTCAACTGATTAAGTTCGCCAAGCATGGCCTAAGATCAAATATGTGTTTCTTTATTTGTTTTTTATTGGAGGTTTTATAATAGCAATGTGGGTCCCGGCCTTGAAATGTTTATTTTAGCCTTGTGGTAAGTCAGGCAGAGTAATGTGAATGTGCTATGTGCCTCGCATTTTCACACATGGTTTGGGCATAGCCATAGAAAGGCCCTGGAGCAGGTTCCTTTTCACTCTTCATTAAGAATTCTAGAGGGTGTTTCGACCGAGAGGCGATAATGTTTCTGTGGACACCGCCGGTCTCCATAGTCACACACCAAAGGCTAACAGGTGCTGCAAAACACAGGCATGTTTCTGTTTCCAGTAGGAAAATGTTTTTAGTGTCTGTTGGATGCCCATCTGCAAAAATACTGCCATCTCAGTGGGAAAAAATGTCAGATGAAACAGCCATTTTGTCACTATGTGGAGATATAATCCAAGCTTACAGTTATCTGAACGCCTGCCTGAAGCTCCGAGGTCCTGAAACACTGAACAAATAGCTGTTTGTCCTTGAGGATGGCCTGAAATGAGAAGGCAGGGTTGCTATACTGGCTTTATAAAAACAGGAGGAAAAAGCAAGCCATCACCCTGACAGCTGCAGTTTCAGTATCTGATGAATCATCAACCATGTATCGTCAGACTTATATCTATGCTAATTGTATATAAAACTGCATGCGTGTAAATTTAAAGCTTTGATATTGTCATGGAGGTGAAAATGATTATTCACTTGATGATATGTTAACTGTTAAATCCACTTCTGCCAGCAGAACTGTCATATTTTCTGATTTCTGCTTTTCAAAATGTGAGAATTTGATGCTCTTCTCTGTCACAGCTCCATCATATATTTTGTAATATCTTTGGATTTAGGACAAGAAATCTGAACATTTCACCTTCGGGAGATTTTACTAATCAAGAAAATGACAGGCTGATTTTTTTTTTTTCACTGTACCGGTTTTGCTTTAAAAGCTACAAGTTCTCTGTGTTGAGAATCCGGCAGCATTTACACAAGTGAAGATATGGCTGGAGGCAGCGTATGAGCCTAATAACATCTGATCTTTGAATGATGTTTTGAAGCAAAACTTGCTTTTGCTTTGGAGTGTGCAGCCTTTCCCCTCTCCTCTACAAATTAGACATCTCACTACCAACGTTTTTAATTAGAGGAGTAACAATAACTAAAATGTAGAGTAGAAAACTCTCTCTCTCTCTCTCTCTCACAAGCCTAATTGGCGTCTCACTGAATTGAAGTATATGTGCGTGCGGCGCATGTTTGTGCATGTTGTGTCTGCGTGGGAGTTTGATGAATAGATGGAGGTGCAGTTAGCATGCAGTCACAATATGTAATATTACAGCTGAAGCACCATGAACGGCTCTGGTGATATTTGCAGTTCTACAGTGTGTGTGTGTGTGTGAGTGTGTGCATGTGTGTGTGTGATAATCAATTCCTTAGTGTTGGATGCTCCAGGGAGCATGAACATAAGATGGACATCTCCGTGAAGTGCGGCATGCGTGAAATTGTACTTCTCACATCACTGTCTTAGGTCAGTCGGAAAGCTGGCCGTTATGTAACGGCATTTTGCAAGTATTTAAGTTTTATTAAAAACTCACCCCACTGAATGATAAATCAGTGATTCTTTAATAACACCAGGAAGATTTTAGATCCGGCTGTCGATATATCAAATGTTAGCTCTTTGTAAGAAGGGAGTGGGTTGAGAACATGACACTAAAGAAGAAGAATTGACATCTCTTTTGGGTGTAATAGATGGCAGATTTGAAGGTTGCTCTCAATGTCAGGGTCTTTTGTGGAGCCTTACCGTGTTTACACTTAGTCGAAGTGAGAGTTCGGCTTGGTAAATATGTCTTGCTTGGACAAACACGCTGTGTTTCTTTGGCTTGGGCTGATAAAAAGGGCCGTTGAGATCCTAATCAAGATTGCTGCTTTGGCAATTAAATCTGACAGTGGAGAATCAGAGCTATTCTTCTGTTGTTGTTCTTGGAAAAGGGGGGGGTGAGAAAGTGGTCCCTTTTTCTTCATCTACAAAAACTACTATTAACTGTGATAGCTCCGTGTGCACCTTTAGGCGTGCATTGGGGAGAGAGGGAGAAGAAATCGTGGCTGCCTTGAATTGTTTTAGCCTAT
The DNA here is from genome assembly GCA_028641955.1 of Protonibea diacanthus. Classification (NCBI taxonomy): domain Eukaryota; kingdom Metazoa; phylum Chordata; class Actinopteri; family Sciaenidae; genus Protonibea; species Protonibea diacanthus. Next base: position 8,250,512 of record CM053982.1, on the reverse strand, counting down.
ATACAGTACTGCAGTAGTTTAAATGAGTTCTAAGAAGTTTCTTCGTGCACTGCAACCCTCACCTGTATTGTTTGGTACATCCAAGTCCTGCAGAGTTTTGTGCATGAGAGAAACTGAGGTGTACATGAAAGCACTATACCGGGCGGGGAGTAGAGTATTTGTGTGCTCTCAGCTGATAAAATCACCAGAACAGATAGATGAAAACTATAAATGCAGTTAAGTGCAGGCTGATTTTCTGAAGTCAGAACCTGGAATAAACTTGATTTTTCTGTTTGCCCGAAAATAGTTTTAAAGGGTGAGCGATACTTCACGTTTAATGAGTTTGGAGGGTTTTTTTTTTTTTTTTTTTCATGCCTCTCCAAACTACTACTCGGTCGCCTTACAGAAGGATGGTTTTCTGGTTCGAACCCTGCAGCCTGCTGGAGCGTTTCTGTGTGGCGTTTGCATGTTCTCCCCCATGTCTGCGTGGGTTCTCACCGGGTACTCTGGCTTCCTCCCACAGTCCAAAGACATGGACTTAATAGATTAATTGGTGACTGTAAATTACCCGTAGGTGTGAAAGTGAGAATGAATGGTTGTTCCAGTTCCCTGTGATGAATTGCTGATTTGTCCAGGGTGTAACCCGCCCAATGTCAGCTGGGATCGGCTCCAGTCCCTTGCGACCCTGATGAGGATAAGCGGTTATGGAAAATAGATGGATAGCATTTCAGACATTTATGATTTATATGCCACACAAAATTGGCTTTATTAAACTTTAAGATAAATGTAAAAGACTTATGTAATGACACAAGGATACACTACATGTCATTACTTACTGTACACAACAAAGGAAGAGTGTAACACCTCCTAGGTGCGTTTCCATGTTGGTGTATCAAAGTAGAATGTGCAATAGAAACTGTTAAGACTGTTTGAGGTTTGACTGGCTCTCATTTTATTAAGTTCAAGTGTAAACCTACCGTGACATCGCCCATGAAGTCTGTTGGACGTCACCATCTTGGTTTTGCAGAGCCAGAAATGACCATACATGAACAAGAGTGTGTAGCTGGTGGGTGACGTACACTGAGTTGACTTTCAGTCCGTTTTCAAGCAGGAAAAAATAGCGACCTGCCTGCCCACATGCTTTCTCGTATTACAGGCAAACGGTACGCTAAAATATGTTTTTGAAAACATTCAGGGGCAGAAATCCGCAATGCAGTAACAGAATCTTGGTTCGTATTAGATGGACACTGCCTAGTTTTACAGTTCGATCTTCATGAGCCCGGGTCTGTTAGGGTGGACAGGCTCAGTGAGAGTGACTTGCCAATCAAAAGAATTCATTCATTACAACCAAAAAGCTGTGAAAGTCTTCCTGTGCACAATCCAAAGTGAATTTATTTTAGAGGCTAAAGACAAATATTAGCTGCGTATAAAGCAGGAAATTATCTTCATCAATCAAAAGAAGGAGGAAGGTAAATTATATTTTCTGCTTGGATTTCTCCTGTTTTAAATTTCATCTGGCAGAGAGGCTTTGGGCAGAAAATGATTGTTCCACTGCGACAGAAATATCAAATTATTTGTATTGAGTCTGGGATGAAATCAAAGATTGAACTATAAATTGAACCTTTTCATGATTGTGACACTATTACAACTGGTGCCGTATGGCCCCCAATGTTATTTGTGCTTGCACATTAAGGTGTGACCGTTTATTTCTCTCTGCAGACTGCTTTGAAGTGAGCCCTGTGAGGAGGATCCAGAACGACACAATATTCTGGTGAGTTCCCAAATTGAAATTAAAACCCTCTTCACATTTACATAATATACCACCACACATAACCCATCCAGACTGTGAATATGTGAGAGAAGGGATGGGGCAAAGGGACAGAAGGGAAATGTTTAGTTAACACTATGACTAAAAAGAAGATATATCCTTCCTTTGGCTCTTGATCTCTCAGTTTTTGCTCTACAGGGTCAGTACGTTTGACTCACCATGCATGTATACTCTCACTACATTAAGCACAAAGCCAAACCCTTCAGTTTTACACATTTTCTCCCTTTCCTCCCACATATCTTAACTCAAATGGAGACACGGAGAAATGCAATAATACGGCATCTCGCTCTTTTCCTCCCTTCTCTGTCACATGCGTATTTAACCACATGGTCACATATAGGGGGAGAGGGAGAGAGAGAGTGAGCTTCTGCAGAGTGACACTGTTAGCTATCCTCTCACATAGGCAGGGTTGGGCTGGCGCCACGGCTGTTTGCCTCATAGCCTGCGCAATGGGAGTCGGCTCCATTATCAGAGCTACTGCTTCGCCACCCTGCAGCAAACCCAGCATCCTCTGCTCCTGCAGATTTAATTTCTTATCTCAATAGGGAAAACAGCCCCTCTGATGAACAGCAGAAAACACCCTGGGCTGCTGTGAACACGGATTGAGAAATAGATTGAATGATAAACTTGTGAAGGGGCACAGCACTGATATCCCTCGTTGGAATTTGTGGTTGGTCATAGATATTCAAGGGAATATGCTTTTTACAGTAAATAATGACTCACGGAAGAGAAGTTCTCTTCACCGTTAATCCAGCGCTGGAGAAATTATTTATAGCTTTACTATCAATCAACCCTTGAACAGGATCCCCTAGATAAACGCCTGTAATGTGCTGCTGCTGTTGTGTACTTCACGGTCTAGGACAAACCCAGTTGTCTCTGTGTTTGCAGATAGATAAAAGCAGCTCTTCAACTGCTGTACTCTCACGTGACATAAACTCAGCGTGAACCGGTGCCACATGTATGCTCCGTTGGTTGAAAGTCTTGAGAGAACACGTTATCACCTCTCGGAGAATAGAGTAGCTGGTTATCCTTAACGACATGTTTTCATAAATGACTTCCAAGCTTCGTACGGTGATGTCACTTTGGGAGCTTTTGTTTTTTTTTGTTTTTTTTTGCCATTAGCTTTATTTTTGACAACCTGCGAAATTCCTTTTCTTGCTCCATCCGCTGAGCAGTTGAAGTCGGTGATGGAACCGAAGGGTTTGACTCGTGGCTGTGACTGCGGCTTTTCCAGCCCTTTGCTAACAGCTTCATCAATGTCACGAAAAGCCACTACAGTGGTAATTGTATGTCAACTTTCCCAGGCTCCAAAGTAAAAGTTATTATGTGAGCACAAAGAAGTTATGTAACTTCATATATCCTGGCTAAATTGGATCTCTTGTGTTTTACAGTGATCACCAGGTAGGACTGCACCTACTGATAGTAATGCTATCTTATCTCTGGTCTAACGCCCCGAGAGTAATTTATTACACTCATTAAAGTTTCAGAATCTTCTCTGCTTGTAAGAGTTTACGGTTCCTTGATGGATGTTACTTTAAACATCCTTTTCTGTAAAACACTTAGAGACATTTTATATTTTAGTTATAGTAAACGCACAAAGTGCACAATAAAAATCGATCTTACATGCATGTGTAGCTTGTACAGGAGTAGAAACAAGTCGCGGTACTGCACAGACGCCGTATCAAAGTATGTATGAGATACAGCAGGCATGGCTGCTAAACGTTGAGACTGAACCTGATCTTTTTCAGGTGGCTGGGGTTTACATAATGTGACACTGTGAGAGGACATTGATTTTTCTTGTTTTGAACTGGCAGTCCTGCCGGATGCTTTTCTGCACAAGGGAAGTGTCTGGCTTCAGCATGGGAAAGCAGAAATTAGCTCTATCAGCTCATTTGGCTATTGGGTGGAAAAAGAAAGCTAATAGTCCATAGTTTGAGCAATACAAAACTTTTTAAAAGGCAAAACCATTGCATTAGCCATTTTTTATCATCTAGAAATACATAAAAGGGGGTTGAAAGCTCCTCATGGTTTAATGAAATGAGCAGAGTATTATCAGTCAGGACCAATTGGGCTGAATATCTGGTTCTTAGGATTCTTTGAAACATATTTTGATCTTGTCTGATGAAGCTTTTAGCACATTAGTCCACACAGCCCAAGTTAATGCCGTCATGAGATTATTAATTATCATATTCTTTGAGACGATGATGTGATTGTGGTCTCTTTTTGTGACACTTATGACATATGCCACAATACTTTCATCATGTTTTATACAGAAAGACTGAACAGAGTTTAACACAGAGTTAATACAGATTCATAACTCTAATTTGGTTCATGCATTTGTTGTTGTTATATATCCTTGTTAGTGCAAATATGTTGGCTAAACGAAGATTAACCACAGGTCTTTGAATACGGTTCGAATAGGAGACCAATGGAGGGTAGTGATTCAGAAATTGATTTAGAAAATAAAATGTAAAATTAGAATTAAAAAAAAAAAAAAAAAGTCTGAAGGAAGATAAAAGTGAGTCCTCAAAGTTGCACTGATAATCACGCTGACACGCATTTTGATTAGATTTCCTGCTGCTCCAGTAACAAAGATGAAGAATGAAGAGATTTGTTTGTCATTTCAGTAACAAATCAGATTCATCTGTATGACCCTTGTCATACAGTGTGTAGGATTTAATGGCATCTAGTCGTGTAGTTACCTGTATTTGAATAACGTTTTTTCAAACGGCGTGATATGAGCCAGAAGTATTTAAATGGAGAATTCTCTAAATGCTAAGGTGCTTCAGTGCTTCCTTTCTTATCTCCTTTAGCTCAGGATACACCGGACAATCCTTTATCAAAGGAAAGGCAGCAATCGTTAAAGCAACGTACCGATTCCCTGCGGCAGACCTGTGTAAATGTAGAAGCAACAGAGAACCTATTTCATGCTTGTGACACAATCCAAACTTTGTAGAAATCCCTGCATGATTTTAAGAACAGGCATTATGAATTTACTTATCTACCTATGTTCTGTAAGTTATATATAAAGTTACATATATCACATCTTTTCTTGACTCATGACATTTAGTCTACAGTCTATGGCTTTCTATAACCAGTGTTTAGTTTGTCCATTCTGGGCTACTGTAGAAACATGGCGAACTCCATGAAATAGGACCTGCGCTGTCTGTATATCTGAAAGTCTCATTCAAAGGTAACAAAAACATACACTACTGTATATACACTAATGAAAACATAGGTATGAATATTATATTAGATTTCTGCCATATTCTGTAGATAGAGCCCCCCAAACTGCACCTTCAGTCAGTGACACTGTCTCAAACTGCCACAATATGAACACAGTAAACAACAAGCTAAAATGATTTAATGGAAAACGCCAAACGTAAATAAGCAAGTAAATAATTAAATATCATATAATTTAATTAGTGCTGATACTTTGGGATCTTGTTAAAATGCTTATTTAACAGTTCTCATTCCCTCAAGTTGGATAAAGCCTCCGTAAGCATTACCCCAGGTTATAAAACTACCTTTTCTATATAGAATAAAATAAATACCATAATGCTTAATAATAATGAGCCTGCCCTAAGCAAGGTATTTCATAAATGATTGATTATACGCAGTAATGCAGAGGATAAGCTTTTGCATCTATCTGTGAGTATCACTTTAGCATTTATTACTCTTTATTAAACTGAGTGATATTTCAGTCCCTGCAGGTTTTTGCAGCTGATGTTTTCCTCATGTTATCATACAGCAAGAAATAGCTCAACCCATTCATATTCACAGTCTAATATCTTGTGAAACTGCAGAGCTCTTGGATTAACCATTTTCCGCCGTGAGATGCGGGCCGAAAATATCAGCGCACCAAAGTATAGATTTTTGACTCATTTTGAAATTAGACTCTCTTCATGCAAATAGCTGTTTTGATGTCTTTTGTTGGCATCTGCTGCTTTTCTCAGGGCGCTATAATTAAACAGGAGGAGGCCGCAACCCTTCTTTATTCTGTGTCAGTTTGAGAAATGGCTGTTGCAGAAACGCGCTGTGTCAAAGCAATACAAGTTGAACAACAGCTAGATTTCACACACAATGGAATCCCTTTTTCAGCGCTGTGTGTATGTGAGGATTTGTGAATTAATCTTCATTACTGCTTCGGCGTAGAAGTCCAACAAAAAAAAAAAAAAAAAATGCACCAAAACTCAGTTTGTGGGAAATGTGCTCAACAGCATAGCACCACATTTTGTATTGATCACAGACAATGCTCATACGCAGCAGCCTGAATGTATGAGTGCACGTTATTTGTTGCTCTGCGGCTGAAAAACTTATTGAACTGCTTTGATCCCGTCTGCAGGTAATTGCTTAAGTCGTGACACACCAAATTATAATAAACACATCCGAAAATGGGGGTTAATAGTCAGTGTTAAGTTCAGTTTAACATAGTTAAAGCACCTTGAGCTTCTCTCAATTATTTCCTGGCATTTCCGAGAGCAACGCTCCATCAAAATATAAATAATCTTTTTGATTCATGAAAAAAAAAAAAAAACACCATATTTTTTATTTACTTTCCACGTGTCACCGCCCAGGTTTCCACCCACGGCACAGCCCCTGATCTGACAACATCCTCAGGATGACGCTCATATATCATCATTAAAGAGCACCGACTCGGCCACTTTGTCAGAGTTTGCAGTCCACTGAAAAGGTACAGAGGGGGCAGAAAATAGATCTTTTTGATGAAGAACAGATTATGATGGAGAGGTGAGCAAACTTTCCTCTCATTCACTGCCCACATGTGCAGTACAGCGCGACCTGCCATCTCACACAGCAGCAAATTGCTGTCTGATCCCAAAGACAAGCTGCAAATGGGATGTAATCCTCTTGGATCTTTGTTGAGAACCACAGTGAAATGTAAATCCCTCCTTTCAGTTTTTAATTAATATAAAGAAGTATGTGAAAGATCTGAGTTTCTAAAAAAAAAAAGAGAGATCAAACGATATGCTTATCACTTTATTGCATTTACATATTTGTTTACATGTTGTTCAGCATCATATATAGTATTTATAGGCGATGCACAAACATTTACATTACAAAGACAAGCTTTCTTTAATATTTAATATTTTTTTATGATCAGAGGATCAGCAGCCTCTGTCACACTGCCTGTTATAATGCGACGTGAAAATCTGACATAAAAATTCCCAGAGTTTTTATGACTTGAGAGCTCACCCCCCAACTGATTTTGTATCAACTTGCAAGCCTGTTTTAGCTCAATTTGAGTTGTGGGAGGTGTCTCCAAAATTGGAAACCTTAATGACCGCAGCTCTCAGGTGAGATATCACGCAGAGTTTTAGTGAAATAAAACTGACGTTGGTATAATTGCTGCTGAGACTGACTGCTGAGCGTGTTTGGAAACAATGAATATTTGAACATTTATAGTTTTAAAATTTCTTATCGCGAAGCTACTCTCTGAATCCGTTTCATTAAGCTATCTGTTTGAATGTATCTATATATTCATTCCTTTTGGGGGGTTCGCAGTTCTCTGTATGGATTTTTTTGCCTCATAAATTGTTTAATTTGAGGGATTTTCTTTACCCTAAAGAGGTATCCAGTTTTCCACAAAAAATGGGAAACATTTTAAAAAATGGGAGAAGCGTTATCATCATTTAGTCTCTGTTGCGCTTTCTCATTTTCTCGTGGAAAAAGTTGAATGTTACCGCACAACTGCTACTGGATTTTTGAGGCAGATATCTGTTTTGATTAAAGAACCTCAAATCTAGTTGCACATATAAACTGATATCGATATATCTGCATCGAGCTGATATCAGCTGACCTATCAGTCTGACTTTAGTTCTGAGCTCTTTTTCTGCCCATATCTGAATAATGTATTCATTTTCACTTACATTTCCACTGACTTACTTACTTAAGCCCTTTGCCCCTCTAGGGAGCAGAGGCCATTAACAAACTCTCCCTCACTCAGTTGTTGCCGGTTCTTTCAAGATCTCCCCAGTTGAATCCACTCTGAGACATTTTGCCTCTTCTCCAGCTGGGGCGACCTCTTGTTCTTGTTCCTCTGAGGCTACGTTTTAAGGTTTGTCGGGTGATGTTGAGTGGGTATTTACATTTCAAGTAGTTATTAGGCTTGTAGCCACTTTTACAGTACACATGATATGACTGCTTGTAAGGAATTAGTTGCGTTACTTAAATTCTGCCTGGCATTGGTTGTCTCTGTTAGAAAGCAGGAGGCATAACAAAAACAAAGAAGACACAGACAAAATAGCATCAAAGCACATACCAAGAATGAGACTGAGTTCAAACATTACAGAACAGACACATACAAGCATCAGACTGTTACAACAAATGACTCGGCTCAACATCACAAACTCCTACAGAATAGTCTTTTGTGAGTGACATGGCAGTCACAGTAATGATACAAAAAGGCACTTGAAGGTTGCCCAATGTTGTTTTTATCAGTGCTAATAGCTACTTCATCTCTGCTTCTATCATTCCTTCACTTTACTGTTCAACAAGGACAACTCAGATAGTAATTTGAGCTTACAGCCACTGACACGGGATCTTAGATTAAGATCATAACCACAGCGAAATATAATATGTTGCCGTACACAGTTCAAGGCGTGGCAACAGCTGTTTACACGCCGTATGTTTACTTTTACTTATATACTTCAAATTATATATATGTTTTGTTGCAAGTTGGAGCCACTGCAGAGGATAAGAATAAGCTAATAAATTTGCCGGTGGAGTTTCGGTAAGAAAAAAGGCAAACAGCCTCTCGGTATGGCGCTTTACAAAAGCCCCATGTTTAAGGCTTCACGCTGTGAGAATCTCTGGAGAATTGTGTCAATGAGACCTGGCATCTCTGGAGACAGGCGTAGCGGGACGTCCCAGGCTGCAAGAAGATGAGAGTTGCCAGATTAATACCATGCTGAAACGCAGCTTTCTGCTCTATGATTCGAACACCCACAACTGTTCTTTTAGTTATTATGTTTTTTTCAAAATAAGATTTTTGACCTTTTTCAAGCTTTTTTTTTGTCATAGACAGCTGAAGAGTGACAGGAATGTGGGGAGAGAGAGACGGGGAATGACACGCAGCAAAGGGCCGCAGGTCGGACGCGAACCCTGGGCTGCTGCTGAGCCTTCACACATGGGGCGGATGCTTTACCAACTGAGCCAATTGACACCCCTAGTTACTGTTTTTCATTATTATTATTATTATGATTTTATAAACACCCCAGGAAGCAAAAAAAAAAAAAGCTGCATCAATTACAACTGCGTGTGAGCACTTTGATAGATCAAATAGATCAAATAAAAAATGCGGATGAAAATGTAGAGTACAAACATGACAGGGTGAGACAAAGCATAATAGAAATTCATAACAGACATCATGTTCCCTTTGTTTGAAATAAACCTCCCCTGATTGTGCAGCACAACAAGCAGAGCTATAAATTATTCAGGTGCTCCCCGATGGCCGCCCATTTACAGTCGCTCACTTGCATCTGACTGGACGTATTCTTCTGCCGTATTCCTCAGTGATCTGCCTGTTTTAAAATGGCAGCAGAATGCATGTGACCTCGCAGTAGGACTTCGCCTTCACTCTAATGCTTAATTTATTCATTACCCTCCGCCGTTCGCACTGGGTACGCGCCGCGAAGCCCGTCATCGTAAATAGTGTAGAATATCAAAAATGAAAGTGAAGGGGAAAGAACACAGAGGATTATTACAGCTATATGTAAATAACAAGGTGAAATATGGCTCTTTCCTCATCAGAGAGCGAGCACGGCAAAGAAAGAGGTGAGACGGGAAGAACACAGCGGCCATAGATAATAACACCATTTGCTCTATTGCAGCCCATGAAGGACATCTCTCTCCAGACAGCACAGCATGTCACTTTTTCCTACACCGCTGTTCCTTCATTCATGCTGATGTGAGGTTTGCTGTAGTGACTGCCAGGAAAAAGGCAAGATGGTTGAATGCCCTCTCTGTGAAGCATTTCTTAGGGTTTTTAACACTTACGTCTCCATGAATAGCTGTCTGCACTGTTTGAGCGCTCAGTCAGTTTTTGCAGATGTATGGTCATGACACTGGAAAATGGCGTACGACAATGATTTCTCGCAGGATATCAGGCTGTCTCTGCAGGCTGTCACACTCTGTGCAGACGTGAGGTCTGGGTTTATTGAAGTCTTAACATTTATACTATTTAAAGTGAGTGTTTTTTTTTTAGCATAAATTACCTTTGTATTGTGTTTACATTCAGTAATTACCTCTATATGTGGGAGTTTCTATGATTAGTGGTGCAGTCCGCCATTCTTGCGCTGGGCTCACATGCACAAATGATCAAAGGAAAACAAGGCATGTATAATCCAGCTAGTCTGTACACCCAGAACGAACGGCAGCATCACATATGTTTACATTCATGTGATAAAGAGAGACTCGTGGCTGTAGTAATTATAACGAGAGCAAAGCGTGCCAACATCCCAGGCTGACATCGCCGTCTTTCAGATACTGTAACAAGCTGAGATTGACAGCTAGCGAGGATCATTTGAAACTATACAGTAACTAAGAGGTGCCATGTCATGCTAGCTTGGGTGCTAAACTACATTCAGGCAATGTAAAAACTGGCATGGCCGTTTTCATAGGTGTCTCTTGACCCTCTCGCCTCAATATATCTGAATGAAAATGGCTTCTATGGCTCTCCCCATTCAGACATGCACACTTTATGCTAATCACATCCAGCTTTGGGCAAAAACATGCAGTTTTTTTGCATCCAATAAAAATGTGTTATTTCCACCTAAGTGTAATTGAATATTTATGCAGACTGGGGTCCCTAAACACTATTGGAATTGCATAAATTGGCTATGACCGGAAAGCAAAGAGGCCAGTTGTATTCATGTGTGATAATGTTAGTCTCCACAGTAGCCATTTTAGTAGCCATTTCATTCATTGAAACCTGACTTTGACCTTGACCTACAACCACTTACTACAAACCGGGGCATTCAGAGGGTGTATTGCTTTCCTGGCGTATATTGACAGTAAAGGACTTTCTGGGTAATCTCCAGGAGAGGTGCTCACCCTTCAATCAATGCTCTAACTCTATACAGAATCTCAAATGTCAAATCCTGCACCAAATCTGTGCAACAGATCAATCCAAAAACTGCTTCAACAACTTATGAGGCATAATTGAGCATGGGAATAGCCACTATATACTTCGTGCATAATGCAATATTCACTGTATATACACTCAAAACACACTTCAATATTCGAATAGCCGCCTCAACAAAACACAGTGTTTATTACATATTTATGACTAGAAAAACTTGACTTATCGCTGAGCTGCATGTCAAACTAATCTTCAGTTTCCAACTTTAAGATGATGTATACCACCTTGGTGTGGCGTTTACTGATGATCTGCTATCTCCACCTAAATATCTCCTGCCAAAAATATGTTTATCACAGGCAGAGGCAGATTGGATGTTGCACTTGGTACCCAACACCCGCTTGTTTTTAACCAAACCTTAACTATACTATTGTCACATTTGTCAACAATGGTTTTGGAGGGCACAGCTGATGATTAATTAATTAATCCGAGGACTTGCTGAATCCAGGATAATTTCATCTCAGTTTCAGTGTTAACTGATCACTCTCTGTACGCTGTGTCTGAGCTGTATTTATTTACTGCTAACGCAAACAGAGCAGATCTTATTGCTGCTGCTTCCCATTAAAAATGTTCATATGGTGAAACATAGGGTGGCATTTACTGTAAGGAAGAAGCAGCAGGAAAGGTAATGTATTTGTCACCGCTGTTTCGCATCGACCGCGATCATTCATCAAAAACATTCATTTTCAGGATTTTTTTTTTTTAACAGCAGATCAGTTAAATATTGCAGAGTGCAACATAACAATAGAAAGAGACAAATTGACTGACTTCTTGATTTAAACGGTGGTGTGTGAGTTTTATTTGGCTCCACTGCAAACAGACAAAGTTTGCCATTTGCCGCAGTGCTAAACCTCACTTGCTGTTACTACGGTAACCAAGGGTGTGTCCGAGTCGACCGGGGAGTTAAATCGTACGACGGATTGCGACGTTAAAGTTTAAATAAGAATTAAAAGTTCTGCGGCATGCAAAGCTTTGAAAAAAAAATGTTGTTGAGTGCAGGCTATGAAATTCAATAAATCTCTTGGAAATGCAGTGCGTCCTCTGTGACGAATCTTTTTAAATGCAAAATTGTCTTCATTTAAATTCCCCCATTTTATCAGAATTACAACATTATAGCAACTCACTAAGAGAGAGACTCAAGAATATTATCTATAATGAAACAAAAACTTAATCCCCCTCCTACTATAAACCTAATGTGTCACAGTGTAAGACATTTAGTCATTCACATATTCTGCACTTGACAGTTACAGCCTCTAAGTGTATACCATTCAGAGGCAGACTGCAGGCTGGGGAATAGTTTTTTAACGCCGGTTGTCTATTTAATCATTCTCTGAGTTCATGCAGTCATCAAGGGACTTACAGACACAAATTGAGGTCAGGTCCACTCACTTTTAACAGAGACGCTGCCCAAATAAATGGATCAATAACTCCTCTAATCACTTTCCCACTTTGATTCTGTCTGAAAATTGTTTCTCCTGCATTCAAAATGAGAAATGGTCACCTCTTTTCCTCAGGAACATCTTTCTTTATGAAGGTTTGAGCAGGATATTCAGGACTATAGTTGACTCTGAAACATGTTTTCAAAGCTCTGTGTGCTGAAATGAAAACGTCTCAAGTCTCTATAATCAAGGTTGTCGTTCATATCTAAACATTTATCAACAAAACTTGTCAGAGGATTACAATTGGAGTTTCTTTGTCACAGTCACTGATCATTAGTCACGCACTGTTGGTCATATTTAGATGTGCATGTCATTGTGAAGCAGCCTGCTTACAGAGCATAACAAGGATTCAGCATTAGGGTGGCACTGTGATTAAATTCCCCAGCCTGTGCTTGTTCCCCTGTGTCCTTTCCTTTTGGCAAATAAATTGGAGTGATCTGACCTTTCATCAGATATGCGCGGCAAACTTGAGTGTTTAAGCTTCAAGAACCAGATATGTTAACTTCAATTAATCAAGTGAATACTATTACAGCAAACGACATGCACAAGATGGTTCACTGCACCATCCACATATTTTACTCATCATCGCTACAGGCATTGCTTTCTGACTTTCTCCCCAGTGCATGGGGCTGACCTCTGGGCTCTTTCTCACAGTGTGTGTGTGTGGACTTTTCTGCTAGCCCGGCATTATAGAGCAGCTTCAAGATGGGTACGGTTGAAAAACAATGAATAAATAAGAGAGGTTTTATTATTGTGACATGCATACAACCATGTCCGGGCAGCATTGGCTTACAAGACACCTCAAAATCATAAGTCAGATCCAGAAAGCGGCATTAAGATTTATTTACAATGCTACAAAAAACAATGAAAGTAGTTTTAAAGAGATATTTTCATTTTATTATCTACATCACTGATAAAAACATGCACTATATAATACAAGATGACGGATGAACATTTAGAGTAGACATATATTAGGATGCGTTTGTGTTAAGATGTCTGTAAAAGCATGTTTGTATTCATTTATCAGTCTGACATTCACACATCTGGTAGAGCTCTTGGCAGAGGTCCAGGACAGACATAACGGTGTTGTTTCTGAAGCTGTAGGATGAGTAACAGATCAGGTTCAGAAGGGGATGTTGATTAGAGTTACAATGGAGGAGGACCTGGGAAATGTAAAGGGTTTCCAAGGCTGTATCTTTCTGTGTTGGACGAGACTGTCTCCTCAGTGATGGTATTGACCCGTCAACTGATGATCAACCAGTTGTCTGTTGTTGTGTATGTTCACTTGTTTGTCTCTTGGTCCTCCCCACTGTATAAATACACCTTAATGTATTATTTTTCAGGCACTGAAACTCAAAACTGAACTATTCCAATATTTGATCATCGTCACATGGCAATATTTCAGGTTTGTTTTGGTGGAGAACTTCCTGGAAAAAGTACATTCATAAATCATCTTAGCATGTACAGTACAAAAGGAAATGTGACTCACTTTCCACTCACAGTATCACACAGTTCGCACAATCTGTTCTCCTCCTGAATATTTTGGAACCTGTCAGCTTCAATGGCCGGAGGAAGAATAGCAGCTTTCAACTGTACAACTGAAGGCTTCTGGATGAGTGAGATGTAACACACGATTCATGGCCCGACGTCTGTTAAATATGCATGGATCTTTTTGAACTCTTTAAACAACATTTTCCTTTAAACTTGAAGAAAGCTACAACTTAACTCGGGGCTTAAAATCGTGCTCAGTCATTGTCAGAGCGGCACACGCGCAGATGTATGAAGACCACATCGTGGCAATGTCAGATTTATTTTTAGGATGTAAAGAATTCTGCACAACAGCAAGGTGATACATAATGATATAATGCATGTGTCAAAACATGTAGCCTGTTATTTGTTCAGATGTAAGGATTTGCTGCTTTTCTCTGTTTTCAACATGAATATATGTCAGGCTGTTAGACAAAAAAATGACATTTCATAGATTTAGGCTTTGTCAAATTATGTCTTTCACAGTTTTTATAAAATAAACTATAAAATATTCAATAAATGGTATAAATTATGGACAAACGGGCTAATTGTTCATGAAAATACCATTATCTGCAAAACAAAACCCCTTAAGGACAAGGACACTTGTCCACTAACACATGGATTGGTGTTGCATGGATTGAAACGCCAACCCTGCACTGAATCGACAACTTGCTCTACAGCCACAGCCAGGCCTTAATACAGTATAATTAATACTCGAAAAAAAAATCATTAAGACAATCAATGCAAGTCATAAAGTGGTCTGAAACAATAAAAAGGCAAGGATTATTTAAGATGAGGTCAAATAAGAAGGTCAGGATGAAGTAGAAGATAATTATATACAGTATGCCTGGCCGAGAAGTGTATTTTAAAAGGTGTTGATCATTTTTACATCCTGAACTCCTCGTTAAGTTTCATAGCCAGAGCCTCACATATTAGTAGCAAAACTAAAGTAGCTCTATTACAAAATCACCAAATTAGTGGTACTGTGATCCTGGCTCTTAGTTGGCCTGATTTCAGATATCCAGCTAATGTTAAGAGCTGTGGTGATGAAAATGAGATTAAATGAAAGCCTGGATAACTTTCTCACAGTTGAAAAAGACCAGAGGAAGCACGACAGAGCAGCTCTTACACCTTGATCTTAGAAAAATATATTTTCTTTTATGAAAAAAAAATAAATTAATCTTCTTTTTGAAATCAGATCAATAGAGCTGAGTGGGTGGAATTCATCAGTCCTAGTTTCATTATCATTAAGTTGCAGAAAGTTTGGAGATTGTACTTTATATCTACAAGCCAACCATTAAGGGGATTCTGCTTGTGTAATTTGATCGAGGGTTCACCCCCTAATAATTTTATTAAAAATTGAATTAAATATGAACAGATTTTTATTAGGATTTTAAACACGTTATCAGCGTTTTTTGTTTTTTTTTAAAAAGGCTGAAACTTGTGTCTCTTCGCCGGGGAAATAGATATTATGTTTGCAAATGACCAAATCGAATCATCCAATATTATTGCCACGCATCAGATAAGTGCGTCTGACTGTGTAGATTTGAATACAGTGGCAATCGATCAGCTGAAAAAATGGAAGACAGAGTCAGAGTTTGGAGGCAATTAACTGCAATTCATTTGTAGTAGTTTAATAGATTAGTCCGATTGTTCCGAAAGTTATTGAACGATTAGTATTGGCTTTCATTATGTATTCTGCCCTTCAAAGACAGAGCGCAGTAACTACAGAGACAGTGGAGCTGAGAAAAAGTGGTTTAAAGTTCTCAGGGCTGCAGGGAAAACTGCAAAACAGATAGAAGGGATGTATTGCTGACTTAATCAAAACAATTATTGCAGTAAAACCAACAAAATGTTTAAAAAACGCAGTTATTGCACTCTGCTAAACTCGGATAATGCTCAGAGAAACTGCAGTATCTACCAACAAAATGTGTTTCCTAACCCATTAAGATAGTTTGTTTAAGAAAATGAACTAAAAATGAATACTTTGTTTATTATTTATAGTCCATAGCTGATACTGAGGAAAAATGCTGTTACTACAGATGCTCAAAATTGAAAGTGAAAAAAAAAAAAGCCATAGAAATGTGGAAGCAGCTTTTTAAAGATACGACTAGACAATGTGCAGAAACTGCATATTTTTTGTTTTTTAGGTCCATTTTGTAGTTTATGAAAAATAGGGTTGAATAATGTTTTCACATCTTTTTCATACACTACCACTCAAACGTTTGGAATCACCAACCGAAAAAGCTTCAGACAGTGCTGAGATGTTTGGAAGAATTACTCTACAATTTTGAATGTTCTTTCTTTCTTTTATAGAAAGTCTTCTGTTATTTTGCGTGAAGGCTTTGCAAAAAAAACAGTGACGTTTTGTACATTGAGAACAAAATGCTGTACAATAGTTCAACCAGACTGACAACTGAGAGGCCAGAAAGAGACGAAGAAGCTCTGAGCGACACTTGAATAAGAATATAAGGAATCACCAGTCATTGGAAAAGAAATTTGAAGCTCAACATTAAAATCTGTGCAGACTTAAAGAGGAACGCGTTCCTGTTTCAGTGTCAAGTGCACAATTATGTCTGTAACTAGCTGGAATTGCTGCGTCAGCAAAGCTAGTCTTAAATCTTCCAAGTTGAAACAGAAGGTCGGTGTAAGGTTAACGCTATTGGAGATCACAGAATATCAGCTGAGCATACTTTGGACTGACAAATCACAGTTCAAACCAGTTAAATCTAACTCCCAAGTAGATGGCAGAAAGGCCAAAGAAAAATGGGCTCCCAAAACTTTTAGAGCACAATTGCACCGTTGTGGTTTCATAATGACAGTCTGACACGCACACACACAGTTTTCTGGGCTGTAAAACACATTCAAAATGAAATATTATATCAGTATTCTCCTATCATGCAGCTCTGTGGAGATCCAATAAATGGATGTTTTCAATAATTTAATTATTCTTCTTGGAGGAGAAAATAGAAGAAAAACATCCGTGTAACGGGTGACTCCAAACAGATGTCAGAAAGTCAGATAACTCAGTTCTGACCAAATATGTAGTTACTGTGTTTTCCCTTTTTAGAGCAGCACTGACAAAATATTTCCTCTAAATAATTAAATTACAGTCAGAATCTCATTGTTTACTGCTGATTTGAATCCCTTGTGCTGATAAAGAGTATTTAGCGGAGGGAGGAACTAAAATCAGGCCATGAGAAACGGCAAACATGAAATACAGTCAATGTGTTGCACTACCTCCAGCGGGGAATGATTTATCAGCAAGTTATGGTCTGAACCGTTTGAAGGGCAGTCACTGTGACATAAACCCCTTTTTGGAGGCTTTCAAGCGGGGTGACCTGGTCCACGGTGTCAACTGCCTCACTGAGATCAAAAAGGATTCAAACAGCGCAATCACAAGCACAAACAGCAACAAGGGGACGTCAAGGAAAGCCATCTTTTGTGCCGTGGAACATCTTAAAATCCAATTTTAACTTTGCGGCGCTTTATTATTCATAGAAGGTAGCAGTTTTGGGGAAACAGCTTTTTCCAAATCCTTGGAGAAATACAGTTTGAAATATATAAAAACAGCTGTATTGTAATCAATAGCATACTGCACATCTTGAAGTTTTAGTCCAGAATTAGACCAGGTTATTAAATACCGACTGCCTCCACCAAGGTGGAGAAGATCTCCAAAGTGTAACATACATTTAAGAAAGACATTTCCTCATTGCACGTAAAACTCTCTGAAGGCCTGACAGAGAGCGATTGACATTTTCGTACTCTAAGCTCCGGATATTATTCATAGAAATGCAAAGCATATTTGGAGAGACCCATTTTAACATTTTATAGACTCCCAGTATCTCACTAGAGGTGACTTGTTCCACCCCACATGACTCCATATCCATTATGGATGGCCGGCTCAGCCAAGCCAGCAATATACATATGTTTACAACTGTCAAATGCACCAAGAGGACTCACTGAGAGTCATGAAAAAACAGCTATCCATCTGAGCTGGATGGATCCCGAAGACCTTGTTGTAACATTATCTCCCAAGAATATCAATAATACATACGGAGATAAATGTGCCCAAGTGCATAGAATCAAAAACAGGACAACCAGTGCAGCTTCAGGAATATGCTTTATGTTAAAGAGGCCGGTGGAAACTCACCTGCAGTTCAGTATTTTCCAAATATACAGCAAATTATTGGATTTCAGACTTGAATCATATTGTAAGTTCAGCTTTTTTAAAATTTTTTATTGGCAGAACATCTATTCACATTGATTATTTACTGTAACCGGTTAAACCTTGGATTTATAAATGATGAAAATCCACATCCTTCATTCAGTGTATTAACAATGTGTTAACAGTAATGAGAGGGTAGACATGACAAGGCTGTCTTCTATTCTGTTTTGCAGTGAAGGACAGGAAGAGCTCAGTTCCCTATCTGAATGTGCAAAACGCTTCAGCCTACAGTGTCTCTTTTTATGAGGAAAAATACAGTTGATGTGTGGGGGTGAAACAGAATCTAAGATTACTGCCAAGTACATGAAAGTTGCCCCTCAGTTAATCTCTGTTTTGTTAAAAAAAAAAGTTCACTTTGATTGTGTGGTTCATGGCCATGCAGGGCAGTGAGGTGCTCTCTGTATTTCACTTTTAAGCACAAAGCTTCAAATGTGATTAGCAGTTGATGTTGTGAGGTATCTGGTTCTCAGTATTTGTCTGAAGGATCTGGGGAGGGGTTTTTTTTCCCAGTCTCCAAGACTGAGACCTCCAAAAAAACAAACCTCCAACATTTCAACGTCAATGAAAAAGAAAACTAAGAGAACTTGAATCTGAACACGTGTAACAGCTAACAGGATAAAGTATTAAAGCGCTTTCTAGCCTCCTATGAACTGAAATCAGAAATTAAGGCCCACGCATGGACACTAACTGACCTCGCCTCCAAGAAATAACATTTTCCCACTTTGCTAATTTATTTTCACAATTATGTTTTTAATAGGATTCAGCCTGGATTATGCTTACAGGTGAGGGAGGCTACAGTTGTTATGAGGTGGTCAGGGTGGAGCAGCAGGGAATACAATGTGCATGACTTTGACAGAGCCTGGGGTTGACATGCATGTGCATGCATGTGTTAGTTAGGCAACAGAAGCACCTAAAGGTCCAGTGTGTGGGTAAGGTTAGGCACAGCCTTCAGTAGCAATTGGGGATTTAATATTTTGCCCTGAAAGACTGGAGGAGCCGGGGATTGAACCGCCGGTCTTCTGATTAGAACCCACTCCACATCCTGAGCCACAGAAATGGAATATATATGTAATATATAATAAGAATAATTGAGTTTTTGTTACTTATAGAATGAACCATTTATATCTACAAACACAGACTCTTCCACAGAGTCCGCCATGTCGAGTGATCGTGTAATTTCCACAGTAAACCAGATGAGACAAACTAAACACTGACCACAGATAAAGCATTTTGCATTTTACATGTACAGTATTTTGCAGCCAGTGTAGTTTCTTGGTAGGAGAGGGTGAGGCGAGGGGGTTGTAATAAGCAACTACACCGCTAGACGCCACTAATTCATACACACCGCTCCTTTAAATGAATGTTAAACAAATATGCCAGTTTTGGTTAAATCGTAAGCATGGAAACACATTTGTGACTTAACATAAACATAATAGCATTTCGTTGCTACAAGAACATACATGTTGTCAGATAACATTTTGCAGATGTGTTTAGTGTATCTATATCTTGTCAGATATGTCCATGAACATTGGCAGCAGTCCTTAAGTCCATATTTTCTGTTGCAAATCACCATCCTACAAATGTGACTTGTAGAAGACAGAGTTAAACAGACAAAGGGGAGAAACAATTTTATTTGTCTGGCACAGAAAGGGAAACATTAAACTTAGAATTTAACAAGACTAAAGAGTCTACAGCTATGCTCAGTGAGTCTGTACTCGATGCTGAGATAAAGGCTAATGTCAGCATGCTAACATGCTCGCAATGCCGGTGAGAACATGCTGATGATAAGCAGGTATAATGTTTATCGTGTTTACCATCTTATTGAGCTAACATTTGTTAATTAGCACTAAACGCAGAGTGCAGATGATACTGATGTCTTTAGTATGGCAGGTTTTCAGACACAAACCAAAGTATCAGATAAAGCAAACGTCTGACCTGATGGTGGCGCGAAGGATAAAGTCAGAGGATCACCAAAGTTATTACAGTTCAACCCGAGGGGAACATGATTTACTTTACTTATGACATACTTATACTTATCATTGCAGGCCATTAATTTATGTTTGAGATATTTCACCCAGGATCAACATGATGGATTGAGAGACCAGTGCTGCTGGCACAGTTCATATCTAAAAACATACACAATTTTTAAGCTCCCAGGTTTTTTTTTAAGCTTTTAAGCAAATATTCTGCCTTTAGTATAAAGATATATCAGCGCCTAGCTCTCTCTTTTGTAGTTATGCCATGTCAGGACACAGATAACAAATAACCCTGAACAGAAACTAAAGCAGGAAGGCAGATCTAATAACTAACGACAAATGTAGTCAGTATAATATATGAAACAATATGTCACTGTTGAACCTGTAAATGACTGCCGTGAATGACAGAGTACAAGTGAAATGAAATAGTTTGCAGAAACACAATTCAGAGTCTGCGCTTAATGCGATTGAGCCTTCACAGTGTTCTTACACTGCTGCTTAGTTCATTTAATTTGTGTTATAGGAAAGCCAATAAGATAAATGAAATAAATGAATTTTTGGGATTCGGCACCGGTGAAACGCGAGCCAGCTGAGGAAATCAGATAAGCAGTACACTTGTAGTCCTCCTTTGACATATCGGTACCGATCTTATCAAACTCTCCTGTTTGGTCTCTTCATCCTGACTCTTGTGATGACAGACACATCCTGTTACAGTTGGCAACAAATTCAAGAATGAAACACAAATTACAGACGCGTCTTTACTTACCAACCTGAAGAGAATTGGGATGTTTTCACAAGGGGATGGAAATAAAGAGCACTTGTGTTTTTGTTTTTTTTGTTTAACCTGTTTTGTTGCTGCACCACCACCTCCACAGCCTGTCAAAGTGACAGCTCTGGCAGCACTCGGGCACAACGCTGACATTATTTACAGACGGTAAATAAGGAAGAATATCTGGCTAGCGAGTATGATTCATAGTTAGTCCCAGCTCTTGTATACAGGCAAGTTGTCACATTCATTTAGCAAATTACGCTCGTGCTTGGGGCTCTGTAAAATGGTCTGGACCTCCCACTTTATTGGGGGAGAGGGGATACTAAAAATAATAAAAGCTTGTTTCTCTGCTCAGCCTCCAAATCTGTTGACTCAGAATCCCTCAGCATCATTGATCTCTATGAAAGGATTATAGAGCAAAGGTGGTAAAAAATTTTCAGTATTCAATTAATTGTGCAACCAGCTGAAGGCAGTTTTTTTCATTACTCTCTCATAACCTTGCTCAGAGGCTTGTATGTAACATGATATGCTAATGCTTGTCATGCTAATCCGTTGTAATCTTCATGCTTGAATTTTTCAACGTGCATCCAACACGTACTGTAAATGATGATGGCATAATGAAGCAGCCGTGAAGCCGGGGAAAAGTCGCTAGAATTGCCCAGAGTTTTAAAATGTTCCCAAAGAGTGCAATGCAGCACTGTGACACTGCAGCACAGATGTAAAATGCACTAAATATGAGTGATTACAAAATGAACAGTTATGGATTAAGGTAAGACTCATACGTACACCCCCTCGTCTATGATACATTTTCCTGGCAACTGCAGACCGTATGCTTATGCAGCAGCCAGTGAACCATGAAATCACTTGGTTTTCATGAAGCTAATTTGCATTCTCAGGTTAAAGCTCAATGGGCCAGGAGAGGTAGTTGTAAAACCTTCATTTAGTATATCAGAACTGTCTTTTCTTATTATGGCTGCAGAAAATGATCAAAGTGTCACTATTGCTGAAGTGACAGCGCATGCTAATGGCATGAAATATGCAGACAGCAATACCACCTCGCACTGCTTTTAAACAGGGTGCTCTAAATCTGTACCGTTCTCCATCACGAGCTGTTTTGTACTCTCGTTGTTTGAAACATTTGCTGAGTTAACGATGTTAGATGTGAATGTTCACCCAAGCAACGCCAGTACACAACGCAACGGAAATAACAGAAACAATCATCTCCGTGAATTGTTGTTTTAGGTTTTAATAAGAGCAGTTGGAGTCCTTTGTACGATTCATATTAATCTCATGTTCTTATGTTTGCTCACATCCACATGTGGACTCTGTAGCCGCTCGGCTGCCTAAGCCCTCATGATAATTTGTACTGTTGACGTGACACAAACATGTTAAAGCCCTGAAAATTTCCATAACCTGCACCATGCAGTCTGGTGATGGTGCCAGTACCTGCAAACAGTGTGTTAAGATTTACAAACCCGCCTGTGGAAGGATTACGCACGTAATTGGTGGAACCAAATTGCAAAACCTTTCTTTGAGAATTAGGGAAATGTGAAATCTAATCCTAGTGAGCAATTTGTTCTTAAAATATATAAAAATATATAAAATATAGCTTGATGATTTTTTTATTTTATTAAAAATCACTGAAACGCTGATTAATCTTCAACACAGAAACAGTGAGGGTGTGGAAGTATTTCCTGATATTACATACTCTAGAGTCAGGAGTTTTTCAACCTTTCAACCACTTCAGTGAAATAGAGGTGAGTATGGTAGAAATGGAATATATTATGTATAACTATGTTTTCATTCGTGTATCATCACCTAAACATAAGAATCGTTATGTTTTGTTACCTTA
The DNA here is from genome assembly GCA_028641955.1 of Protonibea diacanthus. Classification (NCBI taxonomy): domain Eukaryota; kingdom Metazoa; phylum Chordata; class Actinopteri; family Sciaenidae; genus Protonibea; species Protonibea diacanthus. The sequence goes on along the minus strand of CM053982.1, from coordinate 8,227,757 downwards.
GAATGACACTTTTATATCTATATCTTCTTCCACGGAGTCCGCCAGCTAATGTATCCTCTAGCTGCTAGCCGAAGGCAGACATGAGGAGCAGGCTACAGAAGCCTGATAACACCACAACCCAGATGTTTTTTTTTTAATTTTTAAACATGCAGCTCCAAGGGACAGATTTCAAGATTTCATACAGCTCCCATCAGGTCAACATAGACAGATGAAGTCCTAAAGGTGACGACCATGTGGTATGTCACATGGTTAAAAAGTTAGTAAGTAGCTTTACTGTAGAATTTGTCTCCTAAAAGGACAAAGTAGACTTACTTACTATTGCACTTATACTCTTGATGATGTATTTTATTTGTAGTATAAAATGTCAGCACTCTCAAAGACAGAAATAATTCATTTAAATATTATTATTCATATCATCTCACTGCAATCTTAAATGAAATGTTTAATCGCCTGCCAGTTGCTTTAGATGAATAACATATCAGGATGTTTGATGTTTAGTAAGCTGTGACCTACTCCAAGGTTTTACAAGATTTGACTGATCATATCTCAAAAACATGTCCAATCCTTAGCCCAAGTATTTTAATTTAACTCGAGCCAACGGCTTTCAACACAATTAAGAGAACTCTGTGTTGTATTTGGTCTAAATATCTGTTGTTTTGTATCTCACAGGGCTGTAGTTTTTTATCTTGGACGACAGTGCTCTTTATTACCTCCCTCATAGCTGAGAAGATGAATCAAGTGAATGATTAGTCAACTGACAGGAAATCAGTCTGCAACTAATTTGACGGTTAATTCACTGGTCATCCAGACTGAAATATCTCGCCTATTGGTTAAAAATAAGCTTTGTATAAACATTCATATTTCCCAGGCGATTAGCTTCTTGAATACAATGACCAATAATTTGTTGTAAACAGACATTTTTTTTTGTAATTTATGCGATTGTCAACAACTACAAGAGCATACAAGAATGCAAATGTAATCATAAAATTATAAATACTGCATAACTCTCCAAGACAGTTGAGCAAACTCCATTCATTGCTTAAGTGGACCACAAGTGAAACATTTTGTCCTCATCGAAGGTTTGTTGACGAGGTAATTATTTCCGAGGTCAAGAGCTTGACACCTCCAAGCTTTTGAGCAAGACTCAAGGGTTTTAAATGCATTTACAGACGGCTGAAAGATGAATGCTTTTCACATACTTTATGTATGAATGGAAATAAAGATTTGTTCATATGTTTAATCATATTTCATTAAATATATTATCGCACCATCATGTTTCTACAGTAGCCCAGAACAGAACGGCTGGTCTCTGTAATGAGCATCTTCGTCTATATTCTGACATTTTATAGACCAAAAAATGAATGAACGGATTAATTGAAAAGGCAATTGGCAGTTTAATCCACTGCAACGAGAATCATGAGTTGCAGTGGGGAGTCACAGTGCAAAGAGGCCACTTCTGGATTTTTAGGATCTGATTGTAACGTGAGCAAAATCCAATCGCTTGTACAGAGTCTCATTGAAAATCTTGTGCGCCTTCAGCTATTGCATTACAGAAGACCTCAACATGGGATCCAGCGGGGCTTATCTGATGAAGTCTAACCATAATACAAGCTTTAATTATCAGCGGGTTTTCTGATCCCTACCTGCTCCTTTAGTTCCTTTTACTCCTTTTTGGTAACTTTGCCTTTTAGCAGCCCTGAAATTCATGACTATTGATTGGCTGGTGGAGCACACATACACACACTATTCATCTTCTCTTGACCTCTAATGCCAAAGGTTTGTAGAAGCTAATAAAATGCTAATTATTCAATCAAACTGCTCCGACAGGCAATTTTCCTTGAAAATGTTTTTTTTTTTTTTTTTGTCTCATTCAAAGTAAAGAGCCCAGCTCGGTTTGAATCGGGCCAGTGGGAGAGAAGCATTCATTGGAGTCTGAAGCTGTTTAGTGGAAATGGCTGCTCGTTCTAAATAATCACCTCACTTTTGTGTTTTGTTTTTTTTTTTTCCTCCTGCAATTGACTCACACAGTTGCACCTATTGAATTCACTGAATACATTGTATATGTTTAAACACATGGGGTCCACACTTGGTGACATATGTTCAATATGTTCACCGTTTCGGGGCATTGCTGTTCATGTACCCCTATTAGGTAGATGTAATTAGGGTTTGAGTGTGGCAACACAGCTGCTGAAAAACCCATGAACGTGTGCAGTGATATGATTGATACCTCGCCATGTAGCATATATGATCCTATCTGTAAATCAAGTCATTAATCAAAGTGCTGACATGAAGAGTAAATTACAGTAAAGCCAGGGGAAAAGGGGAACGGTCTGATGGCATTCAGTTTCCTGTATCTGCTGAGAATGATTTTGACCTCACAGTTATGACAGCTATCAGGCTACTCTACACCTCCGAACAACATCGCTGCTTCCCCTTGAACGAGTGGCTCTGTCAGTCTGCTGCTGAGTCATGATGACATTGAGAATGTCCTTTAATAAGTGTGTTACAGCTGCGGCTGCTTTATTGCTTGTCTTCATCTCGGGCGCTGTGATCACTGCAGTTAGAGAAAGGAGGCACTTGCAGAAAAATCTAATTCTAACCAAAACCTTTACTCCAGACAGGCAATTTAAAAATAATTAAAGTCTCTAATAAATACACAAAAATCTCCTCACGTGGCTATGGTGGAATTAATTTCACATACCGCTCCGGTTTATTAAATACTTTGGGTCCTTGCTCGTCGGCTGGTGAGCTCAGGAAGTGCCGTCACTTGTGTCGATATCTGAGGAAAGGAGCACAAAGAAAAGTGACTATATCCAATATGAATGCATTCACTCAAATCTATAATTGATCGTAGCTCTAAGGCTTGTTTTTGTCTCCCCTAGATGGTCAGCAGGATCTGATGTAATGAGATGCCTGAAGGTTTTTCGCAGCTCGTTTCTTTTGGTGCTTTCACAGAGCTGATATCTAAGAAGGAAGAAATCCTTCCTTTCTTTAAGCCTCTAGAAAGATAACTCTGACACTGTCCTCTAAATGCGTACTTGTAATCTTGTGCTCTTGGACAAAAAAGTAGAAAATGCCAATTCTATTATATTTCAGTCGTGTTATGCTCTATGTACAGATAATGCTTTCACCGCAGGTATATTTACGACTATTTACAATCAAAGTCTATTTCTACGCCCATAAAAATCCTATCGATGCTGGTGTCGCCGTCTTTTAAGGCAATATGCTGATTATTGAGGTGAATTTTAAGGTTATTTCCTTATGAAAGAGATTAAACAAGACCTCACTGTCATTTTCCTGTATGCCACACACATCAAGTGAAACCACAGCGAGGTAAGTCTCAGCTGCCCCTGTTGTCATACTAGAGTATTTTAAGGAATAAAGCTGGCAGTGCAGGAGGATGAGTGTCTCCCTAACAACTGTCTGTGTCTCGCCCGGATAGGTGCGAATCACTGTGATGGATAATGACTTGAGGGAGCATGTCCTTTGGCCAAAGTTGCCTGGCACTGAGGAATATTTTTTTCACTTCAAATAAGGGCCTGGAGAGAAAAAGAGAGAGCAGTGGAGAGGTTGAAATCGTGTGGCTATACGAGAGGAAAATGGGACAGGGAAGTGGAATGTTTGATACAGTGAAGGAGAGCCATGTTGCAGATTAAGTGAGGCTAGCTTGTCCTGCGCTGACACCAGACTTATCACACTGGGCCAGGTGATGATTTGATGCTTGGAAACGAGGAAGATAAAACCGAAAAATCAGGTGTTAGACCATTGTGAGCAGGTGAAGGACTTCTTGTTCGCGACAAATTTACAACTTTATGCACCTCCCAGTGGTTGCTTAGTGTCACATTGCAGTCACACCACTCTCTGTCACATTGGCTGTCAAAGTGGGCTGTAGCACTGCCACACACACGAGCAGAAGCAGTTAATATGCATGGCATGATAGACTGTGAAATGATAGACTGTGAAACTCATGACACATACACTCTTACTTTGTTTCTCTCCTTCATTTCTTAAACTGTGACATGACAGAGCTGACTCCAGCTCGAGATGAATTGAAAAGGATTGGAATGACGTATCAAAAAGCAAAAGCTTGCGTCATAAATACTTCATTGGATGGATGAACAGATGAAGGTGACAAGCCTAAAGTCCCCCTCTGAATACAAATTGATGTACAGTAGAGCTGGAAGAAGAACCTGAGTGGAGAATAGTGTTTTTAATGCATGAAGACTCTCTGCAGACAAATGTGAGCGATATGGTAATCTCTCTTGGGTTGCGTGCTGCTGTACTGCAGGCGGAGCTGCGACATGTCATGTAGCTTGTTTTGAATTTTAGGGACAAGTGAGAAACTGAAGGCTTGTGACCTTGACAGTCATCTCTCTGCGGTTTGAGGATGTGAAAGTGAAAATGAAAGAAACATTTTGCAGTAAAAATAGCCTCTTAAGTGAGTAAGAAGGCCTTATCCTCGTCCATCTTCAACAGATGTGTGCATCTAGTGGCAATAACCGCATGTTAAAGCATGCAGTAATTACTCAGGCACATTAATCACCTTATTTTCTCAGTCACAAAATCTCATCACGAGCCGAGAGGACGCGCCTGCTCTTTGTTTTGCATAGATGAATTTCAAACCTGTGTCAAAATATGATACATTTTTCATTACGCCCCCCTTTACACTTTGTTCTCCTTTAGCTACAATGATGCAGTGAAATATTAATGACAGGACACACATTCATAGTCATGGTATCTCCAACTCTGCTTTTGTGATGCCTCTCCCCCCGCTGCTTATGCCTCTTTCCTGTTGTTTCATAATCAGATCAGCGTTCATATCTCACCCAAAGCTGCCAAGTGGAAAAAGGAGCAAGCTCAGTCAATGAGATTATGAATGTATGACTGCTTCTCTCGTGTGTTGAGGAATGTTGCTTTCCTCACCACAGTACTGTCTGGAATTAGATGATAAGCATCCCCAAAATGCGTTAAAACAACAGCTGTAACGTGTCCTGATTCTAACAAAGAAAAAAAGGCTAAACGCTGTCCCTCGTCCTCTAGGTGGTCTTTTCCCGTGACGCCCAGTGGGAGTCACTTGCCTCAGCTCTGACTCTCTGACTGCCAGGTGATCGGGATGCAGATGTGAAACCTGCGATGGAGACCAGGGCTTGATATCTGGTGAGTTTGTCGTGTTTTCCAAGTCACTGCATATTGACTGTGAACGGTTTAGAGCTCCGCCTTTAGCTGGGGCAGCTCTACTGTAAGTATGCTGAAAATGTGCTAGCAGTGGTGCATCAGCAGATTGAAGATGCAGTGCTACAGTATGTAGATCACCACTGGGAATTTATCACAGAAAGGACTAGAGAAACTACAGGTGCAGAGCAGAACTGGGTCAGGTGTGCAGCATTTGTTCTACAGTTTAAACAGCCATGTGGGCGGAGTTTGTCACATCAGAATCAGCTTTATTGTGCAGGTACGTTTAGGCAGGCAAGGAATCTGACTCCACTGTTTCCAGCAGCTCTCAATGTGCTTACACAAACACATCATAAAAATGTGGCTATTATGTACAGAGGAGGAGGTATGAGAAATAATACATAATATTTACAACAAAGGGACGACAACACACGGTGTCTGCAGGGCTACAAATAGGTGGAGGAGTGCTGGATAAATATTGCATGGCTAAGTCATTCTATATGCATACATTAGATGGGTTATGGATACTATACTGTATGCAGTCTGCTTGGATTTTAATATATCAATAATGGATAGTATGTACAGGTTGGGCAGTATGTTAAAACTGTTTACGCAGACAGTGTTTCACCTGAGAGGTTAGCAGCGAGTAAGCTGCCTGTAACAAACAAAATAAATTATAAATGTCATTATTCTTACGCCTATTTTCTTTATTAAACAGTGCTCAATTCAAGATTCTCTCTTCCATCAAACAGGCTCAATTACCTTGTTGAGACGCACTTTATTCAATGACAGACAGACAAAATTAAATTCAAAATTATGCTTGACAAAAGGCTTCCAGCTGTTCCAACAATCACCGGCTCTGTTTTGGTCAAAAACCCTTAACTCTCTGAGTTAGGTGTGAAGATATTCTGAGTCGACACAGTGTTTTTCCCCCACTGTCGCTGAGCGGCAGCTCTTACTCATTTTCCGGAGGCAGACCTTTAAATTAGCAAAAGAGCCAAAGGCAGAAAGCCGATATATTCATCCTGTCACCCCCCAACAGTAATACGTGCACGTCATATGTATATATTTTTACAGAAGATATTTTGGTATTATTTATTCCGTTTACTGACAGCACACATCTGATTCAACTAATGAGAGTGATGGCATGTACAAATTACATCTACAACTATATAACAGATAATTATGTTGAAACGGCTTATGATGCTTTCCATAAAAGTGGTGGTGTAGCAACAACAGCCGCAACATGCAGAGCCTTCAGCCTTTCAGCCTTGAGCAGTGCCTGCAGGCTCTCACACTACATAAGACCCCGTGAGCTTCACCGATAATGCAGAAGGACATACTGTATATATTGTATATATTCAGACAGACTTTAAGAGAGAAAACTCTGACCAACCCGCCCCATTCTCACTGGAAATTACACCCTAGTGTGTTGTTGGTGGTGTACAGAACTCTGCAGTGCCTTCCTGAGCAGCAACGTGAGAGCCAAGGTGTGCATCATTGTGGCGGTTGAGCAGGTTGGCGCCAATGATCTTCTCTACAGACCTAGCAACCTGTTTGCTGTATACTAAACTGCTAAACAACGATGCCTAAAAGGCTAACAATTCATGACTTCACACACGTGGCACAAAAAAAAGGATATATCTGGAGGTGTGCATCTCTAACTAACCTGAAATCGGCTATGAAACACTCCTGAAAACGCTGCAGCAGTACATAAACTCAGTTTCCTGTTTCAATCATACATGATATAGCATGAAACTATTAATTAAAACCTGGTACACAGGAGGATAGAGTTAATGATCTGTGCTGCATCTTCTGAGGGCAGTCATCCGAGAATAATTGTGCGCATCTGAAGTGCAGTAGGTACCTGTATCCCCTTAACATCTGTCTGCTGTACTCAGAGATGGTTTGCATCCTGAAAATGTCATTGCGCCACATCTAGACGCTACATCTGATCCAGCCTGCTTCCAGTAAGTGTATTTTGCTGAGGGCGTAGTTTTAGGAAAAGGTCTGGGTAATTCCCCAGGGGGAGTTCAGTAAGCAAAGGGGTGGGGCGGTGAGCTTATTTTGCCTACGTCTGACCCGCTGTGGTCTGAACCCCTGTGGTTTTTGCGGTCAGGAGGGCATCTCACAGTGCTGAGAACAAAGAAATATGATGGCTCCCACTTGTCCTCCTCTGGTTCAAAGGGAATGGCAGGGCAATGCTAATTAGCCAGCTTGTGTTACTGAATTGAACATCACTGCTGTTCCCTTCTGTGTTCCCCCTCCCCTTTGTCGTACGCCTAACAAGCAGTGTCTACAACAGACATGCACCTTGCATAACTCTGCATATTTTGTGTACCGTGAGACACCCTGTTCAATTTCTTGTCCTAAAAGAGAGAATAATTCCCATAGTTGTATTAATCCTTTTTAAGAGAAATAAATTCACACTCTCCTGTCGAGTGAAAGCAACGTCTGCCCATGTATATATTCTTTGGATAGGTTCGCCCAGCTGTTCTTTTGAGTGTACTTTAATCCTGCTTGTCAAGTTTGAGGGCGATAAGAGGCGTAACAACAGGATTCCCCAACAGTTCATCTCTACTGCAAAATTATGGTCCTACAACTGTGAAAACGGCTCTGTAAGTAGGTAGAGAATACATGTTTTCAATCAGGGATTGAGGGGAGAATGAGTAGAAGGTCAAGTTATTACCCTCACATATTCAAAATTCCAGTGGCGTCACTGTGCATGTACGCCTCCTTTGCCCTGTCTTGTGTTCCGTAGTCTGCCTCTCTGGTGAAAGTAATCTGAGTCTTGCTGTCAGTGTTTCCTGGAATACCAAGTATTGAAGGTAGTGACAGGCGGCATCGAGTAGCAGCTCTGGGTATCCTTGAGGTTTACGGCACATGTTTCCATGTTAAGGTATCATCTCGGCGCCTGATTCTTGTTACCGCAGCTCTAATCATCTGCAGAAATTAAGCTATACACTCCGTGTCATCCGCGTCTAAGGATAACGAGCGCTTTGTGAATTTGAAATGGTGTAGCTGAAAACTGTTTTGAACAATAGTGGAGGAGAATATTTTAAAATCAAAAACACCTGCGTGCGTGCAAGCACAAGTCAGATACAATAGATGTGTAGCTCCAGGGGAGTTGTGCTCAGCATCTTGGTGCTTTCTCTCTCTCTCTCTCTCTCTCTCTCTCTCTCTCTCTCTCTATGCCTCACTCACTCAAATATCTTTTTGTTAGTGCAGATGCACTCAGGGTTGGCAAACACATTGAAGACTGAGTCACTTAAACAGCCTCATCTTGACACACCGCTGACTCACAGTCTATTGATTTCATCATATTCTTTTGTACTGTTTGTTGTTATATATGTGCACAGGAGGGAGAGCGTTGTTTGGACTCCTCCAAGGGACATGTGTTCGTCTCAGGGCAACATCACACAATTAAAAATTCAGACGCCTGGTTAATGACATATGGAGGTGCAACCGTTTCCTATAAGCGTCCTTATTAGGTATGAGAAACACAACTGAGTTTAAGCATGCATTTACAGTAATAGCACAATCAGTGTTTGCGAGCATAAACAAGCCTCTATCCCCGAGCAACAAAACAGAGAAGCTCTCATCTGTGTTGTCATGCGAGCGTAAAGCCTGGAGCTCATTCATTCAAAAATAAAAGGTGCGTTACATTTTGATTCAACTTTTACTGCAGCGCTCGAGAACCGATCCATAACCACGGAAAATATTTCTACTCGCAGTTTGTAATTATCATTTCATTCACTGCTGAAGAAATCAACAGAGCGTCCCAAATTACAGAGCAGGACCAACTCTTCTCGTTCTCGTTCCTGACAATCGGAGACAGGCGTTATTGAACTTATTCAGGGACGGTGGGTAAGGTTCAGTGATAAGGACAGAATGCATGCTCAAGCGTTAGAAAAATCTGTTTGAATACTGAAGATAAATAATTTTCTCTCCTGAGGCAACCAAACATATCCCAACAAGACTCAAGTTAATTATGCTGTGTAGTTTATATTGTATGTTTAGATGTACGAGTACAGTTGTAGAAGTAGTGGTGTGCTCACTGGAATTGTTTTGCATTAATTAATGATATATGATGTTTTTTTTTATTCAAACCTTTTCTCCCATGTTTAGACAGTAAATATTCACTGAATTTGGATCTTTCCTGCAAATAGAAATGGTTGTTTATTTGAAGCGCTATTTTTAGATATCTACCATAGCTCAAGGGAAAGGCCTCCACTACGTGCTGAGCAGAAACTCGTGCAGAAATGCACCTACCATGCTCCCCCCTTTCATCATAAATGTGAGCTCAACTCTCCACCCTCTGCTCTGTAATTGCTTCATGATATAATGTGGCCAGTATCAGTGTCCATCTGTGCACTGGTCTAAAACAAGGCCATGACAGGAGCCCCCTTTGCCTTCATATCATTTACCAAATACAGCGTATGGGAGTAGGCCGCATGATAGTGGCAGACGAGTAGCTGGTTATGAGCCACAGCTCCTCCATTGTCTAGCATGCTGGAGAAAGAGTGGGAGCCCCTAAAGAGGCCTGGCAGAGTCTCTGCTTCCATCTGCCTGCATCCCTCGCCATGGAGCCCAGCTCACACCACTTGAGATTATACTCACGTCCAAGCTGTTACTGTAATTTGCATTGGCTCATAGGCAGAGGAGAGTGAGGAGGAGGAGGAGCTGCACATGAGGCAGGGATGTTATAAGTGGTCTTGGCAGCACAATGAGCTTGCCTGGGTGTAGTTTTATGGACAAGTGGCATGGACAGAGCTATCTTAAAGTGCAATAATGGCACCGTGCGAGTTGCCCTTCTGTCTAAGATTGTGGCCTGTGTTAGTGCAGAGACTAAATTATAGAAATGTAGTGGTTAAAACTACCCCATTCACATTCAGTATTGCGAGCTTTATGTCTGCATTATTCTCGATTTGTTCGTTACTCCAGCAGCACATGAAAAACGTCAGTCCAAATGCATGAAACAAACAAAATAGCTATACCTCTGAAAGACGTTTGGTATTCCACTAATTAGCAAGTGATGTGTTCATTTCTTTGCAATTCATTTAGATGAAAGGTCACGCACCTGGAGAAAACCCACGCAAACACTGAGAAATGAAGTCTACTGAAGAAAGAGCCAGGGCCGAGGATCAAACCGAGAGACAAAAAGACACGCGCTACCGCGCTGCCCTCTCTGTTTCAAATCATACATCAAACCTGGGATGTGATCTTTGAGAATTCATTCAAATCCGAGGCAGCAGTTTTGTTTACAAACCATTTCCTGAACTGAGCAGGCACTGAATGTGCTAGCAGCACTCAATTGGGGGAATATGTAGAAACTGCTTGATGTAGGATTTTGAATTAAATTCACGGTTTTCCCCAATAAAAGGGAAAAATACCAAAAGAGCACTTTGGGCTCAGTCCCACTGAATGTTCTCTGATGTCCCCATTTTTCAGGCTTAATTTGTTCCTAACTTGATAGCTTTTGGACTGCAATTTGGTTCAGCAGCTAATTTATCAAATTTACTAATTAACTAAAGACAGACAATAAAGAGAAATTTCTGATAATGCCACCTCGATCAAATACTGTGGACTAATTATTTATGGTACAGCCACGAGCACAATGACCCATAATGAACTACTTCTTCTTCGGTAGCTGGTGGTAACGTCAGTACGTGTACAATAATCCAATAGATCTGTTATTCTGTTGTTATTAGATTAGATTATTAGATCAGATTCACCTTACTGACGTACTCACACAACAAAATGCAGTTAAGCATGTAACCACAGGTGCAGAAAGTAGTAGAAAGTGCAGGGTAATGTACGTGTCCGTATGAGATGTATAAATAACAGATAATGTAATGCAGTTGGTTGACATCATATACGGAATAAACAGCTGGATGCTGAATGCAGTAAAGGTCAGACGTACAGTGTAGAGAGCGGCATATGAATACGCTTTAGAAATATACAGTGCAAATATGCATTAGTAAGTAGGAGCACGAATAGTACAGACACTGTAAGTAGAGAAGGGTTATGAGAGTTGATCTAATTGAGGCACTGCTGGGATTTGAACCCAGGATCTACAATTTACGAGACAGGCGCTTTAACCAGCCAAGCCACGGCAACCCGTGATCTAACATATCCTGCAGACAGTCAAGAAGTTTTATTTGCTTTGGCAAGTTTTCAAAGACATCAACAATCTTACAGTCTTTTTTTTTTTTTTGCAACACTGACTTTCCATCAGAGAAAATGTCAAATGTTTCACAAGGATTTAACTTTATTAACAGCTATGAAGAGAAGAATATAGATTAAAAAATAATTACACGACTGATAAGAGAGTGCTAAATATGCCTTTCAGTCGCAAATAACAGGCCTGACAGGTTTTTGACTACAGACGCACAAAGTGCTGCAAGAGCTTCTCTGCACTCGTCCTAAACATTTCATTCACGTAATTGCAAATTATACTGATATGCCATGGAGTTAGTTCGTTGACCTGATTTCCCCAAATAACTGTAATTGGAGGCAGAAATGGCAAATAAGGATCTCATTCACTCGGAAAATCATCCATATCAGACTTTTTAAACATGACTTCTGTTTGAAGCTGGCAGGTACCTTACGGTATATGAAGATTGAAGATTTTTTTTTTATTGGCAACTTCAAAGACACCCCATGGCGTCTTTAACCACTAATAGTGCTACGGAGAAATGTTTTTAGTGTTTTTCAGCGTGTAAGATTTAAGGGAATGTGGCAGAAATTGAATATTTGATGCATTACTATGTTTCCATTAGTGTATAATCACTTGAAAATAATAATCTTTTCTGAGAATAAGCCTTTTATATCTACAGACACTGTGGGTCCTCTTCCATGGAGTCCACCATGTTGAACTGCCATGTTTCTACAGCAGCACATAAAGGTCAAACTAAACACTCGCTCTGGAAAAATCCTTTGTTCATGTTCTTTTTTTTTTTACCTGTTTTGTGGCCACCACGGTTTTTCTTTCATGCTCTGAATGAGAGGGTGAGGCTGCTGGATGCACACTGGACAATCTCTTCAGTCGGTGACAATAGCGTGCCAAAGAACGAAGCAAAAAAAAAGGCAATTAATGAGACTACATGAATGTGAGCAGTGTAGGCTTTTGGTTTTACTAAAAACTGACTCTGTGAATCTTTTATTAGGAAGGAAAAAAAACATTTAACGTGTTAATTAGGCCTCAAGGATACACACAAAGTGTTTTGGAGACAACCGCTGAATGTAAACATTACGGTGTTTACAAAAAAATCCACAGGGTAACTTGAATGTGGTTAAAGGATTCTTTTAATTCCGATTTATTTAACTCTGAGCCCGTCACCTGAGTTGTAGTGATGTGTGGAAAATAAGGATTCAAAACATATCCAGGCGAGCTCTGTGAGCTTCCTGCTGCTTTCCAAACACAAACGGTTGTTCCATTAATCATTTCATGCAATGTATGTATGCCATGTTTAACGCCTGGAACGTTCATTATGCCGGGCCGCATAGGGATATAAATAAAGCCACAATATCCACATTTATAGGGAATACAACATGTTGAAATAAACCCTGAATTATCCTTTAAGGAATACATAAGAACAGAGCAATTGTTTTGCTGCAAATGCTAATCCGGGAACAGTTTTACATGCAGAATGCAGGTATTTTCTTCTCTTGGTACATTCACGGTAAACGCCTAAAAAGGACTTGGACGTAATGAGTGGTTCTTGGTGATAAAGTGATGTTGTTGGTAGAAGATAGTGTTCACTTTAATACACTACATTTTCTTGGTACAAAGCCAACTGTAGATAAATCCACACCTTATGTGTATTTACTGCTCCTGTGCCACTGTGCCATACACTACATGTATTGACACTGCAAGGTGTTTTATTTGACACAAATACAGAATTAGTGAAGAGCTCCGACAGCCTGTAGTATATACGAATATAATACCTACAATATACTGCATGTTTGACAAAAGTTCTGCCGAAACGTGTGTTGCAGGGGCTTTTCTGTGAGATGTGTCAAATTGAAAGTCTATTATTTATGTGCAGCATGTGAATCACATGCAGTCATAGCAGCCTCGTTCTGAGGTCCTAACACACACTCATAAGCATTATAGCCTTGAGTGAATTTGGGCCGCTGTCTTTTATATCAATTAGAGCTGTGAGAGTTTTTCATTATTGCGTCCAGTTTTCGCAGTAAATTTATTCATGTGGATCCCATTGGTAATAAATCTCAATTGTTTTTGTCAATTAAATGATACCGTAGTCATAAAGGAGAAGGTACACATTGGATATTTACTTTGTATTTGACTTAAGAAACAACATGATGAATGTGATCAACTACACTGCACAATCCGCCAGTTCAACAAGAGTCTACAGCCATGCTAGCAGCTCTGGGAGGCTATACTAAGGCAAAGCAGTGCTATGAGCTAAATGCTAACGTCATCAGATGTTGATGTGCTCACAGGGGAGGATGTTAACATGTTTAGCCGACTTAATTTTACCACGTTCACCGGCGTCATTTAGCATATTAGCATGCAAAATTTTTACTAATTAGCATTTGACACCAGATACAGCAGAAGGTGATGGGGGATGTTTTGCATGTATTTAACCACAAACCAAATTATTTCTCAAAGAAATGTCACACCCAAAGTAACACAGGTCACCCTGAGGGGGACAATGATGTCTGTAACAAATTTCATGGCAATCCCTTCAGTTGAGTTTTCACTCAAAATATTAAATTTCAACCTCACAAGCAAAGAAGACGCCTCTTAAGCCACAAGGTCCCCCAGTTGGGGAACCCCAACCCTCTCTACTGTATTCATTTTGGGTTTGTCATTTCCAAGCAGAGGCCTTAAAAAAGAGGCTGGGGCTTAACCTCTCAAGCATAAAAAGCCAATTTATGCCCATTTGTGTGTCTTAAAAGTATATTATGATGCATTGTCTGGAAACCATGAACATCTGCACCCAATATTTCTGAATCCACTGTGTAGATCTTTATATATTTCACTGGATATGTGAAAACCTTAACTTGCTGATGGCCCTAAATAAAACATCAGGGGATAACAGAGTTATTACCATTCATCCCCTGGACACAATGAATATCTGAACCAAATCTCATGGCAGTCTATCAAAAAGATTGAAACACAAAAGTATTAACTTTGTGGCGGCGCTAAAGGAAGAGTCCGACGATCCCCAAAGTCATTATGGTTTGCCCTCTGGGGATCATGAATGTTGAATGTAATTTGATTGCAGTCCATCCAATGGTTGTTGAGGTCTTTCCAAAGACAAAAACACAATTGGTTTGAAGACCAGTTGAAGAAAATACAAATCTTTTCAAATTCCTTATTTGTGTGGGATTAACAGATGGTCTGCATTGTTTGTTTCAGACACGGTTTCTTTGTTATAGAACAAGCTGGTTAGAAACACAGCATCAATATACGACAACAGCGTATATTAATGATAGATCAGCAGCAGTCTTGTTGTAAAAAATGAATATCGTGTGTTTTTCAACCAGGAAAGGTTTTAAGTTCAGCCATTTGATACGTTTTCTCTCCACACTGTAAATCGGCTCTTTGGTAGAATCTGCTGTGGCAGTGAAGCACATAACAGGCATACATAATATCTTGCAAGGGAACATACAGAGCTGGATCAATGCAGTATAGGAGCCTTGGGAGGAGCATTTGAAACCAAGTGTGGATTCCTCGGCCTCACTGTAGCACAAAGTGGCACCGATTCAGAGGGTCTATTCAGCTCATCTGCACAGAGCGACAAGGGCATGAAGCTGCTATGTTAAGGGACAAGAAGACAAGATTAAAATAAAACAGCAAGTCAGGGGATATAAAAGCTATGTGCAGAGGGCAAACAATGAGAAAATAACAAAACTGTCACCAAATGGGGACACATGCAGAAACAACATATAGAAGAGGCAATCATGCGCCTACAGTATTTGTAAATCGGCAATTCTTGTCGCTCGATTTCAAAATAACCAAGCCTAGAAATAGAAATCCCATAAGCTGGGTGTCATTCAGAATCACTGTCTGTCCTTGTATTGTTTGCTAGCAGCTACTTCTTTTATCACGGCTTGTTTGTCTGCTTCCTTTCTTGTCTTTTTTCGGACAAATTTGTTGACTGTAGTTCAGCAGTCTTTTGGAAAGTCTCAGTGAAACTGCTACATGGAAGGAAGGACAGCGCTGTGTATTGTCAAAATATTTGCCGGTGTCAGGACATGCTACCTTTTTAAATTACTCCAAAAATGAACAAATTTAAGCTGAGCCCTTGCAATCACAACAGAGTATTGTTACCTCCACCAAGGAGGTGATGTTTTCGGTGCAGTTTGTTTCTTTGTTTGTCAGCAGGATTACGGAAAAAAAAAACTACTTTTCATGAAACTTGGTGGAAGGGTGTAACATGGGCAGAGGAAGAACTCATTAAATTTTGGAGTGGACTCCGAATCACTGGGTGTAATGTACAAATTATTTTTCACATTGCGAGCTAGGTCTGTAACTCCGGTGTCTGTGGCAAAAAATGGACTGAATTCACCATGTGTGCTTACTTGTAAATAGAATAATGTGCGGTGGGGGGGGGTCGATTAGCTCAGTCGTAGAGCATGTACAAAGGCTCAGTCCTTGCCATAGCAGCCCAGGGTTCGAATCCGACCTGCAGCCCTTTGCGTCATGTCATTCCCCATCTCTCTCTCACTCAACATTCCTGTCACTCTTCAGCTGTCTTTATACAATAAACTTGAAAAGGCCAAAAAAATATCTAAAAATGTGCAGTGGCATACAACAAAACACAACACCCACCTCAAACATCACTGCAGAAACAACTTCTTGGCGCGGGAGTGCTGTTCTAATTTCATATGAAAATAGGTCTCGTGTGTTAGGCTTAATTAGCAAGTGAAACTCTAACTTTGTAGTACTTTACTTGAGTATTTTAATTCTATGCTACTCTATGCTTCTAATTCATTAAGTTTTACAGGGAAATATTGTTTTTATTGTACTTAACTAGATTTGGCAGCTGTAATCAGTAGTTGCTTTGCAGATGAAGATGTTACAAACCCATAATGAGCATGTACAATAAATTAGAGCAGCATTAATGATAATAATCCAATAGTATAATCAATAATAATGTAACACTGACAGAGCTGCAGGGTGAGTGTTTTTAAATTGTGGCATTGATGCTTTTACGTTCATCAAACCTAAATACTTCTTCCACTATTAATATCATTAAGCATTAAAAACTGCATTCTTCATCTTGGTCATAACTCATGTGTAAACCCTTCTGTGTGTGTCTAAAGCTTCTTCTCTGAGTTTGAAGCTCTGCAAAACTTCCCGGAGCAAATCTAAAATACGCAAATGGCCATTGTAAATCGGAGGGCAGTCCATTGTCCTATTTATTCTATTAATCGTGTCAGCAAACGGACAGAATCCAATCAGAGTTTGTTGGGTTTTTTTAGCTCAGTTGTGGAGGCAATTTGTGCATGAAGTGGATTTACTGGAACAATACCATATCTAATAATTCTATTATGCATTATATGGTACTCGGTGATAAATTTGACTATTTTCTTGGACGTACAGTAATCAGGATTCTGTGCAGAAATGTAGAACGCGTGGCTGCGAGACTCAAACAGCAGGAAACAATCACTTCATGTGTAAAAGGCACTTGTATGTCATTCCTGTAAATCAAAATCATTTTTCCCGGTGATTATATAAGTGGGCTGACATACTTATTTCACATAGCATAACATAGCAGAGTTATTTAGTGAAGATTGTCTGATGAAAAGACAGATCTTAAATTATGAAGCAGAGATGATGTGAAATGATTGGTCCATTATTCAAATTTGATAAGCAATCAATCATTTGAATCATTTATGTGCCAAAAATTCAGTTTCAAGTTTCATCTTCTCGAATGTGAATATTTTCTGGTTTTCTCAGTCTTTTCGATAGTAAATTAGATTTCTGAACATTTAGGCAAAACAAACAATACAAATATGTCAACTTCACGCTCTGAAAGTGTTGATTGGCATATCTTTTTTACGATTTTATACAGCAAACAATTTACTGATTAACCGAGAGAGTAGTCAGCAGATTAATTGCTATAAAAATGCCCAGATTTCTCAGTCTCTGCGTGCCAGTTGTCAAAGTAGATATTAGATGAAACAAACATTAATCACATGTACTTTCACTTCTCCAATCCGCCCTGTCATTTTGTTTTTTTATGCAAGAACACTTGTTACTCCTCAATTAGCAAGTAATATTCAAAGCTGCACTTACCGTTTGCTATTTCGGTTTTTAAAAAAAAAACACATTTAACCATATTGAAACAATTTGTAACTGTTGTGCGTTGATTATGTTTTTGAGGGGAGCTATTTAAATGAAAAACAACAGGTAGTCGGTAAAAGTAACAATCAATCTTCAAAGTGTTCAATCAACAAGTGACGTGCATGACTTACACCACACCATCATAATGCTAATGTTCTCCTTCTTGTTTAGGGAAGCTCTTACAATTAAAGTTTATGGAGCTGCAATAGTTTGTGCTTCTAAATTCTTCCTCGCTGAAAGTTTTAAATGGGATGTAATTGAGAAGACCATCTTTGCATGCAGACATAATTATAATATGCAAATGCTCCTCCTGTTTACGACAATACCCTCCATCCCCCTTGATGAGATGCGACCAGAAATCCCCGGGGCTGTGGAGACTTGGTTTAGGCGTCCAGTGGTGGAGACAGAGCTGACTCCAATGAACTCAGGCTGTCAATAATTATGCCGGCATCCCGACAAGAGTTGCACAAGGGCAGCTAGCAGTTCACTGCCTGCACCGTCTAATTGGCGTTTACATTTTCCTGACAAAGTCATGTCCAGGAAATATTCTTACAATGCACCAGTTCTGGCCAGTTGTTTTTCTAAGAGGACAGACTCAAACGTTATTTGTATTCCACCGCTGCTGTCAATGTCACATTCAAAATATGTTTGGCTTCGACTAACTTGTCCTGTAACTGTAATGCAGAGCTGCCACCAATACTTATTTATTATTATTTCAAACTGCTGATTCTTTTTTCGCAATAAAATATCATTAACTTGTAGAAATGTCGACAATATTCATACAGAACCTTAGCTTATGCATATTCATATAGCTTGTTTTGTTTGATCAGCAGTCCAACCTGCCATAGATGACATTAGAAAATCATGAAATATTTACATGTTTGCTATTTTAAATAACTCAAACTGTGGTGTCGCAGCGTCCTAGTGATCAAACTGAATACCATACTGTTCTTGTAACGTCCCTGGACTTTTTTTTTGCATGTCATTCCTCCTCCTACCATTCCCCTCTCCACTGTCTACCATTTAAATAAAGGCAAAATGCCCAAAATGTACTTAAACTTAAATATGACTAATATCTCTTTAAACTGATGAGACAAAACGTCTAAATGATAAATTGTAGGTTTGAAGTTTTTGCCTTTTTGGCTTCGTAAACACTCACTCGATTAATAATTTGGACCAAGAAAAGTCAAAACATTGTGAAAAATGGCCTGGCAGGTCCCCAAAACTCAAAATCAATCATCTTCAAATTGTTTATTTTGTCTGACCAACAGTCCAAAATCCAGTTTACAGTCACATAAAACAAGAAGGGCAGGTTTCCTCACAGATGCGAAGTTGAAATTACATTTCTGCATTTATGCTAAAAAAAAAAAAAAAAAAAGCTCCCTGAAAGTCCAACCCTTCATCCGAGCCAAACAGAGTTATGGTGGGCAGTTTTTCTGCCCAGGCTGCTACAGTTGCCATGAAGAACTGTTATGGAACAACTTGGAAACACGCTGACTAACAGGACTCTAGTGAAACTGGGTGGACCAATCCCACGCTCAGCGGATAAATATGATTACAGAAAAAACATCCACAATGAACCTACGACTGGTGACCTTTGCTCCATGAGGAAAGAAACAGTTTCAGTATACCAAGTCATACTAAAGAAACAATTAATCGGTTAGTCAGCAGATTCTGTGTACTGTCTAATCATTTCAGCTTTACTGTAATCTCGTATGAAGTCAGATTTTAATGGCCAGTGGTGGTTCTCACGAATAGATCATCTGAGCTGCCACGTAAAAGGAAGCTATTGTCACCACGTTATGATGTCAAGATTACATCAAGCGGGTCATATTTCATTCTGAGTCAGTGTAAGATGGCAGATAATAGCGTATTCCTGTACAGTTTAATGATGGTGGTTAACACTCGTGTGCGTACGTTATTCTCATAGAGATGATCATCTTATTTCAGTTATTTTAAACTGGGGTGTGTGTTTGCCTCGTGTGACAGTTCTCAGATTGATGAGGTACTCTTTGCCGCCTCGGATTTCTTCCTGTTATTTAATTCAGAGGCTATCCGGGAGAATTCATAGATGCCCTAATTGATATTTGAAAAAGCTGTTAAAGCAAATATTTTTCTCTTGGTTGTCGTAGTTTGCTAAAAGACGGACTTCTGATTTCATGGATTCACGGCATATTCTTCCAAGTTGTGAAGATGTTTTATCATCCTCACAGCTGTCTGCCCTGTTGGATGTGCAAACTGGATGCAATGTGTTAAGAATGCAGCAGGAAGGTGTTTCACAGTCAGAAATAGCACAAGCTGTTTGAGACGCCATCTTTCAGCTTCGACTTGATCCCTGCTGCATTGTTTATCATGCTCTTTTAGCTCTTTCTTTGATCAGCTGATCTCACAAGCATCTTGATTTTGTGCTCTTTTTAATAGATCTCCGCTGTGAATGTATGAACCATGTGATCATTTTTAAGAAGAGTTATACTTTTGTTCATGTTCAAGTACAAGCGCACGTTTACACTTCTGACCCTGAAAGAAAAAAGATATCGTCGTCTTTGTTTTTCCCCCTCCTGAGCATTTACCGCTCTCTGCTTTCTTTGTTCAGTATGTTAGCCTGTAAATTAATGTTTCTGTGTGTATTCTCCTGTGTTTATGTTTACTGTATGTGTGTGGGCGGCCGTGTGTTGTAATGCGCTCACATGGACATGCCACGTGAAGAACTGTGCTTCAATTTTTGGGGAGTATTGTCTCCTTGTGTAGTCAAGGATAACTTTTGATAATCATATTTGAATTTTTTTTCTCGGGATCATCTAAAGCCTGATCAGTTTTGGATCTTTTCTTTGTTGTGTTATACGCTGTGAAAAACGTCTAATTAATGTTTGTCGTAAGAACTTCCAGAGCAGCATAATGTCGCCCTTATTGATTATTTTTCCATTTGAAATGCCAGTAAATAGTAAAAAAATCCCCCAAAATATTCTATTTAGAAGGATGTAATAAAAATAATCCTCTCATTTGAGAAGCTGGAACCAAAAACTAGCATTTTCTCTTAATGTCTACTCAATTAACTGACTTAAACAATTTAACAATCATGAAAATTGTTGCTGAATAACTGGCTCGTTGTTTCAGCTCGAGTTGCCATCACCTTTTACCCAGTTTGGTCCAGTGTCAGAGGCAAGGGGACAAACACTACACAGCCAGATATTAAGTAGAAAAATTTACAACCTTTATTCAAGATAAACAATGCAGTTAAGGTCTGAATGGGCACCTCGAGACAAAGAAACATACTCAACTCCCACCGATACAGGAAGTAACCCCCCATAAACCCAAGAATACAGTATATGTCTGTAATAAATAAAACCTAAACACCCCCAGTACAAGCAGCACTGGCCAGAATACACATAATAATCAATAAGTAGGATTGCTCCAAACTAGAGGGACCTCTCACCTAAAGGAGGCATCAGACCCCCTGACAGTCACCACCAGAAGTCACAAACAGCAAACCCCCCCTTCCTTCCCGACTGCCACTGCCATAAAAAAGCAGCTTGTTACCTCACACAACCTCCAGCATTTAGATGAACTTTTTTTTTTTTTTTATTAATGCTTGTTTTCCCGCCCACTCTAATACACCTCTAATACATATGAGAGTCATCAAGCATTAATGTCCACAGGGAGAGCTATTTAGCTGTCAAATACATCTCTAACGTCTTTACTAAGCATCTTAAACAGAAGCAAAATGACTTTGTATTTGCACTTGTTCAATGCAGTTGTTAAATATAAATACATATATTAGGGAATGAATGATATTGTTTCTACAGTTTGCTGTCTTGCAAAATGATGTAGCCCCATGCAAAGCTTTTACTCCGACTAGTTTGAGAATAAAATGTATTTATTGTCCAAAAACAGGGCGTGCTCTGCTGTGCTGTGATGACTGACTAAAATTTGATCCGATCCTTCTCATGCTGCTCAGATCTCATGTTCAGGTTGTTTCTGCACTTCTGCAGGCTTTTTAAACCAGCCAGACATGTAGTAATTCAGCCTTTTGTAGCCAAAGGCAACAAATGTCAAAGGCAGCTCGATGGAGTTCAGGCTGTGGGATGGATCCAAATTTATCAAACTTAGCGTTTGTATAAAGCATACTGTTGACAGGTTCACTGTCAGGATGTCAGGTACACTCCTGGGTATCTTAGAGGTTTAAATCTTTAAATCAGAACAAACTGTCATGCTAATCTCACTATATAGAGAAGTAAATAGTGATGCTGACTTAAACTGGGATTAAAAACTTAAGTTTACTTGAACTAAAGCTCCCTAAATACTCAGGAGTATGCAGATATAGCTATATTTTCATGCATAAATGTATGTTTGTTTAGATATAACTGTTTGCATGTAAATGTGTGATTTATATTTGTGATCATTTAGCTTCTGAATATGTCAAAATGTTAATACAACTTATTATATCATAAGAAACACATGTGCCTAAGTAATCCGTCTAAGTAATCCCCCTGTGAAAGGCCGTGCCTCTGCATGACTAGGCACAAGAAACAAACCTAAACTCCAGTTCACCTTGTGTTCTCTCCTGTATATATCGATTTAGCGGCTGCCGCTAATATTAAGCAATAAAACAGAAATAGAAACGTGAGGCGGAGCTGCCCTTTCCCGTGAATTTCACTCAAGCCCATTCATACATCTGTTCACGTCCCTTTTCACCTCCCCGGCACCCATTACGATTGAAGCCTTGCTTTTCGGGCAGCTCAGCATCATCTTAATGTGATTCAAAGACCTACATTCTACACCAGAGTTGCCGTGGCAACAAAGTCCACCCCCCCCCCTCCCCTCCCTTTCCACGCTCACGCACACACACTCCCCCCCTCCCCGAGATGCTGAAAGATCAATAGAGTATCCTCGACGGTGTGGCAGGAAATGCTCCAGCACAGATGGTCCTCTGAGAAACCATGAGCTTTGTGGCCCAGTTAGCGTCTGAAAACTAACACAATCAGGCAAGGTCACTATTATATTGAAATTTAACAAACTTGGGAAACAATATTAGGTTAAAGCTGAACTAAAGATCACAGCACTGTTGAAATTCTCTCACCATGCAGCTCTCGCATAGTAGCCCATTTAACAGGAAGTATGATCTGCACTGCTGTAGCCTACTTTATTGTTCTAGCTTTCCCGGCGTCTTTTAAAAAAGGAAATCTTGGGAATTAATTTAGACAAGGCAAGCACACTGTGCTGCCAACAATAAAGGAGCGTTACTAAATAAATAAATTCTCTCTGGGGGTTTGGAAATTTTCTCACACAGTGTACCACCTAGTGTGTGTTTTTTCGCACATGGAAATGTTTTTTGTCATGTGCATTCTTTGTTGAATAAATTGCACCGGAGAAATGTTTTTCAATTTCAAAGAGTTGAGGTGGTTTTCTTTTAGATATGGAGGTTATAGCCAAGCCTGCAGCGTCAGAACAAAGAGGGAGGGGAGTGTAAACACAAAGCAAGAGAAGGTTTGGGTCCGGTGTCTGTTTCTGAAACGCAGTCAGATAGTCCATAGTAATACAAACGTCAGTGTTGAGTCAATTTGATCAACAACCTTTGAGAAACATTTCCCACTGGTTTGAACTTGTGCTTCAAGCTGTTCCACTTCCCTCAGAAAATGACATCAGACAAACACAGATTTTAATGAGAGCTCTGATTGGACAGCGGTATTTCATAGTTAACGAGGTACCCTGTTGTCTGTCAGGTAGTAGCCAGCCAGCAGTGTGAGTGTGAGTGTGTGTGAGTGTGTGTGGGTGTGTGTGTGTGTGCAAGAGACAGCAAATGGAAAAGCTACTGGGGATTTTGAGGTTGATGTAAAATGACAGAAATGCACTCCAAATTTCTACCTTCTCTCGCTATCTTGAACATACATACTGTAACAACTCTTATCGGTTTGTTTAGTTCGAGATGTGGGGGAGTCTTTGTGCAAAGCATATGAATGAGGCAGCTAAAGCTTGGTGGAGAGACGGAGGAAGAGGAGCTTGGCTCGTACTTTATTTCTGCGATGAAATTTAACATGTGGCATTTAAAATATTAGCTTTAAATACAGTTTTATTGTTGTTTTTTTTATATATATAATTCAGGGCTATTGGTACTGTGAGAAGTGGTTGCTTTTGCTTTGGGCCCAATGGAGGGACAAAATCTGTGGTGTTAAGGACGTCAGCATCACCTCGACATGGTGAAACCGAGATAAAGAGGCTTTAAAATTAGTCGTGACGAATTAAATGAAGGTTCAAAAACAGACTGCTTTGTGTGAAAGCTTTTCCTGTGCAAGTTAAAATAATTATAGTGGACCTCTAAAGAAAAAAAACAAAAAGAGGCACTGCTGTTGACTGACATATTGAATCTGACAGGGATCAGAGGTGTTACCCTCTGGGGTTGGATGGGTTGGTGGGCTATAAACCTAGAAAAGAGAAAGTCGGTTGTCATTTGCTTTACTCTATGATGCTAACAGGCTCTCTCATCAACAGCAAAGCTTAAGGCATTAGCAATCAGGACGGATGCCAGGAAGAGGGCAAAACCACTGACAATATGGCGTCAGCACATCTCCGTTTGTGTTCCACTGAGGTCTCTTATAGTTATTATAGCAAAGGATCACTTTTTATTCCTGTCACCACAGGCGTGTTCTCTCCGAGACTAAAATCAATACCTCTAAATGGGAATCAGAGAATCATCCTTGATGCCTCCATCGGGGGGACTCGAAAACAAGCCGTATTTCCCGCAGTATTCACCTTTACTTTTTGTTGCTGCGATTTACATGACAGGTTTCTGTCTAATTTTGCGGTACGTCTCCGAAAGCCCAGACAGAGCAGAGAGCATGAAAAGGTCAAAGAAATCCTTGAGCAGTGCTGACAAGTGCCCTTTTCTACCTTTAATTCTCCACGCTGATGTAGAATTTCAGAGCACCCTAGCCTTGTTATATGATGGAAATGTACACAGTATGTAGTTAGCTAATATAGGAAAACTGTCTTGTGATCATTCAAGAAATTATATGGTTCAGTAGCGATGCAGCCTGGTGGCACAAAAAAACATTCTATTATCTCCATTAAAAGGCTACAGAGACATGGGTTTCTGACAGTGTTGGTGCAGCCTTTCATCATCCCAGGTGCCATTATTTCAGAAAAGCTCTATTTCATTTTGTGATTGATACCTTGCTGGCAGTCTCAGCAATCTTGGTCAGACTCTGGAATTTTTGCAGCAGGGCCTCATAAAGGCTCAGATGTTGTTTATTCATTCAAAAATCTTTTTTTTTTTTTTTTGACTCTGCCTCGCTTATTTTCCTTTCCTTCTTTCTAACATGCAGGACCTGGAAACTGATCGACAATGGAGCGGCTGGTTGTGTGCGTGCTGCTGTGTGCAGCTCTGGTGAAGGGTTACAACTGCCCCGGCCGTTGCATCTGCCAGCACCTCTCCCCCACTCTGACTCTGCTCTGTGCTAAGACCGGTCTGTTGTTCGTGCCCCCCACCATCGACCGCAAGACCGTCGAGCTGCGTCTCACCGACAACTTCATCACCATCATCCGCAGGAAAGACTTTTTCAACATGACTAGTTTGGTCCACCTCACCCTGTCACGTAACACCATCAGCCAGATCACCCCCCACGCTTTTGTTGGCCTGCGATCCCTGCGGGCGCTCCACATGGATGGAAACCGCCTCAGCGTGATAAAGCCAGACCACTTTAAAGGCCTCATCAACCTGAGACACCTCATCCTCGGAAACAACCAGATCCACCAGGTGGACCCTACCTCCTTTGATGAGTTTGTTTCCACTATAGAGGACTTGGATCTGTCCAATAACAACCTGCGCAGCCTTCCCTGGGAAGCGATAGCCAGAATGACCAACATTAACACGCTCACGCTGGACCACAACCTGATTGACCACATCGGAGCAGGGACTTTCACGCTGCTCACCAAGCTGGTCCGCCTGGACATGACGTCCAACAGGCTGCAGAAGCTGCCACCAGACAGTCTGTTCCAGCATGCGCAGGTCCTGTCTGATGCCAAGGGCTCCAGCTCCTCTACTTTAGCTGTGAGCTTTGGTGGAAACCCTCTTCACTGTAACTGTGAGCTGTTGTGGCTCCGCAGGCTGACTAGGGAGGATGATTTGGAGACCTGTGCCTCGCCAGAGCACCTCATGGACAAGTATTTCTGGTCCATCCAAGAAGAGGAGTTTATCTGTGAGCCTCCACTGATCACCAAACATCTTTCCACTAAACCCTTTGTGATGGAAGGTCAGGGTGTGACTCTTAAATGCAAAGCCGTAGGTGATCCAGACCCAGATATTCATTGGCGGTCACCAGATGGCAAGCTGGTGCATAATAACTCCCGCACCATCTTGTATGATAATGGCACCCTTGATATTCTCATCACCACGCTGAAGGACAGCGGGGCATTTAATTGTGTGGCGTCCAATGCCGCAGGCATCGCCACAGCTGCTGTTGAGATCAACATGATCCCCTTACCCTTGTTTGTTAACAACACAGGCCACATGCGCGAGGACCCCGGCCTCTCAGACATCACCACCTCCACCAAATCTGGCAATGACACGAAGGGCTACGACAAGCAGGACAGGAGGGTGATGGTCACCGAGCTGACCTCCTCCTCCGCAGTGATCCGTTGGCCATCTGAGCGCCACATTCCCGGCATAAGGATGTACCAGATACAGTACAACAGCACGGCGGATGATACTTTGGTGTACAGGTAAGCTATGGCAGAGGGGGTATCTGGATGGAGTGGTGGGGGGGCATTAGAGCGGGGACATGAGGAAAGGTGAGACATCTGGAGTTGCCATCTGCTGAATGACACAGTGGTACATAAAGGCAGATTGACAGATCCCAAAGATGCAAAATAATTAAGTACATCCAAAAATAAGCAGAACCCCTATAGAGTACTCTAGGGGATAGACTGAGGAAGAATATTTTTCCATAAATTAAAATCCTCTGTCATATGCTTAAAATGTACAGTGAAGAATTTTCAGTCTCTAAATAGACTGTGGCATCGAGTGCCTAAAAGACCTTTCAGCATCATTAAAACATAATATGACAATAAACAATATCATGAGGGCCAACTACTTCACTGCATGTAACTGTTTGTATCATTAGGAAGTGTCTGCAATAATTGGTTGAAACACACAGTGTGATTAGATGTGGTTATCTAATGATGACCGTTTGGTTGCGGTGGTGGAAGAAGTATTGAGATCCTTTACTACAAATAGCAATAATACAACATAGAAATACTACTTCACGAGCAGACATATCTAAAGTGTCAGCATCAAAAGTCAAAGTACTTGTTCCACAGAAAAATGAGTGATATTTGACACCGGCCAATGTGTATTAATGTGTAAGCAGCATTTCACTGTTGTAGCTGTTTGAGGTGGAGCGAGTTTTTAATTACTACATTTACAGCTACTTTAGTCCAATCTGCGGGTCAGGGCATTTTCAAAGGGTGACAAAATAAATTTGAGGAGTTGTGAAATGATTAATGGGAGAGAAAAGGTCAAAAAAAAAAAAAAAAAAAAAAGTTCTTCAAGGATGTTTTGGTTTTTCAGACTTTTATAATGTTTTTTTTTTTTATATACTTGATAATTTAACCTTTTTGGGCCTTCATCATATTTGGAATGTAAAAAAATAAATCTAATAAATAAGAAGTGACCACAGCTGTCAGATTAAATGCAAACACAAGCAGAAAAATAAAGTGGGAATAATGGAAAAAGTCCCTCAAAAGTACTTGAGTAAATGTAACTTAAAAGTAAAATCACTCATTATCCAAAATATTTCCTTTCAGGTTCAGTTCTGTTTTTATATTTTATCATTATTTCTAAAGCATTAACATGCCCAGTTGCAGTCGTATTATATTATATGTTTATATAATCATATTTTATCATATCACAACAATTGCAAAAAAGAATACTGCACAGTCCATGTACTGTTTAAGTTTATGTTGGGGTGTAAGTGTGATATAAAAAATGTAGACAAAAGTGCTGAATGAGCTCGCTCTTTTTTAAAATAGTGAGTAAAACATTTGCAAACCTTATTAATATACAGCGTTGAATATGAGAATAAGTTTGATGAGGTCCTTATGCAGTGTGTGATGCACGTGAGCTGAATCTGGTATAAGTATTTCAGGATTTATGTATTCATGGAGCGAGTTAATAATAGTGGTCGACTTCCTTTTTCTTTTCTTTTTTTAAGGTTTTAACACATATAATGAGTCGCTCTCCTGTATAATTTTCTCATCCAGTTTAGGCATGGAGCTGAGTGTTGTTTTGTCTTTAGGTGGTACATTATTACCTACAAATGATAACCATCAAAGCCCCCCTTTAGGGAAAAGGAACAAGCTTCTAATTATATTAACGCCAATGTTGACCTGAAGACAATGCCTTTCTCCATTGTATTTAGACTCGTGTAATCTTGCCGATGCCAGCAAAATGTGACCTTAGGTATTCACACATCAAAACTGCCTTCACGTCATGCGTCACTTGTCCTCCAGCCTGCAGCTGTTGTGGCGAATTCTTTAGACAGTGAGCCTCCTCCGCCTTGTTTATCACCTTGCGGTTTACCCTTGCTGTCACTTCATACACAAACCCGGCAGAGCAACTTCTCATTGCTGTTTCATAATATAGCATATTCTCTCATAAGTCAACTTTAATGAAGTGATGCGCTTTTTATGTCGGTCTAGCAGAATGAGTGATATTTAATGTGAGCGCTGCGATAGGTTTTTGTTGTGTGGAACTGACACCTTTGTGTGATTTAATACACCTTATGCAAATCAGTAAATGTGGGCGTTGTAATCCAGATGATTAATCATCTACATCTTCACCACTGCACTATGTTTCTTTTCTCCGCAGAATGATCCCATCTACCAGCAAGAACTTCTTAATCAATGATCTGGCCGCAGGGCGGGAGTATGACCTTTGCGTGCTGGCGGTTTATGACGACGGCATCACATCATTAACGGCCACACGTGTGGTTGGCTGCGTGCAGTTCAACACGGCCAGTGAGGTCAGCCAGTGCCGATTCATGCACAGCCAGTTCCTGGGAGGCACTATGATCATCATTATTGGTGGTATAATTGTTGCTTCGGTGCTGGTTTTTATTATCATCCTGATGATCCGTTACAAGGCCTACAGCAGCCCAGAGGACAGCAAGACCAAGGTCAGCTCCAGCATGCACTCCCAGACCAATGGTAGCCAGCAGCGGCTCCAGCGCTCCACCTCCAAGCAGCCCTCTGATGAGGGCCAGCGTGAAGGCCAGGCACCCAAAGAGTGCATGGCGCTGGTGCTTAGGGTGGACAATGAGAAGAGGGAGGATCCAGCATCCACCACTGCCATCCTGGAAGTAGAGCTGCCTCCCCTGACTGTAGACAAGATGAAGCGAAGAACCAGCCTAGATGCGCAGCGCTCTGGCCCCCCATCCGAGGACACGCAAACGGACAGTAGCCTGACAGGCTCAACCATGTCCCTGTGTCTCATAGGCCCCAATGCTGGCACCAAGGAAGCTCCCAGGCTCAAGGACAAGAAAAGTGCTCTGGCCAACATGGGATTGCTCCCTAATGAGCTGGCACGAACTAGGCACAGATTCTCTTTTGACGGAGGGGATTACTCCATTTTTCAGAGTCATAGTTACCCACGCAGAGCGAGGACGAGGTGGCACAAGTCCACCAACCAGCTCAACATGGAATCGTCATCGCCGCTCGCCAACAGGAGAGTTACGTTCAGCAGCACTGAGTGGATGCTTGAGAGCACAGTCTGAGGGAAGAGCAGTGTAGCCGGGGGGAAAGAATAAAAAAAAATACGGCTCAGCCACACACAAACATACACATGTAAAAACACAAATATGTCTACATGCCATATAACACACACCTCTCTCTTGCGCACAGCAAACGATAAACACACACACACACACACACATTTACTTACACATGCAAACTTTCTGTGAGTTGCTGGAGAAGAACGCAGTCTCCCTCTTCATCCTGCCTCCCCATCATACTCCCAGAGAGGTTTGTTGGCCATGTCCTTTCTTTATGCAGCAGTGCCTTATTCTAAAAAAAATGTACGAATGGAGGATGCTGCTCACTGTAGTCATAAACCTTCCTCTCTATCATTGCCTCCTGCCCTGATAATGGGAAGCATTGCGTTGGATTTTTAATTTTCTCATTTTTCTGTGACATGCCAAGGGAGTATGGTGTTTGGATGTGACTGTTTAATTGTTTTAAAAAAAAGAAGAAGAAAATGAGAAAAAAAAAACAAACAAAAAAAAAACTTCATCATAACTGTAAAGTGAAACAGCCAGGTATCCTGTTATGTCAATCATGTTTTGGGTTCTTTCAACAAAAAAAAAAAAAACGAGAACAAAAAAAAAAAAAAAAAACTTTTGCACAGAAGACACGAGATACAAGGACAAGTATCACCACCAGTCTATACAATAATAATTAATTAAAAAAAAGAAGAGGATTTTACACATGCCGATTTCTAATGTTAGCATAGAGAGGATGGACCTGGAAACCATGCGCGGATTCCTCTTTGATGGTCGGACTGTATGATGTTAAATAGGTATTGTTCCAGATGTGACTGTATATTAATCGGTACTGTATCTGGCTGGTCTAGATAAAAAGACAACAAACAAAAAAGACATATATAAGTATATTAAAACATTGGTGTATGTGTACTAACTATGTAAGTAAGTAAGTCATATGTTACATGACTTTTTACAAAGCATTTGGGTGTTGGCTGCAAGTTTTTACATTAAAAACCTGTGTCATCACACCTCTCCCTATTTAGTATGTCAAAGTTTGGACCATTTATCCCCTCATGAAGGGTATTAAATTTTTTTGTGTGGGTTAACTGTATCTGTGGCGTTTTCTTCTTGTGCTTTAGGAGCATCTGTGTGTGTGTGTGTGTGTGTGTGTGTGTGTGTGTGTGTGTGTGTCCACTGCAGGAAGAGCCACACAAATTGAGATGATAAATATTTGATTTCCTGAGTACTATTTATAAGACTTCTGTGAAAGCTGCACGCCGTGCATGGAGCAGAGTGGGTTGGTAGTGTGTAGGACGGCGGATTGATGTGATAACTGGACGTGACGCTGAATTCAAAAGCATCCAGCTGTTATTAATAATGATGTAAGGTCTGTTGGTCCCACTAGGGGGGGACAAAGTGCTGTAAAGTGCAGAATAGATGGCAGACATGCAGCGGTGAGGCACACTTAAATGACAGTTATTAGCAGAAACCCTGCGTAGCATCCTGCATTTAAGGTTTCTGCTTCTTCTCAAGCAGACTGAAGGCTTTGATTTAAAACTCATTTATTTAGCACTTAAACGGGTAATAAATGCTTTATTACACATTATACTGTGGTTGTAAGCAGAGATAAGGACATTATAGAGGATATATATGTATTTGTGCAGCAACATGACACAGCTGTGACCATATTTAATGATATTTAAATACACACCTGAGCAAATGTGCTTAAAAATAAACATTTATCAACCATTTATACACATGAAACAAATCACTCACAGCATGTTTAAACCAGTTTTGAGCTTTCAGGCATATCTCCTGGCCTTCATCGGCAGATTGTGTTTGCCCAGTTGTCAAGGCAAGTGAGGAAGACATGTTGGTAAATAAATAAACACTTCCCTGATAAATATGTGAAGACGTTCATTAACTGTTTATACAACAGTTGCAGGTGCTTTGTAAGAGGAGTCACAGTAAAAATGTACCCATATCTGCTTACAAATATTATAATGTCTCATGAACCATTATGTACTGTGTATAAATGCTTAACGCAGGTTATTACTGACAGTAGGAAAAGATGTGATCAGGGTGGTGGAGGGATATTTGTTTCCTGCTACAGAAACCACCCTCTCCTTCTCATTACAGCTACTTAGGACATGCTGAGATGAAACAGAGCTGCCCGGACAGCAAAGAGATAAAACATGGAAGGAGAGAGAGAGAAAGAAAGAGAGAGATAAGTCACACTGGAACATTTCAATCCTCTCAAATCTCCTATTTGCAATCTCAGTGACGAAGAGGATTGAGTCTAAGAACGGGGTCATCCCTTCCTTTTTCCCCCCCTCATCACACTTAGCCAGTTTCCATCTGAAAACATTCACATTTTACATAACCTGAATTGTTTTTTTTCCAGCTCGTATGTCAGGGTTTAAATGCTCAGCTGTCAATTTGGTGGTGGTGCACAGACTTTTCAACCCTTATCTATGTCCTCATTAACTACTGATGTTTTCCAGTCTGGAGATGTTGCTGCTGACCATTTCTCACAGCGGGAGAAGTGTTTCTGTCTTCTTCGATCCTTAACCATTATTCAACACAAAATCTGCTTAGGCAGGAGCAGGCTGAGACTTCACCCAGTATTCAAAATTGGCCAGGGCAGCCAAACTAGCTAACACAGGGAGTAGAGCGAAGCGTGTTGTGTCTCATCAGCAGTTCTGAGTGACTGGGGGAAAAATGTGCCCAGACTTGGTGAGGCTGAGGTTTATTCCGCAGAAGATCCCATTATATGTTTAATGCATAGTAATGCACACTTGAAAAGTCCAATTTGAACATAGTTCAATGCGTATGAGGCTTCCATGCCAACCATGCTGTCTGCTTCCGACTGTGTCAGACGCTGATGCAAAATTTCGGCCTGTTTTTTTTTCTGTGATTGGTTGATGTTATCATACTTAAATATGACCCCTGCAGAGAGCTGCAAACTCACCTCATGTTTCCGTCTCAAATGGAGCCTTTAGTTTCACATTTAAATGGAAATATCGTGTCTCCTAAAACATCAAACATACAGCGGTTACTGTGCAGTGAAATGCTCCGACTGTAGCAAACTATTCAAAATGTAAATTAGGACGACCTGGGCATGAGTAAAAAGCCTAAATGATGTTTGGCAGGTAACTTTTACCATGTTAACTTAGTCTAGTTTGTTAGCATACTAGCAATTAACTAACTAGATACAACTATGCAACTTTCCCAGTGTAAAGTTTATGTTTAAATATGAATTGGGGCATTATTGAATGCTAACTTTTGGCGAAATTAAGATAAATTTGCAGACACAAATTGATAAAGTAGAGTAAAATAACACCTGAAGGTGTATTTTGGGGATTTTTCTTCCCCTAGTCTAAAAGAAGATGTATTATGGAAGCAAAACAGCCCAAACTCTCAAAATTGACCAATGCCTGAAAAAAAAAGAGATTTTTGCCTGTAGTTATTTGGCCCTCAGGATGTATTATAATTCATGAATTACAATGAGTCCTGAAGGCGGCATGAATGTCTGGACTAAATTTAATGGCAATCCATCCAATATTTTGTTGACCTTATAATCAAGAATCACATGCAAAGCACAAAAATGGCGGCGCTAGAGGAAAAGTCAGAAGATCACCAAAGCAAAAAAATGTCATGAGCAAAATATTCTGCCTGTCCATCCGCCACATTGTTGAGATGTTTCAGTCAGGACCAAGCTCATAGTATGTCTGATAATCACTCCGTTAATTGTGGAAACTTGCAGCGACTTGCAGTGAAAGATGTTAGCAAAGAGTCTTGCCCTGCAAAGCGGAGCAGCTTCAGTAGGAGCTGCACTTTTCATTATTTAAAACAGGGCAACAACAAAAATTCTATTTATAATTAATTCATGATTTATATTATATTATTAAGTTGTCTTGAGTTGATATATTCAGCTGAAACACACTCTGGATTTCGCACTCTCACCAAATGCTTATTAACCTTGACAATATGTCTAAAAAAGCTCCGTCGATACTGATTTGACCAGCCCAATTTCGTTTGCTTTTTTCCATTTCCAAGATTTGGGCAGTTGCAGCCAAGCTCAACTCAACCCACTCTCTGCTGCTTAGAGAAAACACTTAGCCTGTTGACACAGACTCAGCAAAGTGCTTCGGGCTTTTCCAGTACAAACACACACACACACACACACACACACGCTTTCAAAACGGTTTACC
The DNA here is from genome assembly GCA_028641955.1 of Protonibea diacanthus. Taxonomy (NCBI): domain Eukaryota; kingdom Metazoa; phylum Chordata; class Actinopteri; family Sciaenidae; genus Protonibea; species Protonibea diacanthus. Next base: position 8,194,296 of record CM053982.1, on the reverse strand, counting down.
AACACTTTCTTCAGCATCAGATTATCTAAAAATACCCTGATGGCTCACGCCTACTACTTGTTAGCAGGTTTATTTAGACTTTGTCTGTTTGAAAAATGTTGAATACGAATGTAGTCTGACAGGTGTGATGGGAAGGAACTGACCAGCAGCACCAGATCATGATGTTAATACGGCTTGATGAAGAGCACTGTTTACGAGGGCGTCGTGTTAAACTTTTATGTTCAGGGCTATTTTTGATGTTATTGGATCTTTTTCTCGGGCATTAAATTCACATTACCTCAGCAAAAAGAGCTCCTGGGCAATGGAAACCTGCAGCTCCTCGGTGCAGAGCTTGAACCACTGAGTGCTCTTTGACTGGAGCAGTCAAAGAGCACTTCAGCAAATCACTAAAGTAATTCACTTTGATCATGAATAGCAGCTTATTAAGGCATATCTCCTGCATCATAATAAGACTGAGTGTTCAAACTGGGACAGGGCTGCGGCACGGTCTTTGATCCCCAACGCTCACCGGTGAGGAAGCTGCCTTCTGTGCTTTTCTTTACAAACAGCCTGACAAATCCCCCCCCCCCCAAAAAAATAGAATCACAAAACCTCAAATCAGAAATGGATTTTCTTTTTCTCCTCACGCTGGAGGTTATTTCCAAGTATTAAAGTATGAATTATTAACTCACTTATCTAGATTTGCACTGCTACCTCATTACATTGCTGTATTTGGCTTCAAACATGTGTGAGTGTTATCTAAACAGACAGGAGGAAAACTGTCTCACATTTATACTCCGCATATTTAGTCATCAAATGAAATGTCAGCTCTGTGACACATAATAAAACATATTAAACTATTTATGCTAATAGATAAGGCTGACAATGTGCCATACATTTAGTTTATATGTCACCCGGTGCAGCAGTGTGACTCATTGTTATTTTTCTTTTTTTTAAAGATATTATTGTATAGAGACAGCTGAAAAGTGAAATGTGGGGAGAGAGAGAGAGAGATGGGGAATGACATGCGGGGAAAGAGCCACAGGTCGGATTCAAACCCAGGGCTGCCGCGGCAAGGACTGATCCTTTGTACATGGGGCGGCTGCTCTATCAACTGAGCTAAACGACACCCTGACTCATTGATGTTTTTAATCAACAGAGGTGACCATGGCACTGAGTAATAAAGAACGGTGTGGAAATTAATTTCAACAAACAAAGTAGAAACAAGAAGCACCAGGATTATTAATGTTTTCTTTGATCTTATTAAACCACAGCAGCCCACAACATGTCACAGTAACTGGTTTAATTGCATACCCCAACCTTTAAAGTCCCTGTGAGCTCAAAACTGAAGTGCTTTATCACGTGTCACGTATACATCAGTATCTGGAATCCGACTTTTTTTTGTCATCTTTGAGGTGTTTTATTTCAGTTTTCCTTATAAATGATAGAAAGTTGCTGATGACTCATCCTGCACTCGGGGGCGTATACTCATTTTGCATCCAACGACGCCTGTGAGCGATTCTCAGGGCTGCAACATGCATCTATGGCCTCACTGATTGCTGTAAAAGCACAACTTGATGGCTTCATTCGCTGATTTTGGTGAAACTGAATCAGAATTTGCTGGTTTTCTCTCTGATGTCCTCTCATCGACTGCAAAGCTTCAACACTCAACATGTGGTTCAGTTTCCTGATGGATGGTTAACAGGCAGCAGGACTGGGCTCAGCAGCCGGACCATGTTGGAGCAACAGATTGAGACTTTCCTAATGGAAAGATTCCTAAGTAGCGAACTGCTAACTGGTGTTAGCTCGGTCAGCTGTGTCTCAGCCTCAGCCCCGGGATGCCAGGAGTCAAACCTGGCAATATAGGTCAAATATGTGGAAGCAAATGGCACTCTGCTTTCTGCACGGTGACTTTAAAAGCTTTGATTTGATTTGTTGAAGAAAAATACAGAATATCTATATTAATATCTTTTAAAGTATATTCCATCAAACAACGAAAATGTTTAAAAACAGTAAAATAGATGTTTATTTTTCACCCTGACAACGTGCTGCGTACAAATATTAAAATTTAAAAAACTAAAAAAAAATACTTCAATAAAAGCAAACAGACATTCTGTCATAACAGGTGTAGGAAATTGTATAATTCATCATTACTTCTTAAATAAAATTCACTAAAGGTCTAGGTCTCCTTGTGAGGCGGACCGTCTGAGATGTGAGTCAATGATCAAATCAATGAGCCTGCAGCCGACAGAATTCTACATGAGGCTCGTGGTGGATGCCCCACCGTCCCTCTTCATGCTGCCTGTACTGCTGTGCAGCAGGCTTCAAGCCTCTGCCGAGGTGGATGAGGTTTTGCTGAAGAGAACGCCCACAGAGAGTACCAACGGTACAGGCTTGTTGATGTCGAACAAAGTACAATAGAGAACGGCTGTGCAGAGAGAAGCCCTCTGTGAAGTTAAGGCGAACAAAGGAATCGGCTGTAGTTTTCCTGGCCTTTGCATGAGCTGCTGGTCTGATCACGTCTCAGTCTCCAGAAGTCGAGCTCTCGTCACCTGCTGCTTTCCAGTTTTTCCTCCTCTTCTTTTTTGAGTTTGGCCCTGAATCTGAGTCTTTGTGGGAGTCCTGTTTTCGTTTTTTACGACTGTGAGTCCGTCTTTCTCTTTCTTCTTCATCATTACTGTCCCCTGAGCTGCTGTCCTCATCTCTCCCTCTGCTTTTTGCAGTTTTTTTGTTTTTATGTCGACTTTTAGTCCTTTTTCTCCTCTGCTTGTCTTTGGTGGCACTGCTGTCATCACTGCTGCTCGAGGAAACCGCTCTTTTACGCTTTCCCTCCTCCTCTTTCTTCTTCTTTTTCTTTTTTTTCTTTCGAGAGGATTTTTTTGAACGTTTCGATAAGCTTGCTTCTGTGTCAGATTTGGACTTTTTCATTTTGTGGCGGCCGACCTTCTTTGTGGAGCTGCTTTTTTCACTGAAGAAAAAACAAAATGAACAAATCAAATGTAGGCTGGAGACAGCATGGTGTGATTTTCCATCTGACATAATGTCTTAAAGGGAAAAATTCATCAGTTTACTTGACATAAGGAGAAATATTCAAGTAGTGAAAACATCTTTATAATCTCATCTGGGGCTCTGGAGGAGTTCGCTAAAGTAAAAAAAGAAAAAACCCATGATGATATCAGGGTTATCTCAGCTTCAGCTTGGAAAGCTCATTTTAATGTTATCTTGCATTTTTTAAAACTAAAATTCAACTTGGCTCTTCTCTTATTAGTTACTTCCACTATCATTGTTCATGAATGATTTAAAATTGCAGGGTAGGGCCATGAACCTTTATCAGCTTCTGATTGGGGCCATGCCCAAAAAAGTTGGAGAAATACTTGTTATGGGAGGTGTTGTATCAAGATTTTTTGGAGCAGTATTCTGAGGATTAAAAGCCAGGATATCTCGACCTCTATGATGTGAATTCTGACAATATTTTTTCAAAGTCTTTCTCTTGCGTTACTCCCAACTTTATGGAAGTACAGTGCTGAATCTAATCTCTTGCTTATTTGGTGTATTTTTGCTTACCTGTCACTTTCAAACTCCTCCGGATAAAGCTCCTTGAAGCCACTATGTCCCCACCTGTGATGTAAACAATGAGATGAAGATGTGAATTTGTCATTCTTGTCACGCTCCTCTACATTTACAGTACATTATAATGTAAATAAATGAGCACTGTCTCTGATGAGGAAAAAAATAGGATGAAGAATTTAGATGAAGATTTAGTCATGTACTGCACCTGTCGGGATCATTGGATTCAAAGTCATAGAGTTTCCGTGTCCAGTAACGAGCCTCTCTGTCGTCGTGTTCTGAGACTCGCTCTCTGGGTTGATCTGGCACTCGATCACAGTGCATCTGGCCCCTGGAAAACAAACATCATCATTAAATCAAACAGCGACATACAGGAACAGCGCTGTACACTGAGAGCTACATTATGAAACATAGTCCCAAATTAACTTTGGTGTCACTGTGGTGTTCAGGTAGCTCAGATTAAACTGGGACATTCACTGTTCCTACCTCACACTCTCTGTACCGGACAAATGTTTGTGGTGGGACATTTGGACCTGCCAGCCTCGCATTTTCCACATCTCCATCTCCTCCTGGATCTGCGGTGGGTCAATATGAGTAAGTTGAGTACATTAAAGGCTGCCCGGACATACACATACACACACCAACAACTTCTTTAGAATTCACCAAAAACATTCAGGTTTACAGGATTTTTACAAAAGTTAAACACATTTCTCAAGCCTTCAAATCACAAATCATGTTTGTGAAACATTCAGTTTTTAAACATGCCCACTGCTGCTAAATATCAGTTTTATTATCAAATCCTCATAACAATGATATTTGTAATCAGAGTCTGAAACTGGATCAGCAGCAGCAGAAAAAGCTTGGGTCAAAAACACAAACAATTTCTATTCTCTGAGTTCTCTTCTGGAGAGAAAATCATCAGCTATTTTAATAACTTTGAATGAATTAAGTCTGTTTTAAGGATAAATGTAAAACGTTACTCGTTTCCAGCCTCTCAGATGTGAGGATTTGGTGCATTTCTTTGTCTTATACATTTTACAATCACTTCTGACATTTTATAGACCAAAATAACTAAATAACATTTAGTTGCAGTTCTGCACCTACAAGTGTTAAGGGTCAAAATCAGAGTAAGGATGCACCGGTTCTAGATTTTGATGATACAATTATAGAATGAGGACAAATCTCTGTTTCATTCATTCATTATAATGCATTAATGTTTCCATCACTATATAGGTTTTATGTTGCCATTTTAGTCAACAGTTGGTTTTATTATTCCCTTGAGGGGATTACATGTTGTTCAGGTGAGAGTTAAATTTATAAAACAGTGCAATACAGCTTTTCTGGCTTTGTTGCCATTGGTTTAGCACTCTTAAAACACCACTACTTTGGGTGGTTGTAATTGGAAGTGAAACACTTGGTGCAGCTGAGGCTTTACAGTTACAACACCATGAGTTTATAATCTCTGGTTAACAGTATAATCAGTTCATCGCTGCATCCTTAAATCAGCCAATGTGTACGGTTGTGTTCAGGGTATCAAATAGCAAGATTATACTTAGGGGAAGTAAGGTTTTCCTGTTTTACGGTCAATGGAGTGAAACAATACACAATGCAGTTTCCAGTTTATTTAATCACCTTTCTTTTTTAATCAGTGAGGGACAACAGCCTCCAGAATGACCATCAAATACCCTTCATGAGGGCAGGATTTGTTGCAGGGTGGTTATATTACTTAATCTTAGGTAGGAGTACTTCATAAGCTTGCACACTGAGCATGTTTCCCACATGCACTCAAACGCACCTTGTTGTGGGCATCTGTATGGCGGATCACATTCCTCAGCAGCGTCTTCCCCAGCGGCTGCTTCGCCATGACGACCACTGACATGAGGCAAATGTAAGTGAGACACATGGTTCATTAAAATAATGTGAGAGATAAGTGCAAAAACACACGACAGCTGTAATTACTCTGTTACATGGGCATCACATAAGTTAGCCTAAGTTAGCTCGCTGGCTAACACTGCTCGATATTCAGATACAAGAATATACAGTTTGAAAACTACTCCTCGTGTGTTGTTACATTAAAATACTACTACCACACTCAAACCATAGTAAATATATACGAACTATACCTTTTATGAGACGAGAAGTGTTCAAGAAGGACAAAACACAGCTCACAGTCTCTACCGGTACTTCCGCTTTACGTTGCGGCACATTTACGTCACTGAACGTTGGAAAACAACTTGAACTGTGATTGGTCCAATGCTCCGTCAATCATCGTGGTGGTAGAAACCGTTCTAACGGTTGGATATTCAACACTTTAAATTTAGCGTTACTTATACGTTGTTTTTGAAATATTAATCTTTAAAACGTTACAATAACTCTTAATAAAGACACGACACAACCTCACCACAATCTAGTTGTTATAAATATTACAAACAAATAGGGTACTATCTCAAGGAACTTATAAAAGTGACGTTAAATGAATGCCAGTACTGGTGGTCCAACTGAGAGTCAACCCGGAGTCAACACTAGTTCAGCATAGCTGGGCCTACAAATCGAGAAAATAAACAAGTGATTGATGAAGAAAGAAAGAAAGAAAGAAAGAAAGAAAGAAAGAAAGAAAAAAGACTTTCCTAAAGGACTAAACCAAGGCAGACCAAAATACACCGGACGACACCATCATCCGGCTACATGTGTAAGTAGCTGTCTATGATCTTGCTAACAAGTTAGCTGTAGCAACTTGAATTTGTTTAAAGGTGATCCAGTGTGTAAGATTTAGGAGTATCTTTTCATTTGTGTTTAATCACCTGATAATAAGAATTGCTGTGTTTTTGTTATCTTAAAATGAGCCCTTTATATCTACAGCAAGGGCAGGTCCTCTTCCCCGGAGTCTGCCATGTTGAACCACCATTTTTCTACAGCAGCCCAGAACAGACAAACCAAACACTGGCTTTTGCTTTTTATGTGAATTTCATATCCAGAGTTTTTCCTACATGCTTGGAAGGAGAGGGTGAAGCGTAGCAGAGTATTCATTTGGTTGCAATCTGCAACTTCATTGCTAGGTGCCACTAAATCCTACACACTGGACCTTTTAAAGTGTGGAAATACTACAAGTTAATACTACAAGTAAAAATGGTGTTAAATTTAAATAAGTTTAAATTTTAAATAAGTAATAATTTTAATTATTGCTTAATGCCCCCTTTTTATTATTATTATTTATTTTATGACTTTAATGTTGCAGTTAGTGAATGTGGGACTAATTTAATCACAGTATCTTATTAATCCCCTGTGGAAATCAATAACATTGTATTGATATAATTAATTTATTCTTGGATTATATTTTGTCATATTAATCTGAACCTGGAAAGTAAGTAGTAATTATTAAAATTATGTAGTGGAGTAAAAAGTATAATATTTGCCTCTGAACTGTAGTGGAACAAAAAAAAGTATATATTCAAGCACTGTACTACTAAAGTTTTTTTTTCACTTGAGTTAATGGACTTAGATTAACCATTACTTTCCACCACTGGAAGAACTTCTCCAGTGAGATGTGTCAGTTGTAGTTTGTACATGTGTCACTTACACAAAATAGGCTGCATATAAATGTACTGTCAGTAAATACAAAATTACTGACAAGCTAGTCACGATCTAGGCTAGCTGTTTCCCCCTCAATAAAAAAATAATATAACTACAATCTAATAAAAGATTGCATAATAACACAAGTTTACAAAAATATGCTACATTTTCTCCCTGCTTGCTTTGTTTGTGCTAAACTAGGCTAGATATATCCTGGCATGATTTGTATCTGGCCCATTTAAAAACAAGCTACAACCCAGTTTCACTAATGTACAGTCCTCAGAGGCTCCTACACACAGCAGACCCATAGCTGCATGATCAGCCATCCTGGTTGTGATGATCCACAGGACTTATAAATGATGTAAAACAGTTCTGGTAAGACATTCATATACATTCATGTTGAGAGGTGGATCACTTTGTAATAACTAATTAGACTTCACCCTATTTAGAATATCCTGGTGGTTATGCAAGCCAGTATTTTAAAGGCACAGCATGACGAGCTGTACACTAAGAGATGCTCAGTTAAGGGGGTGCCTAATTAGTGGTTTGGGTATTTATGAAGCTGCTCCATATTACTACAGACTGAGAAGTGAGAGTTTTCACTATTACCCAGTGGGAATCAGTTTCCATCTTATTTTATGAATGTACATTAAATCAAACTTTGATGACTGATAACTGCCCGCCAGTTTGATGCATTTATGTATTTCATGCATTTACAACTACTTTGAAGCTGCTGCTCAACTGTGTAAGTAGGCTACAAGCATTTCACCAGAAAGAGCTGCTTGAGCTTAAATATCACACTGACAGTAACAGACGCTTTCCTGTAACAAAAAGCCAGCCTTTGTTGGATTTAGTACCCTTCTCCTCATCCTTTTATGATATTTTTTCAAGATGGTTGATGCTTAGGTCCTTCATGTTCTGACACAAATCACCGGGGACAATTTTTGACACAAATTGTAGATGACTGTTGAGCAAGTAGAAAATCTCTCAAAATAGTTAATCGTTTCAAACTTCACTTTCAGTCTATTTTTGTTCACCAGTCCAACCAGGATTGAAACACTGTCACAATAATTTAATGTACAACTTTTGAGGCTGTGATTAATCGATTGTTGCAACAAATGAACAAACATGACAGTTCTTCCATATTAAAGAGTCAATTTATCTGTAATGGAGCCAATAACATGTACTCAAATACTATACAATACAGTAAAGAGATACTTGTTTTGATATTTTGGGGGGTATTTTCTGCTTTATTTGATAGTGACAGCTGGATAAATGGAATGTACAGGATATTCAGGAGGGAGAAAGGATGCCATGCAGCAAAGGACCCAGGCTGAAATCAAACATGGGTTGCTGAGGTAAGGACTTTTTAGCTTTGTTACATGGGGCGTGTAGCAGCAACTTTCCATTGAAACGGCTGCTAAGAGGCTAAGTAGGCTCCTACCGTGACATGTTGGTCCAAAAGAAAAGTCCACATCGTATGTTTATTAACCAAGATAGTAACAACAAACTCAAACTGGCATAACAACGAACTGAACTACAGAATATGAAATGAGATAAGTGCCAAAACGATAATAACAGCCTCTTTGTCCAAAAACTCCCACCACCAAGTGCACAGGTAAAAATAAAGTGCGACAACAACGGTACTCCCTGTGCCAGTTACTAGAAGTAAAGGTGACTTACAAAATGTGTGTGATCACATTTTGGCTCTTTTTACTTAACATAGGTTTGAATGCAGGACTTATGTAGGATCTAAGTGCATTTTTGAAAGATTTTGACAATTATAAAATTAACTTTTCCAAACATATGACCAGTCTAGGAGGTTGTGCAGGTCTGAGTACTTTATGATTGTCAGATTCTTACAGAGCAACAATCTTTCACTATGGAAGTTATTTAATACACAAATATTTTGAACAGAAGCTGATTTATAATGACTTTCAATCATCTTTCACTCTCCTTCAGCGTTACCTCCCAAAACAATAAACCCAAACAGTCACAGACTTAGGTTCTAAATTGTATGTGACAACAAAAATGGATAAGATTCACAGCGACAAAACCTTATCAGTCTGTGGTGCTTCATGCATATCTGTCTGAAGGTCACTGAAATCAAAAAAAGATGGGTAACTCTTGTTTCATTGCAGGCACAATAATAATTTCCAATCAGAATCCATGGTGACCAAGCAAACAATCTGTTCTATTTTAGCAACTCATTTGATTTACAAATTGGCTGACTGCATGCTGTCCCTGTGGCAGACCAGCTTTCTTCTCACCTCCTGGCTCCCTGGTGGTGGAATGACTTTCCCACCACAGTCTGAACAGCAAAGTCACGCCTTATATATCATCCATGCATGAACAGAATATTCTCTTTGTTTCCCCCAATTCCCCCAGTCACATCTAGGTCTGCTAAATCTTTATTGTCTGTTCTGTACCTGAGTTTGTCCTTGTCTTTTTAATATGTTGCCCTTGTCTTTTTAATATTGGAGGAGCAAAAACATTGAGAGGAACGCCCAAAAGAACAGGAATTACTGCAGAAACAGGAACAGAAACTTTATGAGGGCAGTTTCAGGGGTGTTTGTTTAAGAAGCTACTGACTTTTTAAACTAATATCAACACTTTCTTCTTCTTCTTCTTCTTCTTCTTTGTATTATTGTTGTTGTTATCAGTGTCCTCAGTGACCCTAATGTGAGGAGTTAATGAATCTCACAACAATTATATTAAGTGCTGATTAACATTAATGTGCTGATAATATAAGAAACAAACAAACATGTTTGTTTAATGTTAATATGTACTGAAATGAAATGATCTATTTATGATAAAGCTGTAACATTAAAGGTTTGGTGTATAACATTTCAGTGGATCTATTGGCAGAAACTATGTTGTTGTTTCTGCAGTAGCACGTTTCACAACCATCGTAGGTTCTCCTTCACATTAGGAAGGAGGGGGTGAGGTGAGTAGTATTCAGTTGGTTGCATCTCCAGCCTCTAAATCATACACACTGGGCCTTTAAACCACTAAATTATTTTTTTATTTCATTAAAATGTTTAATCAGTTTTGTTTATATAGCTCAAAAGCAGACATTTTCCTTGTGGGCTTTACAATCTGTATAAATTATGTTAAATATTATCCTTATCTCCTTTATACTTCTCTTCCAGGGAAATCTTGTACTTTTCACTCCACTACATTTATTTTAAAGCTTTAATTGCCAGTTACTTTGTACATTCTGATTATTAATACAAAATTAATGACAACAAATAACGATGTGAAGATAATGGAGTAGAAGTGCTGCTGGGTCTTAATGGTGATCACATCCTGCAGCTCTTTGAATGCTTCAGGTATATTGTGTTTATTCCATCTTGTGAAAGGCTCATTGCATAGATAAATTATGGCCTCACTGGACAAGATAATAAATGCAAGTCTCCTTCAAGGACAGCCCAAGCTTAAAGAATTGAAAAGCCTTTATTTAACATATAATATTAATATGATTATTAATATTATTAATATAATTAATATTTTAATGTATTTAAAATCACCTGTATGCTGCGACCAACAAAGACCTTTATCAGGGTCAGGAATGTGGGGAGAGACTGATGGGGAAAGCCTTTGTACATGGGGCGGATGCTCTACCAGCTGAGCTTACACATGAATGAATAAACAACTATAATCCAATTCTGAAATCAGCCATTCAAACTTTTAGTTTTGGCACTTTAAGTATGATTTGATGCTTTTACCTTGACTCGGGTAATAGTTAATGCTGCATTAGCCTGGTGGTCTACATACATTTCACTCTGCAGTAGTTCACTGAAGCGCGTTGATGTTGCTCATACAGAATTTGACACACTGTTATTTTGTTCTGGGCAGAACTGCAAGCTGCCACGTAGAGGCCTATTTCACATTCTTGCTGATGACACCGGCAACATTTCTAACAGCTTAATGACAGTGTGTTCAGCCAAAAACGCGAGCAGCACGTGCCTTATAAAAACCATTTTTTTTCTCTTTACCCGCTGCTTAATTTTTAAACCTGACACTTTTTGCATTCAGGTTTAATCTGATGGCTCAACTCTTTCAGAGCTTTACCTGAAGAACTTGTGTTTTTTAAAGGATTTCTGACACAACTGCAGTAAAAAATGTTGCTCACTGTGTACACTACACAACAAGAATCGCGTGAAAAGAGCTGTAATTGCAGGCTGATGTGTGCCTTCCATAAATACCATTTTCTGTTTGCTTATTTCCAAGTATACTTCCTCTGACTGGGTAAATATATCATTAACCTCTCATATCTTTCAGCTTGCGTGTTATGTTGGTGTTGTGCAAGGTGGTGATTTTGTCAGCAAACAAAAGAGTTAACCATGCAAATTTCCACGTCCCTTGTTTAATCCATATGTTGGTTCTCATTTTAGCCGCAGTGACATACAGTACAAAAAAAGCAAAGGGAGAGAAGGAGGAGAAAATCTCCCACCTCTTCCTCCTCCTCCTCCTTGTGAAAGGAGAGAGCAGTGGGCAAAGGAGGGAGGAGGAATGAGAGAGAAGGGGGGAGGGTAAATACACCCAGACAGAGCCATGTCTGACATCCTCGCTCACTGAAAGAAGGAAGGACTGATACAAAGCCAGTGCGACCGAGCAGAAGAGAAAGAGGGGAAAGGAGGGAGGGGAGGGCAGAGGGAATAAATGCAAAAAGAGCGGCGGAGAAAAAAGGGTGAAAAAGATGCACAAGAGCTGCATCAGTTCTTGTCCGCAAGGAACAAAAAACATTGTGTTCGTGAATGGGAGCTGGTGAGCTCAGGCACAAGGCGAGTGCAATGAGAAACCAGGCAGACTTCAGTCGCTGGTGTTGCTGAGCACCAATCCTCTCACCCTCTGTTTCTGCCAGCTAGGATTGAGCACTGGTATGATTTAGGGAAAGGGATTCAGGGCATTTGATTAGGATTTTTGGAGCTTTATGTTTTAGGAGTATGCTGCCGGAGAGGATTTGAACGTGCTGTTATTTCTGATTGAACACAGTGTGCGACGTGGAGACTCCTCTGGTTGCTGCTTTCAGGGCTGTTCCCCTCCCCGCTGCCTCTGGCTGTGTTTGGGTTATGGTCCTGACTGAGAAACAGAGCATCACCCAGATGCAGGGCTGCGACTGTATGGGAGGTTAAGCCTGTAAACATCAGCATGGGAGCCAAACAGATGAAATGGTAAGAGCCGTTTTTGTAATTATGATTTTTACATTATGTCAGTCCAGGCCGCTGTTTTTGTCTCCAGTGCACGAGTGTATCAGTAACAGATGTACAACACAAAAGGCCTAAATTCAAAAAGACTGTGTATAATCTGAATCATGGTCAGCAGATGTGTCTCAGTGTTAGTGTTAGAAATGCATTTCACCATAACAATATGACTTAGATACCCTGACAGTGCAGGTTATTGTTCAGTGTTTACAGTGCAGTAGGTGTGGGTGTGTCCCTGTATGTGTCTGCATGAGCTGAGCTGCTATTGCCTAGCAACCATGGTCTAACTTCAAGTACCGGCTCTTCCATTTCATGATTTTCTATAAAGATTACACATTTTAAGTTATACTAGAATAAAAAATACAAGATGTATTATTCTACAGTTAAATAATCATCATGTTTGGGCTGTAAGCATTTTTTTAAAAAAGACATCATCGTTACCAGACAAGCTAACTACAGGCTGCTGTATGGAATTAATCCTTTAAAATTAACTTCTGAATAAAAGTCGACTAACTGGTTAATGTTTAGACTTAATGCTGATCACTGGCGGTGGAGGGGTACTCAGATAGTTCAGTAAAAGTGCCAAAACTTAATGTAAAAATTCTCCACTACAAGTAAAAGTCCTACATTTTAAATCCTACTTAAGCCAAAGTACAGACGTCCGGTAAGAAGTTTGGCAGCTGAGTGGTTCCCAACTTGGCTCACATGATAAGTCTGAAAGGTTGTGAGATGATTTATAGGTGAGAAAAGAACTATTTTGAGAATTATTGGATTGTTTTACCTTTTTGTTAGTCCAAAAGCAATCGAAATGAAGCCATCTGAGAAGTTTAGAGGGAAAAGGTCTCTTTGGTGGAACGGCTAACAATCCAAAGACATCTGAAACATGACAAGAAGCCCCAAGCATACACTGCTGTTTTCACTGTAGTTTAATCTTTAACAGTGCACTATATTTTACAAGATTATCATATTTTAATGTAAAAGCTTTATCAGAAAAGTAATTTGTAAATGTCAGATAAATGGAGTGGAGTGAAAAGTACATTATTTACCCTGAAATGTGGTGAAGTATGGGTATAACATGTCATATGAAGTACAGTGCTGAAGTTAATGTACTTCATAACTTTCCACTGCTGATCAAATGATGATCTGACGCTCATCTCCAGCAAATCCCAGCACTTTATCTTTGGCTTAACCCATATGTTCCAAATCTATCTGTATGTTTGTGTTCTTTTGGTACGACAGATCAGCGGCAAACATCTAAATAAATTTGTTTATTGAACTGCTGCAGCATCAGACAATGATAGAGGATATCCCGATAATGTCATCAGCTGCGATGACAAGATTAGATGGAGGCAGCTGCTCTGATCCCCTTTAAAGAAACATTCAGGGATAATCACCGCAGCACCTGATAAGATGCTCGGTTCATTTTTTATGTGACCTGGTTCAATTACTCTCTCTGAGAAGCTGGGAGGACCAAGCTTCCTGAGGTTTATCAGTGTGTGTGTGTGTGAGGGAGCTGCACCATTTCTGCCACTGAGCTCTCCTGAATTAAAAGTTTAAATTATGTCTTTACACTTTGGATAGTAACGTTTTGGTCCAGACTGACAATTAATCATTATGACTTTGATGATCTGACTTAGCAACTCAGCAGCTATTGGAGGAATTGTGATGAAAGTTCACACAGACATTCATGTCTCCCTCAGGATTATTTAAAATAACTTTGGCGATCCCTTGAACTTTTGGTCTAGAACCACCATCAGGTCAAAACGTCAATTAGTCCAACACTTTGGTTCCTGACCCTACAAAACACTCCCATCAGCCAATCTGTGCCTTGTTTTTTGTGCTAATTCACAAATGTCAGCGTGCTAACTTGCTAAACTAACATGGTAAACATCATACCTGCTAAATGTCAGCATGTTATTTTAAGCATTTAGCAGGCTGACTTTAGCATTTAGCTCAGTGTTATGCTAAAGTACAGACTCGCAAAGCGGCTAGCATGACATCTTAGTCATAAGACAGAACAGTCAGGCTGAACACAAGCACGATTATTGAGTTCATAAAGAGGCCATGGACTCAAAAGTGACAGATAATACAAGTGTTCCTGTTTGTGGTATTTGCTTGTGCTGAGTAATGCTATTAGCTAAGCAGAAAATCTCATCGGCTACAATCTAAATCTTGCTGCATATGTATGGGAAGAATTTGTTGTGCAGATACAATCCCTCGGGACATTCTTTGGTTTGTAAACACAGTTTTATCTCACAGTTTAAGTTATTTCTTCCTGTTTCGTTTGCTTTAGTCTGGCCTCGGGAGCAGGGTGAGGGAGCGCAGTGTTTTTCTATACTTGATCTAGCATACAGTTTAGGTCTGTTTATGCAGAGGCAGGATGGTTTTTCCATGCAGGCACGGAGGGAAAAAGAAGGAATCCTCTGTTTAAAGACCATGCTTAATGCCATAGGTCACAGGTCACAGTAGCTGTATCTGCTACAAACACAACGGAGTGAAGATGACAGCTGGTCTGAACCTCAGGCTGCTGGAGATACACTCAAAAAACACAAATCATACAAGCTGCACGAAAACCAGCCTTTCAGAAACCATACCAGAATTATGTTTTGAAATTATGACCAAAGGCGGAGCAAACTATGTAAAGAATTTCCTGTGGGGAAAAATGACAGAGTTGCATGCATTCCTGCTCTCACTGTGTATTTTTTGAACAGGTTTCAATCCTGTTCTCTTGAGTGTTTTCATTAATTTTGTTTGTTAAATAGTCTGTGATACGCTATATTCCTCAGGGCACTATGTGTTTAAAACAGATATGGTTAAAAATATGAAGCCCAGATGGGATTAATCCACATTTCCATGCTCCTTTGGGAGTTATTAAAGCTTATATCTCTATTTTATGTTGCTAGGTTTATTTATTGCCATTTATTTGGCAGGAGATGCAAACACAGTCATTCTAGCCTGTGCCCATCTGTTTCAGTCTCAGCTCAGCCAGCCCTGCTCACTCCCCCAAAGAGGAGTATGTTATCACCCAGTACACTGACACCACTAAAGAAGAAACAGTCCACGATCAGTCTGAGGACCAGGGGGAACCTCGGGATGACAAATCTGAGCTGACAGAGAAGAAATCTGTCACAGGTTGGTTGGCTGCACATCAGCTCTTGTAGAGCAAGAATAGATCCAAAGAATGCCTGCAACACAACAAAAAAAAAGCTCCCTTGTCTCATCTCCCCTGTGCCTCACTTCCTTTCAGAGGAGGTGTCTCTGTGTGGATTGTGTCCCTCCCTCGGGCATGATGGGCAAGAGGAAGAGAAGTCCTGGGAGGAGCAGCTGGACGCCCACCAGGAGCAGCTGGAGAAGGAAATGCAGGAGGCCAGGAGGATGGTATTCCGCCTACAGGTAAGTCCTGGTGATAAAACATTTAAAAAACAAGCTGCACAGCTACTATGAACAAATAGACAGAGGGCACACAAGAGGAGGCCAACAGCTCAAGTATAGAGTGAGATTTCAGCCTGGTTCCAGATGTTTTTCAGTGATTCAGAGAGATTAAATAAACGATTAAATAGTAAAGTGAAAACAAGAAGGAACGTCATTCTCATTATCAGGACATCAACATTTATTGTGTAATGTCTAATTTGTTCCAGCCTCTTGAAACATTCAGCCAAGAAAGGACTTGTTACATCCTCACTGGAGTGTTAATTCACCTACTTGATTATCACCAGATTGACTCATCAGACCATTTTAATTTGATACTATTTATAAATTCTTCAAAGGCTGTTCAGGCTGACAGTCTAACCTCTATTCCTCTGCTTTAAATTCAACATACAACTGGTCTAATATTAATACAAGTATGCAAAATAATCACTAATAGTACTTTTTTGTACCAGATTCCTCTAATGCAGTGAAAATATCCGTTCATTCATTTTGATATTAATTATTTACAAAATACAAAAGTAATCAGTTCCTCTATTGCAAAAGTATAACCTAATACTTCAGGTTAATATGTTTAATCTTTATAGCAGTAATAGTTAAGTGTGTGGTGCATTTATTAAGAAATATTACCATACATTTTACCTGTGAACAGTGGTTATGCTGCCTATGAGTACAATGTAAGTTGATATATGTAAGTATATGTATTATATAAAAGTATATGGTGGATTTATTATTAGTGTAGATTATTCATATTTTCACCACGCAGTATAGTACTGTATATCTAAATCTAAAATAATACTATAAAAACAATTCAATTTTATTTATATAGCACCAAATCATAACAAACGCTATAGGCTGCACTCTTTATACAGTTATTCACAGAGACCCAACAGTTCCCACTATGCACCAAGCACTTGGTGGCAAGGAAAGATAAAGAAATAGAGAAAGACATAAATGTGCAGCAGGTATGATCCAGGTATAGTCATGATACACGAGAACCTGCGAGACGAGAAAGCAGAAAAACTCCGGGAAGGAGGCTAACATGAATTTATGGAGCATGAGTGTGTACAGATGAGAGACAGAAGAGCTTGTGTGTCTTCATGAATTAACAACTTAAAAATAGACGTTACACAAATAACCTCTCACACCCCACACTCTCATTCTGTACATGTCCAAAACTAATGCAGTGTTTATGCTGAACAACAGTTTCTTTGGTTCCAGATCTCTGAATCACAACCGACATCTCAAATTTGTTTTTAGACATTTTAGACGTTCCTCTCTCTCGAGGATTTATATGAACATTTGTAGTTACATGTGTAAGAAAACAAAGAGGGATAAAGCAACCGAAAAGCAACGCTTGCTCTCCAGTGAGTGAGAACAAACTTGGTTAACGCAATACATAAAGAAATACATAAACAAACCAGCTGAAAACAGAGCAGTTGAGAGGCTTGTGTGTGTGTGTGTGTGTGTGTGTGTGTGTGTGTGTGTTTCAATATGATTTCAGTTCGATGTTTAATTCGCTGGCTTTATTAGCTAAAATGTGAAACTTGTTGTTCAGCCAAGTATAAAAATGCAAAACTGCTGTGTGTACAAATGCAGATACAGAAATAAATCTGCCTTGTCTGTGTGTTTTAATATGAGTGCTTTCAGGCCTTCACACTGTGTGTCTATATATATTTCTATATATATATATGTGTGTGTGTGTGTGTTTCTGTCCTCAGGCTCTGCTGCTCCATGGCTCCCTCCCGGAGGAGGACCAGGATGGATCTGTGAGCTTCGGAGATAACCGGGCAAACGCTGAACAGCAGCTGGTACAGTGCCCTCTCTCTGCTAACTCGAGAAAACAACACTTTCTCGCCACTCTGTGTGAAGTGTCAGTGTCAGCCCTTCTGTTGTGATGATGTTTGCGGCCATCACTTGTCTCGAGAGTGACTACCGTAAATCACAACTGAATCTCTCTGATCTGCTTGCCCGCTGTCATGCAGGCCCACTGCCTCCTCATACGCTCTGACATTTTTCCATTCTCTAATTACGATGCTCATACCCCTTTCTCTTTGAAGGTTCTAATCCGCAGTCGTCTGGACCAAAGCACAGAGGAAGCCCTTGATCTCAAGGTACAGTAAGTAAATGTAATTAGGTTTAATATAGATGAGCTGCCTTACAAGCGTACAGTCCTTTTCTCTAACGTCTCTGTTCGCTTGTGTGGCTCTCAGAGGGAACTCATGAGGCACAAACAGGAAGCACGCCACCTTCAGGCCATCAAGGTAAACTTCTTACTTTAATTTTGTCTTTTGTGTGCAAATTTAACGGATTAAAGGATGTAATTCAGTGTACTCCAACTCTTGTGTTGCCCCAAACTGATGATTCTGCAGTTTCTATCGCACACAATATATATATTTTCGTTTCTTTGTGAAGATAATAAAGTTTAGAGGTGGGCATGTGCTGTCGATAAGGCAGGTGGGTGCAGTGTATCTGTATTCAGGTCTTCTCTGGACATTTCTTTGATCTCCCTTTCTTTCTCATTAGGATGCTCTGCAGCAGCGCCTGGCAGTGCAGGAGGATGCCGTGTTGCAGCTAAAGCAGGAGCTACTGAGGTGCAACATGGCCAAAGATCAGCTAGAAGGGGAAAATGTGAGACAAGTGATGATTTCCATTTGACACGATAAAATATTTGACCCACTTGACCGACGTGCATGCAGGTTTGTGTGAGAGCAATATGGCACTCATGCATCATTCTGATGTATCTGTTTGCAGGCAGAGCTCAAACACAAGATGAGTGAACGGAACAAATTACTCGCTGAATATGAGGTATCGCCTTTTGTTATTTACACTTGGGTGCATTCTCTCGATGCATACATGCGCATACAGACTTATGTCATCCATCTTTCTTGTCACAACAGCAGCAGCTCGGGAGGAAAGACCGAATACTGCAGCAGCAGCAACAGAAGCTCGATGAAGCTCAACATAAAGCACATGAAGTCAGGGTACGGATCATGATATGTCTCAACAGCGTTTGCTTGAATGTAAATGACACGTATGATAATGTTGCCTGGCTGCTGTAGTTACTCGAGCAGGAGTAAATAGGACTATTTTCAGCTGTGGATTAATATACATTCAGTGTTCGTCATAATGAAGAAACATGTCACTCAGTGGCTCATTGATGTGTTTCCTGGACAGCAATAGATGCTCGTAACACAGAGGAATAAGCTGTATCAACTCATGGCATTTGTTAATGATAATAATCCTAGACAATAATCACCCACATGCTTTAAAAGATACAAATAATTCAGCCTTATTTACATATTTCTATTTATTGTCGTCCATTTTAAAGTCATTCAGGAGTGAAAGCGGCGGTTACAGTAACTCTGTGGCTTCGACATCTCCTCCAGCATTCCAGCACAGCGCACCAGTACGTACTCTTTCTTTAATTTCAGTCTTTAATCAATACTATCATTTCTGTTTATTTGGGCTGATTCTGAAGGCTTATGGCCTTTGTATGGGAACAAATCTCATTATGAAAATTGTAAATCGTATGAGAAATGAAGTCCAATTTCTGACATATGTTGTCAAAATAAAAGAAACTGAATCAGAAATTTGACATATTAAGCCAAAACTTTGACTTAATAACTCAAAACGATGAGATAATATGTGAAAATAAGTCTTTAATTAGTGAGTGTTGATGTTATCATGCCTTTTTAAAACATGTTTTCTTTTCTCTTCCATAATTTGTGATTTAATATGAAATACAAAACTACATGTGTATCACAGGGGGAAGAGCTGCAGCTGGTCAGGGAGGCACTGCGTAGTTTGAGGGACAGCTTTTCTGGCCATGACCCCCAACATCACACCCTGGACACCCTGGAGCAGGGCGTATCCAGTCTCATGGACCGATTACACTCTTTTGACACCCAACGCAGACAGGAAAGAGGGGTACTCACACTCTCTCACACACACACACCATTTAGGAGGAAATCTAAAAAAATAGCATCACATCTGTCACCTGACGAATGATGAGTCAACAACAAATGACATTTGGACCGTTTACCACGAGTAATTTCATCTACTTCTTCTAGGAGGAATTTAAATCGCCAGGACGCAGAGCCAACTCAACAGACCGCGACTCCTGGCCGCCAAGCTCAAGTGAGACAAACAAACTCTTTGTCTTGTTGCAGAGGATTTGTCATCCTCTGCAACATCTCCAACTTTGGCTGTTAAATAAGTCTGTGCTGTTCAATTACACTGCTGTGTATGGCGAGGGCATTATTTGCTGTGAGACCAGCGTGGTTGTGAAAACAGTTTGCTGTGTTTGTAATTATTTCTAGAAATGGCCCACTCACACAGCAGCCCAGGACTGGACACCGCTGTCTCCACTAAAGTGCTCTACTTCACAGATCGCTCGCTCACCCCGTTTCTGATTAACATCCCAAAAAGGTAAACACACTTTATGGTGATGGTTTATATAACAGTGCTATTGTTTGTTGCATGCATGCTCTGAGACTCATGGCTTGTTTCATACATACAGATGCTTCAGTATCTCTGCTTGTCAAATGTGGGTGTACGTAGATCATGACTGACAGCGTGCTCTTAACAGGCTGGGTGAGGTCACACTGCGAGACTTCAAGGCCGCTGTGGACAGACAAGGCAATTTCAGATACCACTTCAAGGCCCTCGACCCAGAGTTTGGCACAGTGAAAGAGGAGGTAGGCGTGGGAGGAAAATTATAGTCCCTACATTCACTTTTCACATCAGCTGCAGCAGCAAGCAAATATGAAATGCCAGTTATAGAGTAAGTCATGCTAATAATAGCCGTCGCTGTGCTATACTTCAAAACACTGTTTGTGGATTGATTTCCCTCCCAGAGAATTTGATAGCACGGAGTAGTCATTTTCACTTTCTGTCTAGACCTTTGTATGTTATAGAGTGTTTCTCAGATGTGTAAATGCTGCATGTCGGCTGTGCAGGTATTCCAGGACGGAGCAGTCGTGCCTGGCTGGGAAGGGAAGATTGTAGCGTGGGTGGAGGAGGACCACGGGGAGAGGAGGTAGAGAGCGAAAAAGACCAGAGATCACCACTACAAACCTCAGTTGTTCCCACTGGACCAGGATTCCACTGAACATACTTGTGATGCCATAATAGAAAGAAAAAATATAATACATTTAACTGGGACCAATGGATCTAAAACACCATTTCGATACAAAACAATGTTTTAAAATTGAATGTTTCATATGAAGGTGACATTTGGGACACTTTTACATTTGAAGGAATTGATATTAGGCATTGTTTGCAGCTCATAAATTAATCTGCGGGACTACCGATTAATGGTCAGTAATGTGATACTTGAAACTGAATTATAAAAGAAAGTTAATGCTCTTTACTTTAAATAAACACACTATAAGCTGTGCTCTAAAAAGCTGTAAGCACTGCATAGTGTGCAAACCTTAAAATAAAAGTGTTTACTGACATTTTTTCACATGTTCCAGGTTGCCAAATAGTGATGTTGTTGTTCTGCATCAATTTTGATGTTTTAATAAACTGAATTATCGCATGGATCATGTTGTTATTATAATTATTCCCCTGGCACACGGTAATGACACTGTACACCAGCTCCTAGCCATTACACACCTCCACTCATACACCCACACATTAATAAACAAAGCCCACTGATTGTCATTAAAGTCAGTTACATTTGCTGCTGCAGATGAACCCACGCAGCAACATATTTGTTTCAGTAAAAACACAATTTCGGTTTAGGGAAAGGATTTTTATTTCTATAAAGGAGGTTTATTTATAATTTGTTAGCTGAAGTTTTGAGTCCTTGCATAGTATGTGTTCACAGATTGCAGAGCGGGATTTAGTTTGTTTACTCTCTGTGTCTTCAGCCAATTCCCAGCAGCACTGATCACCTCTGTGTACATCTGTTTCTGCATTTGGGCAAATTGTCAGAAAACATCGACTCTCAAAGTAAGCCTTCGTTTCTTCTTGTTAAAGATGGCAGACGCGGTGTCTTCATTTACAGTTTCTGGGAGCTCCAGGAGCAAATAGTAGACATCCTCCACTTCCAGTAAGATATCGTCCTGCAGAGAAAAATACATTCAGCATACTGTTAAGACACGCATTTTAGAAAAAAGGCCAATTATGTATTTTTTTATGACATCCAACTACGCGCCGACACACACTGGATTCTTAAGTGGTTCATTATAACTGTTCAAGGGAGTGTGTAACAGCTAACCTTGGAGATTCTCAGCTGGCACTCTGACATAGAGCAAACCTTTGGCAGCTCTACTGTCAGCTCCACGCTGCGAGGAACTCCTGCTGTATCAGTCTTCACCTCGAGTAGGTACTCTGGCTTCTGAGGCTGCGCATATGTGGTGGAGATGACCTGGATCAAATCCTTCTTTGTGTGCTCCGCAGGTCTACAGATAATTTGGCCTGCCGTGTCCTTGTCTTGTTCTTCTAAACGTAGAGAAGAGATCTGTTGCAGAAGGTCAGCTGGGGTCTGACTGGCTACAAAAAAAAGGAACACTAAGGATTATTAGAAGTTGTGGTAGGAGGTGAAAGATGATACTCCTGCAGCAGCAAAGGAAAATAGCTCAGACATAAAGGGCTTGTAGAAGCTTGTCGAGATGTAAGACTTATTGCCCTACCTGTGTCTGGTTGTTTGGAGGTATTAGGCCACTGCTGAAACCCAAGCCGGCGTTGCAAATCTTCTGGGCTACTTTTTGGGCTACAGCTGACAACAGTGTACTGTTGAGATATCCTCATGCCATGCTGCTGCCGGGCAAAGTTAAGCACCAGCATATAGATCTCTGTTTTGTCTTTCTCACTGTCCTGAAGCACAACCGGGTTTAATGCCACATCCAACACTGAGTACCAACCTGCAAAGAAGAAACAAAAACAACACCAATTTATTTATTGTCTTGTTTACATGGTTTAACAAAAAGGCCAGTTCTGCATCACAAACTACAGAACTGGCCTTTGTGTTTACATGATGTAACAAAAAGGCCACCTCTGTAGCCTGTGATACAGCACTAATTTGTCTCTTACCGTGACCTTCATTTGTGTCTGTTTCCAGCTTTCCTGCGTGCACAGGTAAAGGCTTGTTGCGCTGCTGAGGTGCAGGCACTCGTTTCCAGCTGCATATGTTGATATACAGCGACCCTTTCTTGGGCCCCTCCTGCTGTGAGGACACAGATGAACCGTCTGTCAAAACACACACTATCTCTGATGCAGGTGTGGCAGCTTAAGTATGTGTAAGCGAAAGTCTGACGTTTTGTATTGTGGTAGCAGAGCTGTGATTAGTCAATCAAGAGTATAAAACAGAAAGAAAACTAGACTGCTTCACATGTTTTGGTCCAAGAAACAAAAAAAATAATAACATCCTCTGAAACCTTCAATCATCTACTTTTAAATTTATAAAGTTAGACATTTATTTTGCAGAACTATGTGAGGAGAATACAAAGAACAACATGAACACTTCAGCGTCTCAGTCAGAAAGCAGCTCTTGATGGCCCGCCTATTTGCAAATGGAGCGATTCATATGATAACAGGAAGGTAATTTGCCAGTTGTTATTGGGTCATTGGGCACTATTAACGGTGTGTTGACACCTACTTCATCAATATCCATAGTGTGAGTCACTGGCTTTGAAAAAATTGTGTCAAACCAAAGCTTTAGTAGTCAAACCACATGCAATTTCTGAATGATTTAATAACCTATGCGCAGGTGAACCTTTGTTTACAAGGTTGAGGTTCACCTTGTCTAAGCACTTTTGAAAAGTCTACTTTTACAGTTGATATAAACAAAAAAAAAACACATTAATGAGTCTGAGATTCTTGGTGCTGGGTTTGTCCTGAATATACAGATATCTAGCACTTTGGGGTCAGTGTCTTCTATTTTTATATTTATAATGTCAAGACGTGTCAAACTATCTGAAAAGTAGCTGACAGGCCACAGACTCCAGTGGTTTCAGCCTTTCAAAAGTGAATGTTTTTTGGGTTTCTCAGTCTTTGACAGTAAACTGAATATTTTCCGGCCTCAAACTGGTGGACAGAACAAGACATTTGGACGTGTTGTCTGTCTATGTTGGAGGCTTGTGACGGAGCTTTTTCACTGTTTGCAAACATTTTATAGAGTAAAAAAAAATCCATAAATTTTCAATAATAACACTCAATTCAACTTCATCACAGACTTTTGTCACATTTATTAAATGTAGTTTAGTAATATTATTAATAATAGCTGCACGGACCCAAATTCTGTGTCTATTTCACACACTTTTCACGGTGCTTTCATGATATTTCGATTAAAGACACAAAATGGTCATGGATACACTCTTGATTTCACCCTCTTTATATACACTGACCGGCCCCTTCATTAAGTACAAACCTGTGTTAACCAACACAACAACTCTGCCAATTAAATTCTTTTATGAAGCTTATAATGTTTCAGTTTTTGTTGATACTGTCAGAGAACTATTATGTTTACTATTGAGGTTATAGTTTGCAGTGGTGTTAAAC
The DNA here is from genome assembly GCA_028641955.1 of Protonibea diacanthus. Taxonomy (NCBI): domain Eukaryota; kingdom Metazoa; phylum Chordata; class Actinopteri; family Sciaenidae; genus Protonibea; species Protonibea diacanthus. The sequence continues at coordinate 8,170,036 of CM053982.1, read as the reverse complement.
TAGACTGCATTATATTGAGAGATGTTTCTAATAATGCATTCCTGTACAACAACAGCACCCACAAGATCTCAATAATGAACATATTAAGTATAATTATGACCTCTCTGACAGTGTCAACAAAAATGAAATATTATAAGCTTAATAAAAGTAGATTTTATGTCAGAGTAGTTGTATTTGATCTCACTGGATTGTGTACCGGTGTATGGGGTATTTATTCTTTAATAACAATTATAATTAGTGATCCAACCAAAATACAACGGAAGCTACCTTAGACATGAAGAAATGCTCAAAACGTTTGTAGTAGCAGCGTACCACACAATGTGGTGCAACACCTGTGTACATATCTAGCTAAATGGGACGGGGCCCTCGTTAATGAGACACACCTGTGTTTCCCCATAAAATATTTGTCATGAGAAAACGTTTATGCAGGCTTGGCAGCTAATGCAAAGTTAACCAGTCACCATTTATTAAGGCTGCTGCCACCGACTTTAATGAACTCACCAGTATCTCGGTGCACAAACACGAGTCGAGCTGAGGCGGTGAACTGAACTCAGCTCCTTCCTTCATCTGTTTCTCGATGAACCTGCGGTAAGCTGCGGGGTCATTTTGAGACAGATCATCCAGAATGGACCAAAACTGCTCGACCTGCTTTAAAACATCGTCTGAACTGCTGGAGGAGGACATCTTCCAGATGAGTGTCCTAACTTTGGAGTCAGCAAACACGAGGCACTAGCTATCTAGAAACGGTAAAAGTTTGTCTAGACTAACTTATTTACAGTTTTGCTCTAAATATATATATAAAAAATACAGCTAACTATCACAAAAACATAACAAACTAGCTCATTTCCGTCAAATTACACCAACGGCTAACGTTAACTTAGCTACTGTTGTCGGTTGCTATGGAAACAAGTTGAGAGAGAGAGAGAGAGAGAGAGAGAGAGAGAGAGAGAGAGAGAGAGAGAGGCATAAGTTATTTTATTTATTTATTTATTTATTTAACACATGGAAAATATAACGTAAAAATGTGTGTTTGATGTCTCCAGTCTGTCTTTGTGTGTACATGATTAAAACGGACATTTAAAGTAAAAATATGAACTATATAATTTTAAAATGTCTCAAAAGAGTAATGTCGTCCTTCCTCTGCTTGTTGTGCTCCGCGGGCTCTCCTCAGTAGCTCTGCAAAAGGAAACAGACATTATTAGCAATGTAGAAACTGTACTTATATTACAGTGTGCAGTTTCTAATTGATCCCTGGTGCTGAAAATATAAAAATCATGAACATGAACAAAAACAAAAACACAACTGCTTTCTTATATCTTTTTTTTTTTTTAAACTTATTCTGTGGTGTTTTTTTAATCTGTGAGTTTTTCCCTCGTAATTTTGTTTCACAGTGCACTGTGAGATGACAAAGAGATCTTGAATCTTGAATGTACTTAATCAGGACTCTAATATTTCTGCAGTGGTGCAAGAAATATGTGATATTTTATTGAAAGTTAAAGTACAAATGTAAATCTAAAATATATAATAAGTAAAAATCCTGCGTTCAACAACAGAAGCATTATTAGCAAACTGTAGTTTCAACAGTAACAGTACTCATGAGGCAGGAGAAGGAGCCCTGTCAGCGTTATATTATGGGAGTATCTTTATTATTGAGGCATGAGTGAGCGGCATCTTAATGCTAGTCAAGGCGAGGATAGACTGGTGATGGAGTCTGGAGCTGCATTGATTTGTCGACAGAAAATTAATCAGCAACTGTCTGAAGATTTGCTGCTTCTCTTTGTCTGACATGATCAAAAACTCTCCTCTCACCTTGCGTTCTGGGAAATTGTGAGGGTTTTTTTTTTTTTTTAATGTTTTTGATATTTTCTAGACTAAATAACTGTCAGATCAACTGAGAATGAAACTAGTTGTTAGCTGCAGCCCTTCTCTAGTCTAAATCACGATGCATCGTATTTCCTAAGATGATCACATGCTATGTATGTAATATCCTGACACATTTGTGTCATTTTCTTTATCTAAAAAGTCTGTTTACCTCAATCATATCATAGATCCAGCCCAAGAATTCAGCCACCTTGGTGTAAACTCCAGGATGATTGGGCTCAGCACAGCCTGTCCCCCAGCTGACAACCCCTACCAGCCTCCACACATTTTCATCCTGGCACACCAGAGGACCCCCGCTGTCCCCCTGGAGAGGTAGACACAAACACTGTTCACAACATACTCACACAGCCTTCATTATGCCAGCATTGCACCGTAAACGAATCACAGAGGAGAGAGTGGATCTTTAAAACATCTCTGCGAGGTACTGTTTAAAAACCATGCATCTGACCTGACATGCATCCACTTTTCCCTCTGTGTATCCGGCACAAAGCATCCGTGACGTGATCTCTCCATTGTACATGCAGGAGCTGTTACACTTCTTTGTGCTTATTATGGGAACTGGAGCTTCTTTCAGGGTGTCAGGTGAGTGAACTAAGAGAGAAGAAACACATTTAAGACTGCTCTTTCAACGCGCTTGGCACATTCTATAATCATGTGTGAATTAGACTTGCAGCAGATGTAAATTTGTTTCAGAGCAGTGCAGTAGTGTCTCACCACCCTCAGGCTGAGTGTATCCCCATCCAGATATCCAGCACTGTGTGCCTCCTGGTAGATCATAGTTGTACCGAGGCAAGCAGACCGGTCTAATTGTATCTAGTTAAAGAAAAAAAAAAGGAAATTTGTCTCTTTACGTTATAATTCTGACATGTTGGAATATGATACTTCAGATTAAATCATATTTAATTCAAATCATTGTAATAGTTAAGGTTTTTCTTCTATGCTGTCTGAAACACACACACTATGTTTTTTCTTCCTATTGTTGTTTTGTCTTGTAATGGGCTCCCTCAAGTTTACCTTGCACTCTGAATATATATGGTTGAGTTCACAAGCCATTGTTAATAAGGCCCCTAAAGTCCCCTAACCTCCATTCAAACATTTTTTTTTTCTCGGATGGCACTTGGTTGTTTGATCTTCCACTGTGCAGAATGATGTATGTGCTGAGCTGGATACTAGAAGGCTGTTTTCACATTAGTTTGCTGAAGAGGGATGTTTTTTTTTTTTAAACTTATATAAAGGCTTGGGTCTTGAGGATGTTTTGGTACAACATGTTTCTACCCTTTTGATTAAAAGTGTAATGATTGCTTGTTCTTTACAAAAAAAAGAGGAAGATATCACTTTTGCGGTGGTCTGATGAAGGCTTGTTTGCCGCAGCGTGTCATCAGGAGAAGATAAAACGGCAAACTGAGGCTACAATATTGAATTTTTTAGTGTTTTTGAAGTGCTGCTCTCTTGCAAGGAGGCTCTCAGACTGACCCGAGAAATTCAGCGGGGTCCTCAGTTTCATCAGGGCTATATCACTGTCGTGGCTCCTGTGGTTGTAGTTCTTATTGTAGATGACCTTCTCCACAGCATATCCTGTGTGCTGGGCCATTTTAGCTGAACTGCGGGTGACAATACCGGCATAGACTACCCAGCTGGACACCTGAGGTAATCTGTAGCTGACATTTTGTATAAGAAAATAGAAGACAAATACTGATATGAGAGAATTACGTGTGCAGCGTGGTGCAGCTGTTAATGACTGATAATTCTTCTTTGTGGAGTCAGTAACCATGGACCTTTGAGTGCTGGTAAGGTCAGCAGTCTTACTTATGCACACAATGGGCAGCTGTGACTACCCATTGACTGGTGATGATGGAGCCGCCGCAGGTGTGACGGTTGCTGTAGTAGAGGCTGACCTGCCAGGGCCACCTGCCCAGCGTGGCCTCAACTCCCCCGATTATCCTGGGCAGCTTTGCTCGAGTCCCACACTCTGCACAGAGAGCCATTCAACAAAAAAAAGAGTTGGACTGGTCAGGAAGTACGGCACCAAGTGTCATTGTTCACTCTGTTTGCTACTGATATGAAGCTTTTTTTATCAAGAAACCACAGGGCTCGGTGCCGGGTGCAAAGTCAAGTTGCGTTTAATTTGCTCACCAAAACATTGCAAAGCGATAACCTTTCCAGTGATACAGCTCCCCCTAAATGAAAATAAATTGGGTAACTAATGATGCATAATGAATGTGTTCGTAGGCACCATTTTCTCTGCATCGTTATGAGTACGATGTTCTCAGACAAATTGCCTTACCTGAGTTGCCACATATTTTCCAAACTGCTCTTTTGTTCTGAGGTAATTTGTATAAAGCCATCAGTATAGTTTGGCCCGATATCAGTTAGATTCACTCCTTTATGCTTGGTCAGTCTGGTAAGAGAGCATATGTAAAATAAGATGTTAGTGAGTATTAAGATATTTCAGACTCATAAGGTGTGAATTGCAAATCAGGACTAAGGAGTTCATAAATAAGCAGAGCCTTCAACCTCTGCAAAGCAGGCGAGGATTAAAGTGTGGGTTAGCGAGTACGAGCTCCAGTCTCAATCATTGTTAATGGCAGAGGTGTGTGTTCCTGTCAGGAGTGCAAACCTCAGATAACCCAGCTGTCTGCAGACCAGTGTTCCCAGTGAAGAGTTCCATCTCTCGTAGCACACCGGCAGCCAAGTGGGCAGCTTCCCGAGCTGGATCTCCAGGAGGGAGTTCTCCGGGCTGATTCTGTAAAACACTGAACCTGATTGATTGAAAATCCCTCCAGAGACAAGCTCTAAGTCCGCAGTAATCAAAAATCCTCTTCTATGAGTGGGAAATGATTAAGAAAAACACAAATCTATGCAAATGTAGTCGATACAAACAGATCATTATGTGTAATGTTTTCGCGGATGTCAATGGGCATCTCTCTGGAGTGAACGAACGGCAGCATGAAGCAGCGGGTGAATGATAATTTCACTACTTTTCAACTAAAAATCACTTCAGAGGTGAACCATGACCTTGTTTGATGAATCCTCTAACAACGTGCAACCACACAAACCTGAACTGTTTATTAATTCATAAAAAATAAGTGAAATAAGTGGCTCCAACAAACTCCAGAAAACACAGACCTTTCCTGGGGTCAGAGATGGAGATATCCTCTGTCACATTGCAGAAAGGCGTCTCCTTTGTGTCCCCGAGTCCCACTGGACTTTGTGGGTAAGATGGCCTCAGCAGAAGTTTGACTATATGCAGATAAAGACAAGTTTGTTTTTTAATTTGTCAGTGAGCCAGACAGCAAAAGCGTGTTCTTTTTTTACTCCTACTGATATACTAATATCCTTTAATGATCAAGGTCCAAAAACACTGAATCCTGCATTTCTTCAGGCAAAAAATATATAAATTTTAATGTAGTCCTGTTTAGAATAGTGTGGTGAGCAATTATTAATGCACATTTTAGGGATCTGTATTTCTTTTTAATCCAAAACTGTAGAATCAGTTTTGCCTGTTAAGCAAATTTCTAAATTACTTTTCATACAGTAGAAATTGGAATAATTGATCTGTTAAAGTACAAATTTAAATACTGCACGGTGCTAAACCAATAAATCAGCCAAGTCCGATAGCAGCATATTGCAGAAGAAGTAACAAGAAACTGGAGTGCAGAAACACTAAAGATATCTTTAGGGTAATTTAGAAACGTCACCATTACATAGTTTGCCCACCAGAGAGCACTGACAAGTTTATTTTTCAATTGTAATATGTTCTGCTCATGTAGTATCATGGTCAGAATTTAAGTTTTTCAAAAATATTCATGTCACAAGTTAATTTAAAAAGACAAATCTTGGTTAATATATTGCTATCGAATTAGAGCTGCAACAATTAGTTGATTAATAATTTAACCTAAGAATCATTTACAAACATTTAAATGTTACATCTCCTCTGATAGCTGTTTTTGTTTGTCTTAAATTAAGATACATTAAATATGCAACAATTTAAAGACGTCACCTTGAGCTTAAAAGATTGTGACATGCATTTTTACAGTTTTCAGATGTTTCATAGTCCAGTGAATCGATATATTTCAAAAATAACTGGCAGATTAATTAGTAATGACAAACTCTCCAATGCTGATGATGTCTTGGCCATAAATACCACTATCTGTCATGGCTCTGCTGCATAGAGTAACAGTGATGTGTCTGTAACTACACAATTTGCACATTCGTTTCCAGTTCCTGGTTACTATGTTAAGCTAATTTAGCGATTCTTCCTCAACACGATGACTCACCTAGAAACCAGACGCCTACAGCTAAGCCTCCGAGGAGTCCAACTGCGCACACCGCTGCCAGCAGCTTCACCAGTCTGTGAGCTAAAGCAACAATGTGACTGGAGTTAATGCCTCCTGATCCGAGACATGAGCCGAGAAGAATTATTAAATGTCATCTGTTACGTATACAATACACTGGCACACAGCACTGAGACAGAGGCAGAAATTAATAAGCCATATTTTATACATGCACAACACTAAAGCGTTGAAAAGCAAATCTGCACTGTGACATTTTTATGGGAAAGCTCTGCTTTAATTTCTTCTCACTGCAGCATGGATTGATTCAGTGCAGAGTCACATTTAAGCTTGTTCATTCACAGCTGTGTGTTTTAACAGCTTGTACTGTTTCTGGCACTTATGAAGTAAGATTGCTGTTGTTGCCAGATGTTTGACAGCCATCAGGTGGTGCGCTTCTGCTTGTGCTTACCATGAGTCGTAGACTGAATCCCTTTCAGCCAGCCCTGCACTCCCTCGGTCGCTGCGACTCCTGGCGTTTTCTCTGAATGAAATGTATGGCTGACAGCCGCCGGGTTCTCAATCACTGATAATGTGTCTCCATCAAGACTCTGTAAGAAGCACAGTTAGCACATCACACCTAATTTACAGGTTCGCTCCTATTTCGTAAAGTGTTGGCAAGTTTGCTAACTTGTAACAACAGCTACCTGCTGACCATCTGCTGCTCAGTGACAGTGCACCTGTCAGCTTCTGTCAGACTTAATTAGGAGCACCTGTAATCATGGATCTTAAACACCACTGACCAGTTGTTGACCAGATGTATGTCAGAGTTGTAGGTCTAACAGGCGTGTGGATCCTATATCTCCTCTGTGTGTGAGCTGAAGCCTCGGCATGTCTGTTTTGAGTCTTGTATAATAAATTAAATTAAATTAAAATGTGTTAAAATGCATTCCTGCTCCTGTACTTATCAAAGTTTTATCACTCTGGAGTGTGTGTGTGTGTGTGTGTGTGTGTGTGTTTATTTCCATGGGCATACTCTCCAAGGAGCAGCTGTTTCTATGCAACATATTGAGTATTACAGTAATTACAATAAAGCTCTTGATAGATGTGAGATGCAGACTTAGAATTATACAATTGCAGTACAAAATCCATCTAAATAAATGCCATACCATCTGCTCTCCTGTATTACTGTAGCACTTGAGTGTAGCTAAACATGTAATTTTGGACTTGTAATTAGCACGAGTTAAATATAGTGCAGGAGTAGTTTAGAAATTCAGTACAGCTGTACGGCACAGGTCAGGAGATGCACACGGATTATAAAAAAAAAAAAAAAAGTAATGCCAAAGTAAATGTGACAGAAGCAAGTGTGATACAAGTTTGACAGGAGCTCTACATGTGTAAACAGCAGCTGCTGGTGTAAATATTGAAGGTGCATGTGAAGGTGACAATATGAGAGAGATGTTGTTGTTGTCAGGACTGCATACATTAGACAGATGGAGCAAGGTGTAGCGAATATTTAGTCTCCTTTTCCTACCATGTTTTCCTGGCGTATGGTCCCGAGGAAAAGGCAGCGGAGTCTGTGCTCATCTGTAGGCCTGAGCCGGAGGTGTAGAGAGGTCCGTCCCGCTCACAGTTGATGCACCATTTGCCATTTAACAGAATGCAACTCTGGACTTTCCCTTCACAAAGAGACAATGAGGTCAGCAGTGGTGTAGAGAATGAGGCTGTTGTTTGTCCAGGGGGGTCATGGGGCCTGTGGAAGCAAGCTGAACCGGGTCTTTGTAGGGGGGAGCATCTCCAGAGATACCTCCTCGCTGGATATTGATAGGACACAGGGGGGTTGCTAGGTAACACTTTTTACCTGTGCCAAAAGATTGTCCATTTTCACCTGAGACATGTTATTACCTGACAGTTTGTAGCTTCTGAGAAAAGGTCATTATTGCAGATTGTTGAAAAGTCTCATATCATGTCAATCCCCCGTCATTTGGAATCCAAAGCTATCATCTCTCAACACTCAAGAACGAAATGAAGTGTGTACTGTCTGCCCGCTGACAGATGAGACTTTCTCCTCTCCCCTCACTCTTTGGACCAGCTCACATTCTGACTGTTTTTGTCAATATTCTGTGTGCGAGTATTTCAAATATCTTTTTTTTTTTCAATGTGGGAGAAAGGGCGACATGAGTGGCTTAAGATAGAAATCTAAAAATAGTACGAATAATTTCTGAGGTGAGGAAGACGGCGTGCTCTTTGGTGAGAAAATTGTTCGAGGTTGATCAAAGACTGTCTTCACGTCACTTCTCAGAAGACACGCTGATTTTAGATCCCCGTAGGTAAAAGATTTATGACAAAGGTTGTTTATGTATCTCCCATATACGTGGCGTGGGATTAACTCACCAGGTGAGTCCAGGTGAACGGAACAACTGCCAGGAAGAAAATTCCTCCTCGTCTGACTGTCAAGGCCGAATCCAAGAAATGGCTCAGATCTATTTGGCTCATCTAACAGGTGTCATATGGAATTATTTGGAAATCAAACACAGAGTAATGAACATTGCAGCCGCGGCGTAAATTGCATGTGATGCAGCAACAGCTGAAATTCATATCGCCGGGTTGTGAGGTTAATAATGTTTGACAATGTTAGCATTGCGCTGAGTTGTTCTCCCACAGAGGCAAACAGAGAACGAGCACAGGAGAACATAGCTGCTGTTTGGTAATTTTCACAGGGATTTGATGTCTCCCTCTTCTGGTGAAATTTGTTTTCCCAGACAGCCGAGTAAACAGTGACTCAGTGAGCTGCCATTCACTTTGTTAGAAATCATTTGAAGAAGCTGAATAAAGACATTTTCATTCAGGGATACACATTCTATAGTTATTGTATCCTTTATGTATCCTTGTTTTGTAGCATAATATGTCAAGATGAAGCCAATTTTATGTTTAATACTTCAGCATTGTGCTTTGTGACTTTAAACATGTCATTCATCACTTGTTACTTTACTAAAAAGACTTACTCTGCTCTAAACAAATTCACTCTAACACGGCAGTTCTGCAATAAAGGTTAGAATATAAATAAGTGTTTTCGAGAGGTGTTGATTAACATAGTAATTTTTCAGGATGCATGTTTTCTGGTGCCGTTGTAATTATTTTGTGTTAAATTTGGTGCTGAGACAATTAGTTGTTGAGTCAACTGACAGGAAATAGCAGCCAACAGTTCAGTGCTATGCTCTAATGTCTTTGTTGTAGTTATTTTGTGTTTGTCTGTGAGGACTCGCTGCTGTCGGTCTTGTATCACTTTAATATCTTAGTTACTTTAACTGTCCATATGCAGTTGATTGGACAAAATAAGCAATAAGAATGGAGAAATTCTGATCGTCTGTCATGATTTTTAGACATTTACAAACAAATAATCTAAAAGAAATAGATTTATTGATGATGAAGATGATCAATAGCCTACTAGCTTAAGTTATACTTTAGTGTTTCTAATATTTAATCTACAAAATTATATAATTGAGATGGACAAACTAAGAGAAATGCTACTCGGAGTACAACACTAGAACAGCATTTAAAACTAGCTTCGAGCTCTGGCTACAGTCAGCACACGTTTTAAACACCAATGATCACCTTGTATTCGTCATATTAATGATCTCACATTTTGTGTAATGTGCTGTTTTTATAGTGTTTTTACTGTTCTGTGGTTGTTCTCACCTGCTCAGGGACAAAAGATGCAAATTAGCTTTTGACTGACTCTGCTGTGATTACTTTTAATTTTAATTATGCAGTATCTCTGCAAAAATAAACAAATGAAAAAAAAAAATCAGCCTTGAAATCGATGTTTTAATTAATTTAATTTTGATCATAAATTTCACGAGTAGATCCCCTCCACTGTGTCCACGACAATAACAGTCTGTCACCTGGCGTGGTGGCGGTGTCACCCTCACCCCACCGTGGACTACATTTATTTATTCATCCATGTGCAAACCGTCTGAGGCGCCGCTGTGAAGAGGCTGGCTGCCGCCCACTTTGGTGCTGGATCTGTCTCTCTCTGCTCTGAGTGGGGAAGCAGTCCCTGTTTGGTGGAGTGAGATTTGATCGTCTACGCTCTTATCTCAGCCATTAGTATGTGCGCCTCTCTCTGTGTCCAAATCGTGAACATCAGATGAGTTTCTCAGTCCCCATTTGGAAACCTCACAGTAGATTTGCACTGAGCATGAGATGGAAGCTCGTTTTTAAGGTTTGG